>BMAU01021204.1:0-439105 GCA_019973935.1 Trichonephila clavipes | reverse complement strand
TCCGTTTTCGAAGCCTCTCTCTAGTAGGGTGGGAAAAGCCGTGGCTGTGCAGTTGGAGGGTTAATTAATTAGTTATAAAATACTCTGTGCAGCACTGATACATTAAAAGTATACCGGCTGAAGTGCCCGCTCATTGCCCGAGTTCATTTGTAAGAAAATAAAACATTATTGATATAATCAGCTGAATTATTAAGGAGAGCAAAGCCAAGTGCTCGACAATGTTTACAAAAACGTAAAATGATCTTTTTAAAATGGTTGCTCAAATTATATTTAGTTTAAAAGAAAATTGCATAATTTTAAATATACTAAATTAACATTTTTATAATTGATGTAAATAATATGAACAATAATATAAAATTTTCCAGATGAAGAATAATTTATTATTTTCAATATTTAAAGCGAAAAGACTTTTCAAAATGTTTTAACCCTGGAGCAGGCGCGCACTCATCACGGTCAAGCGGGGCTATTGAGTCACTGAATCCTTTTTTTTAATTATTTTATTGTGTACACTCGATGTTAAATGATTCCAGTGAATAATTTAACTAAGAGAAAGTTTACTTACCTACTTTCTTTGATCTTTTCTGTTTGTCTTTTGGTAACAAATAAACAGTTTTACCAGAATTAACGATTTCGTAATTTGTGTGTCCGGCGCAACCACTTCCGGGTAAAAATTCTTTCATTATGATAATATGTATGTTACTGCTAAAAATGTGTAAAAAACGTTTTTTTTGCATGGAAAGCGCAACAAATACATTACTTACAACTTCCCTAAATGAGAAACAAACACGCAAGAGAGGGGTCATGACTAACTGTACCAATAACTTAGAAGGTCATACAGATTACAGCTATAATGTGCTGTATTTCAAAAGTAATGACATTGATGAATTTTTATGTTCCTAAATTTCTTCGATTCTGGGTCTGGGATCTGTTTTTTCTCTGAAAGAGTTATATGTTAGGCTTAAAAGAAAGTAGTAAAAAATCTCTCCCTCGGGATTACAGCAAATCAAATAAAAAAGTCTTTTTTTATTTGGTTATAGGATCAAAGATAGCTAATTAGGTATTGAAGAAGTTTTTATTTTTGATGACTTAATATCGCGTGCCTATAAATTATATCTGAGTAAAAGTGCATTTTTAAATATGTCTGAAAGTATTTTGTTTAATTCATTCCAGTAATTTAATTATTTTTAAATCTTCTATTTTCGATACGCTCGCGCCCCCCTTGTAAGGTTATCGCGCCACCCCCAGGGGGCGCACCCCACAGTTGAAGAAACACTGTCTTACAGTGTTGAAAACATTATTCAAAGAGTGGTCAAACACATAAACACTGGGAAGATGGTATATAATCCACACGCTTCATCATGCTATCAAAGCACTTAGATTTGTTATAATGATATAAAAAAAATTTCTTTCTAATTATCCTTTCTATAACTGATCGAGCAACCATTTCAGCAAAATAAGACATTTTAGAAAGTAAAATGTAAGTCTTTAAGAACAAAATAATCGTACGCAATAGTAAACAAACGATGCCATATTCACTGGCTGACGGAATCACGTAATCGTGACGTCACATGAATTTAGTCCATTCTAAAAGACAGCACACTTTACAAAAACTTTTTCTTTTTACCCTTTGTTTATTTTACTGCATATGCGCTTGTGCGTTCTGATACCGACTATATCTATCAATCATTTTTCTTAAACACATCCCATTGCTATAGTAGCGAAGGTTAGCTTTTACAAACATTATTCTTTGACGTCATCCGGAGTTGCAAACAACGCCATCTGTTGGATAAAGGTTGTTTTTGAAAATATTTCCATTGGCCTTAAGAAGACAAAGAAACGGGAAAGAATAAGAGAGTTGAGGTAAAATCCCTCCCTAACCAAAAATGGTAAGGTAAGAGCAGAAGAAGGGGAATAGGGATGCTATAGAAATAGGGGGAGGGGCGCAATAATTTGAAGTACCTAGGGTGTTGGGGGGGGTTAAAAACACCTCTGGAAGTCTGATGTACTTTACAGCATTAGGCAACGACGCACGGTTAAATGTTTTAATTTTGTAATTGTTATTCTCATTGTCTTTTGCTGTAGTAAAAAAAAAATAACCATTTTTTTATTTCCTTAATTATTAGTAATCTCTAGTCTTTAGCTAACACCAACATAACCTACATATATATATATATATATATATATATATATATATATATATATAGACAGGCCCCAGGCCTGCTGGTAAAATGAGGAGGGCATCATCTTCACAATATTCCCTTTATTACGTTTCCATCATATATAATCTAACATGGCGGACCTTTGCCGCGCAATCGGGTGGTATAAAAACAACCTCTCAGCGAGGAGACACCAGCCAAACCTTTTTTAGCATGCGTTCGCCTTCGTCAGCGCTCGTTGCTCCTTTTTAACAGGTTTGTTTTACTCATAAATCCTTACGCGATGGTAAAGAGTTCGCTCTATTTTCATTTATTACTTCCTTAATTTTGAACCTAAACTTTTTCAAACCTGACAAATTTCCCCCCTCCGCTGAAGTCTGGCACAGCCAGATTGGCCAATTTGACTGGCAAGTCCCCAGGGAAAAATTATATTTCAATGATATCACCCCAAATGAAATAAAAAATCTAGAAGATATAATAATTGTGTTGTAAAAGAATGGGCTGGTGAATCCTAACATGTACAAAAAAATAGCAATAATGAATAACAAAGTATCAAAAATTTGGTATAAAATCCTTTGTGTTAAATATGAATTTGTTTTCTGAAAATATCACACATCTAATACTTCCACTATGACTATAATAATAATGAGATTGAGAAAAACAACATAAAATAAAAAATAGTTCACATTAGACATTCAAAAATATAGTAGTGCTAAACAACATAACATAAGATCAAGTGAAATTCTCACTAAATGTGCACCAACAGTAAACAATGTTAATAAAGTGATAAATGTTGAAAAGTTACAAAGTACTTCAAAATGGTATTGAATGTTGGAATAATGAGTACATAAATACATAGAAAGAATAGGTATAGAAGTAAATAACATGATTTTAGGAATAATGGTAAAGTAAATACATACAAAGAATAGATATAAAATAAGTAACTACAGCAACATGATTTTAGAATAATGGTAAAATACATAAAAAAAAAAAAAAAAAACATATATGGAGTAACTAACAGCAACATGATTTTAGAATAATGGTAAAGTAAGTACATACAAAGAATAGATATAAAATAAGTAATAGCAAAATGAGGTTTAGAGCTCCCAAAAAAAAGAAAAGATTACATAACTATAACACAGAAATTTATCCAAAAAATGAAACAACACAACATCAACATTATATCAAAATATCACTAGAAATATAAAAATGCAAAGAAAATAAGGGTATTTCAGATATATCAAGTACAGGTAAAAAAGTTCAATCAATGTAATGTAATGTTTTCACACAGTCCTGTCTTGGAAAAATCATAGTTCAATGTTCATCATCCAATTATTGTTTATCTCACAGTTCTTTTGTTTATTATTAGAATCTCTACTCAATCAACTCATTTCAAAAACATACAACCATAATAAAATCTTCATAACATCACATACTATATATTTTTAACTTTTCAGAATATACTTATCACAAATAATCACAATGAAATTATTATAACACAATGTATCGTAAAATTGACCTCATCACAATGTTTTCATACAGTCCATAATTCAGTAATTTTTTTAAATAGTCTTCAATAATGTGTTCATTATGAATAAAGATACAATACAAATTCAATTACATTAAAATTTGATTTTCATAATGTAAACAAGTCTTAAATTCAAATTTTAAAACACAACTTTTATTATTATTTATTTTTAAATACAATGCACTTCTTTTAAAATTACAATGCACTTCTTTTAAAAATTACAATGTACTTCTTCCCCCAATGTTTGAGAAAACAAACTCTATAACAAATATAAATAAGAATTTAGCATAATTGGAAATTGGATTTTGAATGAAAAGGTTTTAATCTTGTAGAATGAACAATTTCTGTTAATTTTCCTGTATATTGATTTGGTTTATCTATTTCATAAAGTAACATTTGAGAGTTTTCTGACAACTTTAAAAGGACCATTATAAGGAGATTGAAGTTTACTTGAATTAGGTATGAGAAATTTTGATATAATACTAAATCTCAAATCCTTTAAATTTTGCATCAACATAATGTTTATCATACCTTTCATTATTTATCTTATGATGCTTAATTGTTCTGTTTACTGCAATTTGTCTAGCTTGTTGTATAGGTGGATAGTTTAATTTTATTGATTAGGTAATGGCGAATCATATGGCAAAGTTCCAAACATTAAATATGCAGGGTGGAAAGCCAGTAACATCATGTGGCGAGTTATTGTATTCATATGTAACTTGTTCTAATAATTTTGTCCAAGGAGTTTTTGTAGTTGAATTAACTTTACATCTTAATTTTGCTACTAATGTCTGATTAACTCTTTCATTCTTTCCATTGCATTGTGGTCTATTTGCTGAAGTTAGTAATTGTCTAATATTATGATGTCTTAAGAATTTCTTAAATTTAGATGAAGTGAATGCAGCATTTCTATCACTTAAAAGTTGTTTGGGGCATTGAATTGAAAAAAAATTGCTTTAAGCAATTTGTATAAGTTTCAGGAAGTGACACTTTTTGGATGGAAATGTCAAGCATATCTGGTAGCATGGTCCAGAACAATATGCAAGGTATTTCTTTTGTGAATTATGATAATTAAATCCTCCTACAGTGTCTAGTGAAATCATTTCAAATGTGGTTCTTCTGCTACAGGAACTTCTGGCAATAATCATACTTTTGTGTAGACTTTTTATTCATTTGACATGTTTCACAACATTTAACAAAATTTGAAATGTCTAATATAATGTCTTTCAGTAGTAAATTGGGGGAATTAATTTTTAACATCTTTTTACACCTGGGTGACCAAATTGTTCATGTGCAGTTGTAATTAATTTTCTCTCAAAGATAACGGTATTACAATGTTAATTAAATTATTTTTCTTAACTGTTAATACATCATTAATTTTTATATATTTTGGATCATTAATGTTCTCTGAATTTTGGTATTTAATAATTTCATCAGTATTTAAAAATGACAAATGGGTGATATATAATGGCATACAGGGTTCCTCGACAACATGTCTGCTTCAACATTTAATTTACCTTTTATATAAACTATCGAATATTCATACTGAGAAAGTTTTAAACTCCACCGAAATAAACGTCCAGTTAAATGTTTTACACTTTTAAGCCATTGTAAAGCAGCATGATCAGTATGTATTGTGAATTTGGATCCATGTAGGTAACAGTGGAATTTATCTAAGGCACCTATAATTGCTAAACACTCTTTTTCTGAAATTGTATAATTTTTTTCATGTTTAAGTAATTGTCTCGAGTGATAAGCTATGGGGTAAAGTGTTCCATCTGGGTGTTGTTGTTTCAAGACTACGCCTATTGATTCCTGGCTTGCGTCACAAAACACATGACATGGATATTGTGAGTTGTATAATTTAAGTATAGGTTTTGATATTAAACAATTCTTTAACTTTTGATAAGCTTCTTGACATTCATGTGACTAATTCCTAATTGCATCTTTTTTAAGTAATTTATTTAATGGTACTCTAAGTTTTGCATAATCTTTAATAAATTTTTGATAAACATTGATGGAACCAAGAAATCTTTGGAGTTCTTTCACATCTTTAGGTGGTGCTCTAATTTTCTTATTGTCTCAATATTTGGATTACTTGGAGAATAATGACCTTGTGTTATTTCATATCCTAAAAAATTTTATTTTTTCCTGTGCAAACTGACATTTTGATTTTTTAAGTTTAATGTTTTCTTTTTTACAAATTTGAAATATTGTATCTAAATGAGTTAAATGCTCTTCCCAAGATTGTGAGAAAATTATTATATCTTCAAAATAGTTTAAAGCAAAAGTTAACTGATATTTTTGTAAAATTTGTCTTATAGTTCTTTGGAAAACAGCTGGGGAATTTTTCCAGCCAAATGGAAGTCTTAACCATTCATAGAGTCCAAAATTAGTTGTGAAAGCCAGTTTCTCTGCGTCTTTTTCATGAATTTTAATGTGCCAATAACCACTTGTTAAGTCGAGCGTAGAGAAAAATTTAGCATGAGTTAAATTATCAATTACAAAGTCTATCAGAGGTACAGGTGTGGAATCTTTTCGTGTGATTTCATTTAGTTTTCTATAATCGATACATAATCTTGATCTTTTCCCTTCATCCTTTTTGTATGCTAAAGTTACAGGGGCAGCATATGGGCTATGGGAGGGTCTAATAAAACCTGTTTTTAACAATTCTTCTATCTGTGTTTGTATTTCTTTAGATTCTTGTTGACTGTTTCTATAAGGGCGTGAACTTATAGGAAGGACTGAGATTAAATGAATTCTTTGTGGCTCTAAATTGATACAACCTACATCATACTTATTTTGTGAAAATATGGTTTGAAATTTGTCAAGAAGTTGGGTTAAATCTCCCCATTGCTCACTAGTTGGTCTTGGTACTGTGTCCTCAACAACCATGGCTGGGTTAAACAATCTTTTCAGATCAGCTTCAGGGCTGTCTGGTACTTGATCTAAACCTTTATTATTCTTAACGTTAATATTATCTTCATTATTTGCATTATAGTAGTTCATATCTTGATCATTATTAAGAGTTTTACAATATGTCCCATGATATGTTCTCAACTCACCAACGCACTTATTTACAAATTTAATATTACTTAAATTTTTACCACATTGAAAAATACACATGTTACGAATACTAATGTCAAGCTTAAATAAATGTAAATATTCAAGTCCTAAAATAATATAAGGCAATTTAGTATCAATTACAAACAAATCTATTTGCTTAGATATACATCAATATTCATATAAACTTTAATTATACCTTTGGGTTGAATAGTCCCACAAGTTTGATTTATTTTTACATTACTATTTTTTTTTTTTATAATTTTAATGTTTTTTAATTGTTTAGATAAATTTATTGGAATTAATGACACATTGCTTCCTGTGTCAATTAGAGTACAAAAGTGCTTGGAACATACCATTGAATCAATAATTAGTTGTCATCCTTGCCTCTGGTTATTTTCGTCATTTCTGGGCGAGTGAAAATGTCTATTCTGTTGTACAAACTGCCTAGGTTGACTGTTAAACTGTTGCCTTCCACTGAATCTCATCATGTGAGATTGATGTGGCTGTCCATGATTTCCTCTTGATTGGAATCGGTACCGTGGATCAGTTCCTCTGTGTACACTACCGTGTGCGTGATTCCATCGGGTATAACTTCCAGTATCTACCGGTTTTCGGTCTGCGCTGTCCGGTGTTACTGCGATTAATTGTCGCATGGTTGAGATCCATTCGCAGGGTGTCGAAATCTTCTTGATAACTAGGAACTTTTGAAATTGTATGGGACTGGATAATGTCATATGTTCCACAATTGAACTGTCATCATAATTTAGTTTCTTCCCCAACGAAAGTTTTTCCGTAAAAAAGGAAATTAATTCTTTAGTGTCGTTTAATGTTAGGTTTTGAAATTTTCGAATATCCTCTTGTTTCGTCGCATCGAACACCGTCATTAATAATTCTTTGCTTTCTTGGTAAGACTTTTCAAATAATTGGTTTTCATACCAAAATTTTAAATAGACTCCCGTGAGATATCTAGGAATATTTTGCTTCTTCCATTGCTCGTCTTTTTGATATTCCAAACATTGTTGATCAAAACAGTCAAGAAAGCTTTTAAAACTTCTAAACTTATTAAGATCAAATTCAGGAAAAAAGAAGGGTTCTTTGGATGTGTTGACTGGTGACTCCTGCCGGAAAGAGTCGTCCTCCATGGTAGTATCGTTTTCAATGCAGTCGCTCGTTCGAAAAAAAAAATTGTTGAAGTTCATTTAATTGGTTTCCTCACGTATTTTGCAGTTCTTTTATTTATCCTGCCGGCTCTTGACAGGCCCCAGGCCTGCTGGTAAAATGAGGAGGGCATCATCTTCACAATATTCCTTTATTACGTTTCCATCATATATAATCTAACATGGCGGACCTTTTGCCGCGCAATCGGGTGGTATAAAAAACAACCTCTCAGCGAGGAGACAACAGCCAAACCTTTTTTAGTATGCGTTCGCCTTCGTCAGCGCTCGTTGCACCTTTTAACAGGCTTATTTACTCACAAATCCTTACGCGATGGTAAAGAGTTCGCTCTATTTTCATTTATTACTTCCTTAATTTTGAACCTAAACTTTTCAAACCTGACATATATATATATATATATATATATATATATATATATATATATATATATATATATATATATATATATATATATATATATCGGTGTCAAAAAAGTTAATTGGAAGTCGAATTAAAATGCTTTTCAAAAACCTGTTAAAGATAAGAGCCCACCTTTCTTCCAAAAATTTCTGAGATTTTATGCATAGGCATATTTTTTTATATTTTAAATTATTTAAGATACCGTAAATTAGTGAAAAAGTATTTCATTTTCAGAAAAAAATTCTCAAATGACATCAGTGAAATGTTTTAAATATCAAGAATAACAGAAAAATGGTGGAACAAGAAATAACAGATAAACAAACAAGACAATTTCTTTTTAATTTCCTTAATTTCAAATGAGGGACAACTAAAATTTCTTCAGCGGGCCATTCGTGGCCCGCGAAACACGGGTTGAAGACCCCTACCTTAGATCCTCCACCTTTGCAGGAACTTGCACTTCTTTGTGTTCAATTTTAACATCACAGAAGTGACTACTAAAGCTACCAAAAAATATTTAGGATTAAATTTTCTTTTTATCTAAAAATATTTTTAATTTTTCTTTCTTATTTTATTAGTGTTAAATCCCCTCTGACTTCACGTGATTATTTGAGTGAAACAAGATATTTGGCCTCACTTCTTTCAACTGTATCTGTGCAATTGTGTGCAGAAAAAAGATTTCAGATAGTACGAAAACAATACTTGTTTCTTAAAATGGCAACAGAAAAATGGTTGCTGTCCAAGTTTCTTCCTTCCGAGTTTCGTCGCCCGCCAAATTCTAGGGGCTAATAGCTATTATTGTTCCTTATTTTTTTGTTGTTATTTTACGGTTTTTGTTCTAAAGTGCCCAACTTTTAGAAGTATCCTTTGAAGATTGGATCCCATTTTGGGCGATAAAGGTTCTTGAAGTTCCATTTTGATTGCGAAATAAGAACTAAATTGCTTTTTTTCTGATTCTTAATAAACTCAGTGCCGATTTAATCTCATTTCTGGCATTGGGCGCTACAGAGATCTACAGTCATCTTTGGCACTGGAGGATTGAAATTTATAATCAGAAAGCCTGGTTAAGTCCAGTTTTCCCTGGCTTCAAGCGACCAATGGATAAACTTGCACTGAATAAATTAAATATATTAACATTATACATTGATGGAGAATAAAATCCAATGCATGAGAAATTGATTGGCTATTATTGTATCTGTTTCAAGTGAGACAAATTTTAGTTACATAAATATATTTATTTATATTTTGCAAACTGAATATTAGGAATGTTTTGGGGAAATTTAATGAAAAATATTTATCTCTTTTATACTGCTGAATGTTTAATTTTGACACAAACAAAATTTTAAGCATTAGTAAATTCTATTTATTTTATTAAATAAAATTTTTCGCAAAAAATGGTTTATAACATTTGCACTAATTCGTTATCAGTTTGCTGTGTATTTAAAAATAATTACAAAATCATCTTTTCTAAATTGTATAGTATAAATTAGGTATATAGACATCTTGGTACTTATGTATTACAATCACCGCAGCAAAATTTGCTCTGCACGAATTGTGCTATGATATAAAACAAAAATTTTTGCATGTTTTATTTGAAGAAAAATGATTCTCATGAAGCACAATTTTGGCTGCGGTGCTGCTAATATGCAAGTACTGATATCTTTTCAGAAACCTGTCATCCAGTAAACACAGAGTAATATGATTAAAGTTTTTTCTTGAGGTTGTGTCAATGAATATGTTTTATTTTTTGGCCATTGTTCAACAAACCTATTCTGAATTCTAGTTCTTAAGGCTTTTAGCTGTAATCAATTAGATGAACATTGTTGATATTTTATGTACTGGTAATTTTGAAGAAGAAATGCATTAGATGGTCTTTTCATCTCTGGTGATTTTATATTACTTCAGAGTTGTGAAAAACTCTCTGAAACATTAAAATACACACACAGTCAAACCTCTTTATAACGAACCTCTGTATTGCAAATTTTTCTATATAGAAAACTATTTCCTGGAACCAAGAACAATTTTCTTCACATAAAATAACTTCTCTCTAGGGAAGTGCATTTTCTGTATAATGAACTTTTTCTTTTGGGATTCAATTTTTTTCTCCCTATTTTTAAAGTATTTCTGGACATTTCAAGTTATTCTATCTTTTAACACATTTTATGGTGGTGATAAATTTTGAACTGGTTTTTATTAGCTTCCAAATTCGCCGAGAGCAATATGATTCTGGGTGTTTCATCCAACAAGTGCAACCTTAGACCCCTCCCCCATTGTCCAGTTCACTGTAAACATCTTTGATATTTCCTTTCACCCTCAGTGGAGTTGTCTCGTATCCTTGAACTAGTCTTTGTTCATTTGTAGTATTGATCAGTCTTTGTAGCTTTGTGTCTTGTAGCTCTAAAATGTTAAAACGTAAGTGTTTGAGCATCAAAGAAAGACATTTAATTCTTCAGGAAGTGGATTCAAGCATCAAGAAATATTCCTTGCATTTTTTTTTTTGACAGTTCAGATATATAAAATAAATATATGTGAATTTACAAAAAGGTATGAATAATTAATTTTTAATAAATAGTGTTTATGAACTTAAATTTGTTTTATGTGGTTTATGAGGTATATTGAAAGTTAACCTCCATATAATGAATTTTTCTAAAACGAACTTTTTCGGGATTTAGCGACTTTGTTATGAGGTCTGACTCTATTATAATTTGAGAAAGTATCACTAGTAAGTATTTAAATACAGTACTTAATATTATACCATTGATCAATTTGTTCCAATCAAAAGACATCGCCAAATGCCGCAGTATGCAGCCAAACATGAAAATCTGTTCCAGTGTAATAATAATGATAGCATTTGGTGATATCTTTTTATTTCGTGAAATTGGTGGGCAGTATAATTCGCAAGTACCTTAAGTATTTTTTAAATAGTTTAGATTAGATGAATTACTATTTTGTGATTGATGATCAATGCAAGAAAAAGTAATATAAATTAAGCATGTTTATTCAATCAATATTTTTTATTAGGTACTTACATACTTTTGCAACAATGCCAATGTTCAAGAAAACTCTCTAAGTTGGCAAACATGTGCTTCGTTTAATATAATGACATCAATATGGTTCTGATAATATGTAAGTACCTTTGAACATAGAAAATATATTATATATGTCTATTGTTAGTAATTTTGTTTTCATTTATGTTTTGCTGAAAACTGATTATGTAGTGAACTATTAGTAATTGTATAAATTACTAAACATGTGGAAAAGAATATAACTTTCCTTTTTCTGGGAAATTCCTGCATCATGGGTGACATAGGAAGTGAAAACAAAAGTAATTATATAATTAAATAACTTTTAGCACCCTTTTTTTCTGTTGATAAAACTTTATTTTCCTATTCAAGGATAAATTGCATTTTGATGTGATATATTTTATAATTATTTTGATTAACTCTCTCGCTGCATAGTTATTTTATCAAAGTAGGTTCAAAAATTGCATACAGTTTTACTATGTATTTCAAATCTACATATTAGAGTTAAAATATACAAAAAATTTTATAAAAGAGTTTTTATTTTAAAATATAAAATTAGATCATAAAAATATGAACATAAAAACACGTAGGGTTGAGGGCCAAGGAGAGATACCTCCGCGCCAACAGCGGCAATTCCTGTTGTAGTTAACTTTTCTTCAAAAGGGTTTATGAATTCTAAATCTGAAAGTTGGAACAACATGACTGTGTAATTTGTTTATCAAAACTTTATTATCTTGTGTACCTAAAAAGTGTTTAAAATGGAGCTATCACTTCAACAGATCAGAATGTTTATGTACTGTGAGTTCCAAAATAAACTCAGTGCCTCTGAATGCCACAAAAATATGTGTGAAAGTTTAGATTTCAGTGCTGTTTCTTATGATACAATAAAAGTTTGGTTTCGAAAGTTTAAAGCTGGGAATTTTGACATTGAAGATTAACCACATTCTGCCCACCCTATTGAGGTTAATTGTGACCAATTCTAGCAAATTATTGATCAAGGCAGCAAGGCCGATCCTAGGGTGTTGACTGCCCACGTGCAAAAACCTAATGTGCTGCCACTCTAGAGGATTTTTCATATTTTGACTAATACTTAACATTGACACTATAAACTCATCATAACTTAGTGGCACAACAGCCCATGAGGGCCTTGGACCACCCTGAGGTGCATGAACAGATCAGGTGGTCAGTCTGGTGCGAAACCCTCAGTGTTAAGTTCCCAAACAAGCTTGGTACTCATTTATCGACCGACTGAAGGGATGAAAGGTTGAGTCAACCTTGCCCAGCCTGAGGTTATAAACTCATCTACCTGTATTAAAGTAAAACATTAATGAAATGGAAATACAATTCAAAGTGCAGAATCCTTGATTTTTTTTGGTCAGCTAATAGGTAATAATAGCGACAAAATACTTTAATTAAATAATAAACAAAAATACTATCTTTGAAACAAGAATAGACATTTTATAATTAGATAAATAGAAATGCAAAGTACTGTATGAACTGAAAATATAATTTAATAAAAAAAGTACTAAAGCATAAATCTTGTGAAACAAAAAGTATATAAATCAGTCCTTCAACACACAAAAAAAAGACTACCTTAATAATTATCTATAGAATAACTTTTCTGGCTTTCTGAGATGCTAATTTGTCAATAATTTCAGTGAAATACATTTTTTCTGAGATTTTGGATTCTATCGAGATGATGATGGTTTAATCTGAAACATTTCTTGTGTCATATTATTTTTCGAGTAATTTTTTAAAAAATTTTCTTTTACTGAAACATTTTTCCCCTGAAGCTAGAGAAAAAGGTTAGGTTGAAATTTTTTATTGCTTGACCAAAACTTGGAGATTATTCTTGACTATATTTCTAATATCTCAATTGGTGATTTTTGATAGTTTGATAAATGTCACTTTACTTCTTAATATACAAGTATAGGTAAAAGTAATAAAACCAAGAAAATAGTTTCAAATAATTTTTGTTGCAAATTACCGTTAATTCTAGAAAGCAAATTTTTAAACTTAAACACGAAAAAATATGTTGAATTGATTTAAAAAAGTTAACTGTATAAACAGATTATTTCCTACATATTTACAGCCAATTTCTAAATGCGAGGAAAAAAATGTTTTCAAATTATTTTTAAAAAGTATTTATACCTGTTGCATGAATGAATATATCTGAAATTTATAAAGCAACGAATAAAATAAAAGAATGATCTGGTTGTATACCAAAATTGACATTAATACGCAATTTTTATACTTAATTTATGAATGAATGTATCAGGCAAAATATTTGGAAACAATTCGATACGGCTTCATCATTTTAGTGTTAAATGTGATGCATACAGGAGATGTTATGAAGAACCATTGGATTGATAAATTCTGCTAATATAGAGAAAGTAGTAAACACTGTGACACGATAAGGAGCTAAGTCAGAGTTTCTCAATCTGTAGGGGTGTGATAACTCTACGAGGGGGAGCAAGCATTTTGAAAAATCGAAAACAAAGGATTATTATTAAAAAAATTTTAATTTACTGAAAGTAAACAAACCAAATACATTTTGACATTATAAAAAATAAAATACACATTAACACTGATATAATACACTTATAAATGTATCAGGACTGCATATCATATATTTTATAATTAATTTAACAATACTAAGTTAAGAACAAGTTTATTAATCACAAGTGACTCGATGGGCTTGTTACATATAAAATTTCATACAAAAATTAACACTTATCTTGATCATTTGTACAGTTTTGTAATTAATCCCTTATCCATTGATTAAAAGTTACGCGATCTGCTCCCCATTGCCAATGTTTTCCAAGTAGGCACGCGAATGTGATGTATTGGTGGGAGGAGTTAAATAGGAATACATAATCAAATTACCTGAAGTAAGTAAATCCTTCACAAACACTGTCAAGTTCTTTTTATTGCATACCAAAGACTTTGGAATAATTTTATGAATAGCAGTGCACAGAAAAGTTTGTACTTCAGAAAGATGTATGTATATATCTCTCTCTGTGAAAATTAACATTTTGGTTGAGCAAGACACAGTTTTACACCAGTGGCATTTAAGAGTTTAAAGTTGTTTTGTGGCTTTAGTGTCAAAGTGTAATATTATTGAATTCAAAACTTTATTATTGTATAGAGGGAGGGGTGTGATGAAAATTTGTGATTAAATATTGGGTTCAAATGTTGAAAGTTTGAAAAGCACTGGGCTAAGTGCCTATTTAAGCTCATTTTGAGCCTAGGCGCAGAAGATCTACAAGCCCTTTTGCACTGGTGGATCAAAATTTATTACCAGAAAACCTGGTTAAGTTCCACTTATCCGGGTCCTGAGCGTCCAATGGATAAACCAGCACTGACGAAGTGGATAAGATTACATGAAATTACTCTTTAACTAAGAGATGGGATATAGATATAAGCAAACAGATCTATGTACAGCGAAAATCGCTTAACACAAAACTGAGGGGTCTGAAATATTTTTTCGTGTTAAAGGATATTGCCAAAAAAAAACATATATTCAACAAAATTAAGTTTATTAAAGTACATTTTGTTTACATAGATACATTGCCTGAAGCGGTTACCATAGATATATTGTCTCACTGCCTTAAGCGGTTTACCCATGCAATGTACGGGCTACTGAAAATTGGCCGCAACTACTTTGCATGTACAAGGATATTTTCTTTATTTCTTTGATTTGCTCTTATTTTTAATTCTTGTAATGTATTATTTAGTGCTAGTATTTTGAAAAGGTGGCGCAGTTTGTCTACAGTATTGAAATTCTTTAAGTCTGGCATTTTTGTTTGTGTTGAAGGTGGTAATTAGTAGGGCTTAGTTATGAACAATAAGAAATTTGCCTTTTTTTAAAAGCGTTTAGGGTTAAAAAAAAATGACCGCTTATATATATAAGGGGTTAAATATACAATCTGACCTAGCTTTCAGATACATTTAATTATTGTTTCTAGTTAGTTTCTGATATCTGCGCTGCTTTTATTAAATGAAAAAATTTATATTCAATCATTAAAATATAAATTTTTGTTTGAATATTCTTTTATTATAGACCAAAATATCAGTGAATGTTTGATTCTTGGATCAAAGCAGTGGCTTAAAGCTCAATCTTTCATGAAAGAAAATTCATTAAATTGTAACAGTTCTTTTATTTTCTTATGGGTTTATTGAAATTTGTATTAATCTGAAATGTGTAATCTCTCTTTATTTTAATGTTTTTTTATGATTTTATTATGCACGTTTGGTAGTAAGAAATTGATCTTTTTGCAAAGTAATTGCTTTTATTGGTTCTGGTACTTAAAGTAAATAAACTTTCTCTTTCACACTGCATCATTTTGACCAATTTTCAAAATTTGTTTGTGGTTAGTAGTTAATTATAATGCTATAATTTTAATTGAATAGGCAGATATTGCATTTTTAAGTATAAAAATAATTATAACTACTGTACTGTATTTTTTGGAGTGTGTGAGTGAGTGAATATTAACATCGCACTGTTCAGCTTCACGAGGGCTTTTGGCAACGAACCACGTAATTTTCAACCATGGTCAAGAGACATGGACAACACCTGAGCTAGCACCCCCCTTCTAACTACCACACCACACCAACTTAGAAGGAATATTCTACCGATACTTAGCAGGAATATTCTTAAAAATCCACTCTTCCAAGATATATGGGTTCTATGATGAATATTTTAGCGGGAAAGGCAAATAGTTTTGTAGCAGATATTGCGTTTTCAGCGGATTGCAAAGATTATTATTTTTGTCCCGAAAAAAATAGTTTATGTCAAAATTTAATTTATAAGCTCTAACGGATTAAATTTCCCAAAGTGGAGTATTTGGTTATGTATATCCCTTAATTTTCAATGTTGTGATCAAAAAAAAATATTGTATTAAAAAAACTGCAGTAAATCATAATGCGGTGGATAAAGTATTAATGTGCATCGCTCCCCTACACGGCGGGTCTTACAAAGCTCTATTAAAGCTCAAGCTATGAAAGTAGCTAGACATTTGCCAAGTTGACTCTAGCGTTAACATTTCGCTATGTTTTTCATTGAATCGCCATTATAATTTAAGAAACGGCTTTGCTTGCGAATATTACAATTTTAACATAAAATAAATACAACAGAAAATAATATTAATGTATTACACTTTCAGATATAAATTAGCACTATTTTAAGCATTCATTACATAAAACTTTTAACAATGTGTTACTTTTGCTGAGCAAAGATCAGCTTAGGGAGGTATTTTCAAAAATTGACCCTCAAAAGTATCACGGGGTGTTATATAAATAAATACTTAGTAATATAAATAATAATCCTTTTTATCAGCTCTTAGATCTACAGACTTAAAATTTAACAAAGGTGTTTTTTTTTGTTTGTTCAGCTGAGATATGCAAAAAGCTTTTTTTGTTTAATTTGAAATTCACGTAAAATTAACCTTATCCTCTTTATCCTTCAAACTGTGTTGTTTACTTTTTCAGTTCACCCGTGCGAAGAACAAGTATACCAGCTTGTTAATCTAATAACTTTTCGATAAGAATCCAAAAGTACCATGTGTGACTCTTTTAGGTTCACGTCTGTAAAAGAAATAAAACATTTGGCATTCTCACACCGATATTGGCTCAAAAATGTTTATCTCTTTAACCTTGCAGAATGTTATCTCTCTTGTGGCATTTCCCTTTTCTCTCTGAGTAAAATTGTAAAGCAATTTCCTAAGCTGATTGAAATTCTCCCTGCACTTAAAGCATGTAAAGACTATAAGCAACAAGCTTTTCTTATTTAAGAATCACTTCTCGAAAATTAATTTTAAGGTTTCAATAGTTGTTAATACAACAGTCTTTTTTATCTTGATAGTTCAAAATTTTTTCTCCATGTCAGGCAGAAATAAGTCCAACAGCTCTCAAAACCAATAGAAATGCTTAATATCAAGTCGCCGAAGCAACATCTCCTCGTAGCTACCCCCATTGGTCCCTTCCTCTAGAAGCCACACCTCCTCCAACTCCCAAACCACAACATCAGTCATAATTTAAACCAGACAAGGAGTGAAGGGATAAGACATTCTCTCTTTGGTAGCATTCAGAGTAACACTCGACTGTTTTGCGGTATTGAAGGTAAGGAAATCATATTGTTTTGTAATAAGAAATATTGTGTTTGGAACTAGTTTGATATCACAGGACATGCACCAAGTTGTTGTTCATGTTCGCCAAGATGGCCGATAACATTACAATATGGTTACCTTGATATTTTCGGAATATTGCAAGTTTACAGTACTTTTTAATTGATATTCATTATTAATGTTAATATATATTATCTAATTATTTTATTAATAATATAAAATATAAATACAATTATTATTATATGTAATAATCATATAATATTTGTTATTTATAATAGTTTTTTTATAAAAATTTATAAATATTATTACATATTGTTAGTTAGTTATAATTATTATTATGTTCTTTATTTATAATTATTACATTATATGAGTATTCTTATGAATAAATTTTATATTACAATACCATGATTTAATTCTTTTTTATAATTACTGTTAAATTATATTATATGATTATTATTATATTGTTACATAGATCTGGATTCGAGGATTTTATGCAAAACAATCGCAAAGAAAATAAACAGTTCTTCGAGAGCGATGCGAACTTATTATCAAAAATTCAATCTTTTAAATACAGGATTCAGCTGCAATATTCACAGAGTAAACCTCCAAAGGTCTTCACACCTTCAACACAACAATCAAACACAATTATCCGTGTTTAAAATACATGTATGTAAAAGATTATTCACAAGCGCAGCCAAGCTAATTGCTAGTCAAAACAGTGTTCACTACTCGCTGATTGAAATCAGACTGACTGGTTGTGGCTGACACTCCTATTTATAGGCGTGGCAGAAACTTCAAGAAATATAACCGCTCGTGTCATCAAGTGTGACATTAACCCTCAAAGTGGATACCTTCCTCCTGAAAAGTTATTCCGAAAGCGTTAACTCTTATTTTGAAGTTCGCTTTAAAAATGCAACTGACTTCTTTCCTTTCCCCCTTTTAGAACTTGGGAGGTCGCACGGGGACAATTTTATGACTCAGTTCGGTCCCTTTGTAAAGTAAGAACCAAGATATCAATCGCTTACAGATAGCTGTCAAGTTGCCTTGGGCAATCTTGTTTGAAAGTTGTAGTGCAACTGGGTCGTTTCCCCTATATGTTTAGTCACAGCAAAATTAAAACAAAATGAAGGGTGGAAAAAAGGAAATAAATAGTGTGTTAGAAGTTGAAAATAATTATATTTTCTTCAAACAAAATTTATTTTTCTGTCATTTTTTAAAAATTAAATATATATATTTATATATATATATATATATATTGGTATTGTGATTTGAACAAGAAAAAAGCATCCTGTATTCATTTTTGAATATGAGAGTAAGAAAACGCGCTCACTTTCCTATTTTTTAAAAAAGTAATGAGGTAAAAAGAGCGAAGGCCCTATCTCTTTTTTTAAACAATAAGACTATAAATGGTGCATATGGTGATATACATGCGATGATTATATTTATGAAATGAAACCGATCTTTCTCAATTCAATTATATTTTTATCAAAAATATAATTGAATCAATTATATTAATCAATTATATTTTTATCAAAATTATATTTTTATTTAAAAGTGTCATCTCCAGGCTTTGGCAACGATTCCAAGATGATGGTGATGTGAGTAGATATTACACCACAGGTCGCCTCAGAGTTACAACGCGAATGAGGACCGGTATATATTTGGCAGTTACTGCCAAAAGAAACAGATGGAACGCAGCATCAGACCTGTCTCGTCAGCTCTCTTCAGCTACATTTACGACAGTTTTAAGGCAAACCGTGTGCAGACGCTTAGGGCACATTGGTCTATATGCTCGTAGGCCTGTCAGATGTGTTCCACTTGCCACAACTCACTGTCGCCTGCAATTAAGGTGGAGTAGAGAGCATGCATTGTGGACACCACAGCAGTGGTCTTGTGTGATTTTTTCCAACGAGTCCAGGTTTAGTTTGCAGTTTGATTCTCGCCGTACTTTAATATGGAGAGCGCCAGGTACCCGTTACCACCAAGAGAACACCATTGAACGACACTCTTATGGTGATGCAGGATGGCTCGTTTAGGGAGGAACTATTCTTGGTTACAGAACTGACCTGCATGTTCAGAGTGTAACGATGACAGGCCACATCTATCGGGATGTCATTCTGGAACAACATGTACATTTGTTTTGGGGCCCCATGGGTGCTGAATTTCTGTTTATGAATGACAACACCTGTCCTCACCGTGCAAATATTGTAGACAAATGCCTTCAATCGGAGGATATCACCTGTATGGATTGTGTGGCCAACATACTCATCAGACTTGAATCCAATAAAGCATGTGTGAGATATGCTTGGCCGAAGAATTGCAACCCGTCAACCCCCTCTCACCTGTCTACCGGAACTTCGGAGGGCATTGCTTGATGAGTGGTGTAATATTCCCCAAGATCAGATTGATTATTTGATACTCAGCATGCTTAGGCATTGTAAGGCCTGTATTACATCATCTGAGAGACATACTCCGTATTAACCATCATACTAACCATGTTATACTGTTTTTTGTAAATAGGTTCTTTTTGAAAATTAATTCTTTTTATTAATTATGTCAAACATATAGCATCTTTTTTGCTCTTTACCTTTTGTTTAATAAATAGACTTTACAAATAAGTCAAATTTGTTTTGCTTCTGTCTCTTTCTTTGCCTGAACTTCATTATCCTTAATTTATGGTCATGAGTGTATTATCAGAAGCAAAGTTAAACCGGGATACATGAAACATAAAATCACATCAAAACTGAATTTTAAAGATATCCAAAAAGAAATATGAGAAAATTGTATCAAGCTGCATCTTTCTTCCTTAAAAACTTTTGGACCACAAATGGTATAAGTAAATTTATATATTTGAAGATTGTCAGAAGCAAGTATACTGCTTGGTGTTATGCCCGGTGATATCAAACTAGCATCTAAATTTGTAATTGTATAATTATGGCTCTTGTTTTTATGTTAAAAATTGATTGAAAATTTTCATTCCTGAATGCAAATATGTGCTCTCTTTTGAAATTGTTTTGTGAAATGTAATAGTAAAAAATTTTTATTTTTTTTAAGAAATTTAGCATATAGAACTATTATATTTGTAAATATATAATTGGTGTTGGATGTATTTCGAAAAATTTGTGCTGTTTTTTTATACTTGTTTTGATGAAGCATTTTGATACCCCCACCCACCCATCCAACCAAACAATATTTTTTGATAGAGAGGTATTTTTTACAACACAAACTTTTTCTCCCGACGAACTGAAGAATTTTGTTTCTGTCTGATCTATGCCCTTCCAAATGTTGGAAGTATAAACAAGTTTTCTGTTTTTCTGTGTTTTTTTCAAACTAAAAATACCTGCGCTCACATAGCTGTGATGCCTGAAACTCTTCTTTTGTAGGGAGACTTTCCCCTTGACCAGACTATGGCTTTAAAATATAAAAAATGTTTTGTTCTTAAAATGCCGATTGTTGAAAGTACTCTGAAACATGTTAGAATTAGATGCAAGAACATTAAAAAAATTTTAAGTTAAAAGTTATTAATCTTTACCATTTCAAACAATTATTGAATTTGGTATTCATTTCTTATGTGCTATTTTTTTTATTATTGATGTATGTTCTAGATATTGTTAAAAAACCATTCTATATTTAATATAACATCAAAAATTCTGATTTTATGTTTCTTTCAGTTAATTTTAAAATCTAAATACAACATCTAAATCCAAACATTCTACACACTTTTATAACTTAACGATATCTTTAGATATGTTTTATGCTTTCGAATCTGAAAAAAAGTTTTAACTCTCAGCATTTATAAAATAAATAAAAGGACTCAGAAGCGTACATTACACTTATTAATAAAAATATTAAAATTTTATGTTGTGTGTTTATGTGTACAGAGTTATTTTCATTAATATTTTAAACAATTATTGATTTTGGTATTTATTTTCTTAATTTCTATTGATTTGGTATAGTATTTTTGTATTGATATATGCTCTGGAAATTGTGAAAGAAATCATTCTATATTGACTACTCTGTATAAAGAGTAGACATTAATGGACAAACACATTGTGCTCTAACATTCTATTTTACTTAAACTTTTTTTTATTTATAATGGGCTGCGGATTGGTGTTTTTCCATTGCATACCCTAGTAAATCCTCCGGAAGCTGGTATCTCTTTTTAGTGCTGCACCATATAGGAGGATACCAATCGCCGCAGGTAATTTTGATGCCCAGTTTCCTCCCTAGAGGGAGGCACCTGAGCTCTGACGATGCAAACCTGTACTAAGATTTAATTTTTCTGAGAGCACCCAAGCTAAACAGACACTATAGGGATCTTTTACATGGTGTATAATCATACAACATGGCCGCTGTCGATTTTCTGCATCATGAAAATCCACTGACTTGGGCCTAGGTCGAACCCACAACCTTGGGTGCAGAAGGCCAGCGACAAACAAATCACGCCACCCAGCCATCAATTTTCTTAAACTGTGCTATGTTATCAGGGAAAAAGGGATTTATTTTGATTTTTCAATAACTATTTAAAATTCAGCATATATACTCGATTTATTATAAATTCTATTTTGTAAAATTCATAAAGAAATTTGCTTGATTGATAGAACAATATGCAGCCTTAGGCCGCCCACTTGCAATTCACGCACTGCATACCTACTAGGATCGGCCCTGCATGGCAGAAATATTTCAACATGAACTTAAACAGAGCTTGACGTTTGTCAAAAAAACAATAGTTAATGCTCTTAAGCGCATAAATCCAATATTAAAGTTTAACCACTGGGTGCCTCACAAATGGACTGCTGAAGAAAAGAGCAAGAGAAAAACGATCTGTTTGGCTCTGCTCAGAGATCGATGAAAAAAGAACATTATGGTCATAATTGTGACCTGTGAAGAAAAGTGAGTGTATACTAGAACAGTACAAGCTGTAAAAAAGAGTGGTCAGCACCGGGGAATCAACAGGTTCGTTTGCAAGATGAATGCTAACTAACAAGAAGGTGCTTCTGTGCATCTGGTAAGATTGTGGTGGAATTATCTATAAAGAATACCTGAAAAGAGTGGGCAGACTATCAATGGTACAATATACAGCAATCTTCTGATCAAAATTAGTGATGCTGTTCGTAAAAAAAAAAGAGTTCAGAAGGAATGTGGTTCTTTTTCATCAAGTCAACGCCCGATCACATTTTAGTGCGATGACCAGCTGGACGCTCTACATGCTGGAGTGGAATTTGATGCAACATCCGCCATAAAGCCTAGACATGGGATTTATGGATTTATTTTGGATTACTATCTGTTTTCACATTTGCAACTGCATCTTGATGCACAATCTTCCATTCAAATGACAAGATCATAAATGAGGTTGATCACTTTCAAGACTCACGCAAGCCATTGTTCTTCACCGAAAAGGCTAAAACACTGGCAGACCATTGGAAGATTTGAAAGAAGATTACTGTCCTCATGAGCTTTGCTGATTTTGTGAGTATTTATCATTTTACTAGATTAGTTAGATGGCAGGAAACTTTTTACTCTATTATAATACATGAAAACGGAAACAGCATGGGTTTCACTACTAAATACTCAGAAAAAATGCATACTCGTGTAAATCACAGGTTATACACTGAGAGGGCTAACTGAGATTTTTTATACTACATTTTGTTTTTCGACCAGATAAATGCTGAAGATATTCTTACTTTATTGATAATTTTTTAATTATTTTTTTTCCTTAAAGTAAATCATTGTCATAACTAGATATCCAAAGGCTCTGGTGCAAAAAAAAATGAGGGCCCTGTCTTGGTTATGTTCTATCATATATAAATATATGATATATATTATGAATATAAGAGAATATTTTAAACATACAAATCTACTTTAACATCACCTCTTTATCATGCTCTGTAGAACATAGGGAAGCAAAACTTCATACTACCTACATGTATGTGTGTAAATTTTCTTGTGTGAGCTTTAGTGATTGCTCTGGTTTGATTTGACACCACAACAGATCTTTTCCAGAACAGCTGTGAAGAGTTTAGGAACTGACTGCACTGGAAAATGAGAAGTAATGCAATAGATAATAAAAAATAAGATTACAAACAATAACATAGGTATTAGGGAGAAAAAAAGATTTCAGGTGGAAAAAATTGCGTATTATATGAAAGTCAGACTTACCTACTAACAACAAATTATCAATTTTGTTTACAATATTTTCTTAGCTTTAGTTTTCGCAAAAGTTTCAGTAACTTTGGTTAAATCCAGACTTGATGTGACTTTGTTTTTAATTGCTATTAGAGATAAATGTTCGGAGTCAAGCTTAGCCCACACCGTTTCTTAAGAAATTTTTAATATGCTTAATTTTGTTGGAGAGTGACAGAGTACCTATCCCTGTTGGGCTTTAACCTGATCGTTCACCTGCAGCAGAAGTGACAAGAATTGTCACTTCTGCTGCAGGAATAATAGAAGCACTAGGTAGAATAGAATAATAGCACTGTTGTGTGTGTATTGTTGTTGTGGCTAATGCCACCTGTCTGATGTAGTCAGATTGAGGCCCACGAAATTCATCGTGGCAAGGGGCTAGAAGTACACCTGTTGTTGGCCTTGGCCTGAAGCACCATACAGGTAACAGCAAGAATTAGCTCGGTGAAATTCCCTGAAGAGACGATAGATGGTGACACCACCTATCTCAACCTCCATAATTTAGACGTGGAACTGAATGAGAGGGAAATATTCTTCAGTCCCCTGCACTCGTGATTCAGCCCACAAGACTTTTGGACCCACTGCTTTACCAAGCATGTACTCTGAGGGTATTTGGTGGCATCGATCCCAGGCCTTCTTATCTAAAATCTGATGCTCTAACCACTAGGGTACCCACATCCCTGTTGTAAATACTTCTGTTCAATATTATTATAATTATTTAAAAAAAATCTGCAAAGAAGCAGGGGGGAATTACATGTCTATTGCATATAAAAGTAGATTGCGTAATATTGAAACAGAAAACTAGAGCTTATTATGAATCATATTTTTATTAAAAATAGAATGTAACCAGGAAGGAATTGCTTCCTCTGTAGGTTTTTTAGATGTAATAAGTATGGTAAGATTTTATCAAAAATTAAATATAGGAGAAATTATCCAAATTTGGGTGGTCAGGGTCCCAGATCCTTGAGGGCCCTGGTGCACAGCACCACCTACCCCATTGGTAGCTATGCCACTGAAGGAAAGGCTGAATGAGATTCAATCTATGGTGACATCAATTATGTTATAATTTCATCAAGGTTGTGCACACCTTTTTGAAACATTAAAAGTTGTATAAACTAATAGATAAATTGTATTGATAATCAGCTACACAATTTAGAACAATATAATTGTTTTGTTATAACTATTCCATTCATCAAATGCTTATTTTCTATGGCTGTTATTATAACTTTAAAAAGCTTAGATCTTTCTCTTATTTATATTCCTTTGTTATTTTATAATTTATGATTTACATTTTACGTTAAAAGTTCAATTTTTCTTTGGTGATTTTTATATAAATTTTGTTTGGTCCTTTATAATTTTCCTGTGTTATTTTGTCAGTTATATTTCATGTTAAACTAATAAAAGTCATGAATCCTATCTTGTTTTATACTGGTCAGTTTTTATTTGAATTTTTTAAAAATATCTTTTGGAAATGTGAAGTTGCTGTAAATCAATTCATACTATTTTTAAGAAAAATATTGATAATTTTTGTGAGATGAATATAGTTTACTGAATTAAATTTGATAATTTCAATAATGAAATATGTATAAAAATTAGAAAAGATTCTTAGCAAATGTGATTTACGTGAACAAAAATTGAATAGAATTCCAAAATATACTGTGTTTTCATTAATTGCATGATACACAAATACTGTGTAATGTATATCGATAAAACTCAGTAACATAAGCAGCATCAGCATTCATAATTTAGAAGACACTGGGCATATTTTTAAAGAAAATAAATTCTGAGTGGTTTTATTAAAAATTTTAGAAAAGCTAAGCAAATTAGTGAGTAATAACCAATCCTGACTATTACTAAAACTGAAGGAGTTAATGTAAAAATGAATTAAGTTTCAATAACATGTTACCTTTATATTCAGCTTCTCCTGATAAATTTCTCTCATGTTGATATCTTTTGTGTGTTTATAGCCATTAGTCATATAATTACAATAATAAAAATGCATTGAAAAATACTTAATATATGCATGAGGTAAAAATAATTACCACTAATTTAATTTTTAAATTATCTACTTGATAATCATATAAAAACCATAAATGGATCCATCTCTCATGTTGATATCTTTTGTGTGTTTATAGCCATTAGTCATATAATTACAATAATAAAAATGCATTGAAAAATACTTAATATATGCATGAGGTAAAAATAATTACCACTAATTTAATTTTTAAATTATCTGCTTGATAATCATATAAAAACCATAAATGGAAAAATCTGAAAAACTAGAATAAACTGAAAATTAAATATTTTTAAAATTGCTCTGTTCTGATGCAAATTTTCTAAAAACTTATCAATTACAAAAACCTAATCTAGACATTTGTAATATTCTAGTATTAAAAAAGCCATTCTTATGTAAATTAGATGTCTTTTTGAAATGCTACAGTGTATATGTTAAATGAATGATTCCAAATGAGTTATAGTGTTTCAGTATCATAAGTGATGATCAGCCACTAAAATTCCTTGAGATGGAATACTGACAAAAAAGTGAATTTTTTTAGACAACTATAAAATAAGTAGTTACATCACTATCTCTTAGTTAGATTTAAAGTATATGCAACTGATTCTCAATTTGAGAGAGGGACAAAGGTAACAAACATATTTTGTTCACAAGATTAGATTTGCTCTTTTTTTATATTATTCCTTCTTCATTTCTGTATGAGATTCTTAATTGGGTTTATTCTATTTAGAAAATTGGAAGATGTTTTTTTTTATAATACAAACATATCACTATAATTATATTTATTCTGCAGTTATAGCTATCTATGTGACACTGCAGCAACTTGTCCCCAGACACCTTGGCCGCTGTAGCCGAGTGGTATAGGTATCGGATCGTGGCTTGCCTTGTCACGAGTTCGAGCCCAGTACCACTAAAGACCCGCCGTTTAGGACAGCGATGCACGTTAAATCTGTCGAGAGCTGAAACGTCCTCCCGTTGGTGGGGTGTGGTAGTTAGGAGAGGGGGTGCCAGCTCAGGTGTCGTCCACGTCACTTGACCATGGTTCAAAATTATGTGGTCCGTCGCCAAAAGCCCTCGTGTAGCTGAACAGTGCGACGTTAATATTCAATCAATCAATCAGTCCCCAGACACCTTTACAATAAGATAGTTCTGCTGTCAAACTCCAAAGCTTCCATTCAGGCTGTCAGATCTGGAGAAATGCCCATCTCTAAGAATATTCCATATTGCCGGGTTAGGATGGAGTGAAGTTAAATAACCCTTCAGTGGATCCCAGGAGATGGTGATATTTACAGAAACTAATTTGCGGATTTCCTGACCAAGAAGGAAACTCAAATTATTCAACAGCCAAATACTTACAACTCCTTTCATTACTCAAAACTTTACATCAAAAATCTTTTGTGACAAAATTGGAAAGCATTGCTCACTTCTCATGTATCTGCAAGAAGTTGGAGGATCGGCTTGGACCAAGATATCTCGGATAAACCCTGTGAAAAAGCTATCATGGAATTTAGACTTGCTGTGGGTCATGACTGCCTTGTGCATCTCTTCCACTGCATTGGTATTTTTGAGAGTCTAAACTACTCACTCTGTAAGAAAGATGAGGACATGGACAGGAATCATTTGCTGTGATACTCAGCTATGTGTGGAGACTTCATAGTGAAAACATATTGCAGTACTAGACTTCTGGTAATTTAATTTTTTTCTCTTGCTTTTTTTTGTATGTTCTTTGTTTTATTGTAAGAGTTTGTCATTTTCTTATGCTGTCGGAAATAAAAAAAATATATTTATTCTCTGCTGAAAAAAAATTAAGGTTGTTTCTGTAAAGCATTAATAAATATTCCCTGAATTACTTATTTGCATTTTCACATAAAAAAATAAAAATATTAATGTTGTGTATCATGTTCAAGTATTTTCTTTATTTAACAAGAAGTTTCATTGATTTTTTAATTCGTTTTTTTAAGTAAGATATATATAAAACTAGAATAAATGGAACATTTTACACAACTGTTTGAACATTTGTTGCTATTGGTTAATATTAAAAGATGCAATAAATTCTATGTTATATAAATAAATCTGATACAAGAATTATTAAATAAACAAAAATTATTAACAAAATTTTATACATATTAGCTATTGTAAAAAAATTATTAACAGGAATGAAACTGAATGAACTAAAGTGATGAAAAAGAATTATAGATATCCATTTGTATGCTTAGAACATAAATTCAGGAATTTTGTGTGATTATAATTTTTATAAAAGATATACATCAAAATTTGCATTTTATAAATATGTGTACTGTGAAAATGATTACAAATAATTGGTGAAAATAATTTTAAAAAATTCATTGATTTCCTGGTGATGTGGAAAATGGTGATGAAAGCTGATATTCTGACTATAATAGCTTTTTTCTTCATTTAATATGTTTACTGATGAAGAGGCTAATTTTTGCTTCAATAATAATCATAAGTTTTGAATATGGTGTAATTTATTTTGTATCCTCAACATAATTAAAAATCTTTAATATGATTCTTGAATATAAATCTGTAAAAATCTTCCAATTTGATTACATATTTTGTAATCATTTTTTTTTTCTTAGTTTATATTTATCCTATAATCAGTTTAAATATATTGTTGATATAAGTCTCTTACTTGAGTTTTGTTTTGTTAAAACTAAATATGTGTTTAACTTTTATGTGACAGGTTTTTTTCAATCTTTTATCATTTTCTATTCTTAATTTCAAAAACATTTTAACATTCTAAATAGAATATCTCTTTTTTTCTTTCAAAATGCTAAGGCTTAGAATTGTTTAATTAACTTTTATAATTGTTTAGGTACCAACAATACACTTTTATCATCTGTGTGATTTATTAAATTTAAAATCTAAACACTTCTTTTTACAGATGATTTATTTAGAAAATAAACTACTATTACATAGGACTTGTATATTTCTATAAAGATTTCTATTCTTTGTGTAAAAGATTTCCATCTGTTTTTCTTATCTGGTAAATTTCTCTCGATTGGGTATAAAAAAATATAAAATAGTCATACAAATTTATACTCATAAATACAAGATGCTATTTTCTTTCTACATCAGTTCCAAAAATTATTTATATTTTTTACTGAGATAAAAAAAAAATGAAAAGATTTTTTTTAACGAGAATCTTAGTTATGTAAAACTAAAATTAGCTGGGAAAAAATTCTAGGAATCATCTTAGCTAGGTAAAAATGATATATTTATATTTATCAAAAGATTCTAATAATTCTTTTTATTTAATTCCTTTCATTTTATGTATCGTTCTATATCTTCAAATGTTGTATGTTTCTTGTAATTTAGAACACTTTGATTCATTTATATTTTTGTACGTAAGTGTAATACAAAAAAAATCTTATTTAAAAATACTTGGTTCATTAAAACTTTTTTTTTTTTTTGCTACCTGAAGATACTATTGGTATTCTAAACAGATGCTCAAATAATAATAAATGTTGCTTAGGATCATCAAAAAATTGTTATGGTTCACCATAATCTGTATTTTTTTATAATTGAACATTTACTGTGATGGTAAATTTACTTTTAATAACTGTAAAATATTTTTACTAAAAGTAAAATGTTTTTTAAATAAACAAATTAATTACAAAAAAGAACGAGATAAAAAATTAAATTTGAAAAAAAAGATTAAATTTATAAAATTAAAGAAATAAGGAAAAATATTTAGGATTGAAATGAATATCTGTTTGTTATTCAAGACACAGCGTTAGACAATTTCAAGGAAAAGGAATCCCCTCTGTGGTCAGTCGTTGAGCTGCACACGCTATGCAATTTTCATTTTATACAGAGTGTGAGATGCTGTTTATCCCCCCTATATCATTCAATTACACTTAAATGCTTATCGTTTGCAAATCTTGGAATCTTCTTCCTTTTATGCGAATTTGACTTTAGATCATCCCTCCTTCACAGTGTTTAAGTTTTAATAGACAGCATTGTATATTTAATCACTGTTCAAAATTTGAAGTATTTCTTATTCCTTACTCAATAAAGATATTTATCTACCACTGTAGATATCTTATAAATGAAATTATTTGGATGAAAAAGGTGTAAAATAGTATGAGTATTGGATGAAAAAAATTTCATGAGTAATTGACCATTCCTTTAGATACGCTTATTCCTCCCCCACCCCAGCCAGCTTTTTATGTGTTTAGCAGCTTCAAATTGATTGCACAGGGCCTTAAGGAGAGACTGCTCATAGCAGCCAATGTTTAGCAATAATTGAAACTTTTATGCCTTACAGTTAATTTAATTCTCAGTTCTCTTATTTTCACTCTCAATACACTTTGTTTATGGAGGGAAAAAAAACGTTTTTTTTTTAAATTAGCTCTTATTGAAAATTTTAATTCTAATATATGAGTCAAATATATATAAAATATTATATATATATACATAAAAAGTTTTTTTGTGATGATGTAATAAATTTATTAGAATCACAGAATACACATGTAATTTACAATTTGAGCAATGAGTATAAACAGAGTTTAATAATTTGTACACAATGGGGATACCCCCCTCCCCTAGTATCTTTGGGGGAAAAATCAAGGAAGTGAGTTTTACAAGCATTTGTGAAAATATGATCACAAACAAATGAACAAAAATTTATTTTTTAATGTATTGAAAACACACATAATCACCCAAATGCAGATAAAGCCAACTAAACTCAAAATGCTTGCCTGCAAAATAACCATAGCAATTTTGTGTGAGAGAAATCATTGATCTTTGCAGTGAAGAAAATTTTTCTCCTCTAAAGAGATGATGAAAAATATGTGTGTGTGGTATAAAATTTTAAATAAAAATAATTTATAAAAAGAATGCATCAATTAAGAAAAATTGCAAATCTGTGCAAGTTGATGAACCTGACAAAGAAAAATTCGTCTGTTCAAAGAATTAATAGCTATCTTAAAAGATTCATCATGAAAGAAAATATGCATATCGACTATTTTGTTCTTAAAGACAAAATATACATAAAAGAAAGCCTTAAAACTTTACAGAGGTACATCATTTAAATAGTGATGCGACGCTATTTTAACTTATTAATATTCTCAAATCAACCCAGGTTCCCTAATTTCACATCGCCTCATGACCATAGTTAAAATAAACAAGAATCAATAATTTAACAGAACGAACTTTTAACGTTTAAGATAAATTTATTTTAAGCACACGTATAGAGGATTTTTACTTCTACAACAACAAGATCAAAAATAATTAAACTTAGCTTGAGAGAGAGAAGGTGCAAAGGGGATGGACATGGTTGACGCCCGGTCTGGGTGGAATTTCGGCGTCTTTCGTTTGAAGGTTCTTCTGCAACCCTGGGAGAAGCTCTCTGCCTCTGAAATTCTCTGAGTCCTCTTTTATCCGACCCCTAATCACTGCAAAATCCTGGAGCCGAACTATTTGCCTTGTCCAGTCTAATTTCTCTGATTGGTGCCGAGGCCGGCGCAGTGTTACACCACCTCAAAATTTATGTGTTTACTGAACTTTGTAACGCGGGAACTTTTTTGACACACCCCACCAAAAGGAATTTCACCACATCCGGTCGAGGAAGGACTCGTATAAAAATTCCAAGCCGTTTCAGGGGCGATTTCTAAAACATGAACAAATTTGGCCTCTTATCACTCCTCCCCTCTCTCAAATACACAGCGCACAAAAAAAATCGCTACAATGGAAAAACACACAAAATTATATGTAAATAATGAGAAAAAAACGATAATATCAAATAGTGAAAGTCCTTGTGAAGCTGAGGCGTATCATTATTGGATTAAACGCAGAAGGTAGTGATGGTAGATCCAGCAAGAGTCCTTGCGACAACATCAAACGCAATAAGTCGCGAAGATAGATCCGAGAGGAATCCTTATTACTGGTAGGATAAGTCCATGCTGCTGATGAACGTTGAGGCGTATCATTATGACATCGAACGCAGAAAATGGCGATGAAAGATCCAACTAGAGTCCTTACGACAACATCAAACGCAATAAGTTGCGATATAGATCCGACAGGATTCCTTGTTACTGGTAGGATAAGTCCATGCTACTGATGAGCGCTGAATTTCCCATCCACCCTATGAGAGAAAAAAAATCGTCTCCCAAGGGAAACTATATAAGCACTTGAACAAAATTTTAAGAAAAACCAAGTGTAGGGACTTTTTTTTTTGTGTGTGGACTTATGAGAAACTCGACCCCATCTGATATCCACCGTAGACTCCAAGCACCAACCACGTCCACCCATAATTTGCAGTTGAAAATGTAAAAAGAGAGGGAAAAAATATTAAGCATAAGTTTTCAAAGTTAAATCCCAATTCCCCAAACGCTGTGAGGGAAAAGAAAAAAAACTTAACAATAAACAACTGAAATTAAATTCATCTTCCGAACAAAAAAAATTGAGATGAGACCTGGGCCACCGAACAATTCACAAGGACTATATATATAAAAAAACAAATAAAATAAATTCAATAATCTTAATTAAGCGTGTGATAGTAAATTCAAACCATATATATAGTATAGCTTTGACGCTAACACAATAACCGCAAATGCAAACATGAAAACTGTGATAAAGGTATAATTACAAGTGAAACAAACATAATCAATGAGAATGTGACAGTTTTGGTTGAGGCAAAAAAAAATTTTTTAAAAAGAAAACAAAAACGAACCACTAAGAAAACAAACACAACATAAAACCATATAACATCGAAATTATGACATGAATAATATGATGTGCCTGTATCAGACAACAAAAAAAAATTTCTTGTAACCTTTGGCAATGCTTAATAGCCTAAGAAATTGCAATTATTCACTAAGAGCATTGATTACAACTTAAACAATTATTGCAAATTAAATTAAGAATCGCAAACGATGAGTGTGCATAAATAAAAAAATTATTTTGTAACCTTTAACAATGCTTAATAGCCTAAGAAATTGAAAAGAGAATTCACTAAAAGCATTGATTACAAATTAAACAATTATTGCAAATTAAATTTAGAATTGCAAACGAGATGAGTGTGCATGTGATCAGGATGCACCCACAGTGTTTACAAAGGCTGAAAAATTGCACATGCCATTCCCTGCGCAAACGATTTGCTGCATGTCCGCAACCGTCAACACAAGAAACAGAATGTACAATCGAGACAAAAAAAAACCAATGCAAATTCGAATTTAAAGAATTGAACTAATTGGATTAATACATGAAAAAAATTTAGAGAAAGAAAAAAAAATTTCTACATTCAATACATGCGAATTCCCAATTTGAGAAATGAATTCCAGAAATCCCAAATGCAGTTGAAGATGTAAGAAAAAAAATTGTAAACACACATAAAACTGTTAATGAAACCTATGACATGCGTGCCTAAACATTTGGAGTAAAATAAATTCAACCAAAAAAAAATTTTTTTTTGCAACTGCTTCACATAATTTAACAACACAAATCCCTAAAAAAATTCACTTAACTAATCAACATCCCTTCTGAACGTTCCAAGTAATCAACGTATTGATTTAACCCTCTGAATAGTTAGCTTCCTCCTGAAAAGTTATTCCGAAAGCGTTTACTCTTATTTTGCCATTCGCTTAAAAAAGGAAACAGACTTAGTTGCCAACCCTGCTGTTCTTTGTATCCAAAAGTAAAAATATCTCATACTGAATTTCATTAAACTTTCCCCCTTTTAAAACTTGGGACGTCGAACGGGGATAATTTTATGACTCAGTTCGGTCCCTTTGTAAAGTAAGAACCAAGAGATCAATCGTTTACAGATAGCTGTCAAGTTGCCTTGGGCAATCTTGTTTGAAAGTTGTAGTGCAACTGTGTCGTTTCCCCTATATGTTTAGTCACAGCAAAATTAAAACAAAATGAAGGGTGGAAAAATATTAAAATTGATAACCTTTAAATTTTTAATAAAAATATAATATTTTTTTAAATTGAAATAAATAGTGTGTTAGAAGTTGAAAATAATTATATTTTCTTCAAACAAAATTTATTTTTCTGTAATTTTTTAAAAATTAAATATATATATATATATATTGGTATTGCGATTTGAACAAGAAAAAAGCATCCTGTATTCATTTTTGAATATGAGAGTAAGAAAACGCGTTCACTTTCCTGTTTTTTAAAAAAGTAATGAGGTAAAAAGAGCGAAGGTCCTATCTCTCTTTTTTTAAACAATAAGACTGAATGGTGCATACGGTGATATACATGCGATGATTATATTTATGAAATAAAACCGATCTTTCTCTATTCAATTATATTTTTAATTTAAAATAACAAAAAAGATTTCAATACTTTTAATTTATTTTAATTAAAATCATATAAATGATATTTTTATGTTAACTGAATGATTTTCGGAAAAAATCTAAATTTTCATTCCTAGTGTTCTCCTTTTCGTACTTGTATTAAATAAAAATTTCTTTTCTACATCGGCATTTGTGACGGACATAACACACATTCAGTCAATAATTTTTAATTTAAATGGGGAATATACTTTTCAAATGCGCATGACAGTACTTCTAACCATATTCTACTCAAGTGTAATTTGTTATTTTTCTGTTTCTTTTATTACAAGGAAAAATGTCACACATCAATAATTACATTTTCACACAATTCAGTCATTACAAATTCTATTGTGAGAAAAATGTTCTCCCTAATTAATTTTGTCTTTCAAAACAGTACACTTAAAACAATTTTGTTCAGTGAAGTTATCCGACAGTTCTCCACAATGTATCCATACCAAGTTTTAAAAACAATTTTAACATTTTGAAATGTATCCTGTATTAAATTTTTTGAGTATACACAAATATTTCCTGCTGTAGGGAAGACATAGTATGAGATGTGGTGTGCGGTTTTGAAAGAATGTTTTCGTACGTGTAGACTATTTTTTAAAATTTAAATATCACTAAAGCTGATCATATAACTGTAAATGAGCCTTTATTTTAATGTGTGCTGGTATCAAAATAAAACACTTTACAATATTAAATAGCCTATGGGTTTATATTCAATATCAAACTATTCGCAAAAAGGTTTACAACTTCTATTCAAATTGTAAAGAAACTGAAATATATATAAATATATCTTACTGCAGTCAAAAATATTCATAATATGTAAATATCCTATTCCTCCACTTATTTCGTACATAATAAAAACTGTAGCTGAATGCAATTTTTTATATTTATAAACGAGGCTTAAAAGCTCACACAGTCGTAAAAATGTCTTTATCATTTTTAAATATACTACTATAAAACGTATATGAATTGTAAGATCAGTTCTAAAAGCTTTTAGAGGAGCAAAAAACATGTAATTTTGGATTGATCAAAATTTTAATATAATACACAAATATACATGTTATTAAGCAAATACATTTGAAAAATCAAACTTCCTTCTGAAATAAACGTAATTGAAAGAAAAATGTTTATTTGCAAATGAGTGGAAATACATGTTTATCTAAGGGGTATCCCCAAAGTGAGGTAATCCTCAAACTTAAGACTCAAACTCAGTGGCACAACAATCCATGACGGCCAGGAACTACTGTGCCCATCATAATACACGTGACCATTGGACGCTGAGGCGCATGAACAGATGTCCCGATTTGGTGGTCTGTCTGAAGAGAGACCTTCAGTGTTTAAGACCCCAAGCAAGCTTGGTACTCATTTATCGACCCAATGTAGCGGGGATGAAAGGCAGAGTCGACCTTGCCCAGCCCGTTAATAGAACCCAAGACCTGTGGTGTGGAAGCACGATACACTACCACTCGACCCTATTCGGTGAAAAATAAAACTTAATGTTAGAATCTTATATAATTTCCTAATGAATGAGGGAGTCCAAACTTTTTTTTCATATAAACTGTTTAGACGGAAATGATTAATTATGAACATTTCACAAGTTGCATAAATTAAAATTAACTGTTATAGTTTACATAAATTTTTAAGAGTGCAAAAAGTGTATTTTGGCTGCGCGAATTAATTTTAAAAGGAATACGGTTACGAAAAAGTAGTGCAAATCTATCTAAAGTATGGTTGGTTACCTTAGATATTGTCAAACACAACAAAGTATTGGGAGCCAATTCCATTATTTGTCTCCGGTCCGTCAGCCAGTCACCGGATTCCCAAAGTTGCGGTCGTTTTCTCCTGATTGCATTACGTAATCTTTTCAAAACTTCAACGTAGTACTCTTTGTTAATTGTTTGGCCTGTATAAGCATACTCGTGGTGCACAATACCCTCATAATCAAAAAAAAACAATCAACATTGACTTGATGTTACTTCGACTTTGACGGGCTTTTTTCGGCCGTGGCTCCGACGGAAACTTCCATTGCGAAGATTGTTGTTTGGTTTCAGGATCATAACCATAAACCCATGTCTCATCACCAGTAATAATCTTTTTAAGAAAGTTTTCATCACTATTGATCATTTCCAAATTGTCCTGAGCGATTTCTAATCGAAGATTTTTTTGCTGGTCTGAGAGCAGTTTCGGGATGAATTTTGTACAAACACGAGTCATTCCCAAATTCTTGGTTAAAATTCGCCAAACAGTACTTTTTGGAATTCTAATTTCATCTTCCAGTTTTCTCACAGTCAAACGACGATCTTGTTCAAGTGCGACACGAGCACGCTCGACATTATGCGACAATGTTCCGGTCGAAGGTCGACCAGAACGAGGATCACTGTTAACAGAAGTTCGGCCATTTTTGAACCGACCATACCACTCTTTTATTTGTTTTTTTTTCATACACTCATCTTTAAAGCCCTTTTGTAACATTTCAAAAGTTTCCGCACAACTTATACCGAGATTAAAGCAAAATTTTATGCAAATTCGCTGTTCGGTTCGTTCTGCCATTTTTAGCAATAAACAAATTACGACGAACGCAAAAAAGTCTTTGTAGACAAATATACGCTACGCAGGAACTAAGAGGTTTTATCGGTATCTCACGCTACTGATGAGAAGGTTAGGAGCTGCTGGTGATATTCGTACCCACTAGAGGTCACCTCAGTCTCTCCGCGCGAAGATATGAACGTAGGTCGGATACTTTTGGGACAGATCTCGTATCTAAAGTATGGTTGGCTACCTTAGATATTGTCAAACACAACAAAGTATTGGGAGCCAATTCCACAATTCGTTGTTATAAAAATGTATGGAAAATTACAAAACTTAGATTTTGCATTTGTAATTTATATATATTTTTTTCCTGAGAGATTTAAAAGCTAGAGCGGCATCCATCAAAACCGCGGTTCTCTCTCTGTTTTTCCAGATCGCCCCTGACTAAGCCGGCTCTGCCATAGTAAGTGAAAATGCCGTATTTTGTTTTTCAAGATCATTTTATAGCAGACTGCATTTTTCATGTATTTTAGATGGTTGTTTTATATTTTCTACATCAATATCTTAATGTCTGAATTTAAAATTACATAAAATTCTTGACATTCGCATCAATGACCATTATAATTTTTATTGTATATGAATGTGTCATCAAACGATTATACATGACTATTATTAACATATATTATTTTAACCATTTAATTAATATTAAGTATAACATAACGCACACAAATTTTCTGAACTTTAAAATAAATATTTCGAAAACTACTTCAGATATACTCAAAATTTTTCATTCCTACGCTTTAGCTTCTCAGTTTTGCTTCTATGTAAAACTTTATTGTATATTCGTCGATTTTTTTAGTATATTTTTTGCTCTTAGCATGCTGTTTTCAACTGAATTGTATGAAATCTTCGAAATGTATTAAAAAATACCAAAGAAGCTATATAATAAAATTTGAAATTTATATTATACTCAAATAATTGCTAGAACTTATGGTAAATAATTTTTAACTCCGCGATACATTTTTTTTCGAAATTTCAAATGGAATTTCTAACATAAAATTTCTAGCTTTATACGGTCGAGATTTCAAAAAATATCCAGATTTTAATTACTTTTTCAGTTAGCCCTTAGAAAAAGATAAATGTTGAAGTATTTTGCATAAATAGATATTTTTGAATAATAATTCGAATGTTTTTGAATAGCTCGAATTTAAAATTGATTTTTATGTTTATTTATATGCATAAATGTCTACTGTAAATGTTTCCGTATATTTTTGATTACCATTTATTCAAACATTCAAGTTATAAAAAAAATGTGGGAAAATCTTCATTCATGTTGTCTTTGATGTAAACTGAAGTTCAAGCACTAAAAATTCAAATATAATTCGGTGTATTTTAACAATATATAACTAGGCACTGTACGTAAACTTCACTGAACACTTGGGCTTTGAAATCTAAAAAAAAACTAATAGATCTTAATTAGTTTTTTTTCGTTATTATTTTTATCAAAGTGTAAGAAAATTTTTCAAATTATTTGATGAAGTTTAAATTTATTCATTTTTAGTGGTTGGAAAGTTGAAAAGATTTCAAATTTTAAAGTGTTTGGTGTTTTATTAATTTTTTTTGGCATCTTATAATGAAATAATCATGTTTCAAAAACTGAAAGCATTGATTAAGATAAGAAAAATGAAGCGAAAGAATATACTTTAAAAAATATATATATAATTTGTCTAACTATATAAAATAGCAGATTGCCCTGACACGCCCCAACTTATTACAGTTTCAAATTAATATGAAACCAAAAGGGAATTGTAACATATTTTACTTATGCTTTGGGACTTTTCAAAACTTTTAAAATACAAGCTAACAAATAAACACTTCCTGGGGTCTAAAGAAATTTTTCCCCGATTTCTTACGATTGCTCCAGGGTCAAAACACGGGGTTCTCTGCGAGCCATAAAACTTCCTATCAGTGTCCTGCTGTGTTGCTTCCACCGTCCCTAATTATCTTTCAAGATGTTAAACCTTTAAAAGGGGGAAAGGATTTCAGAAAAGTACGGCTAATCCGCTTTTGAAAATGTTATTTAAAAGCAAAAAAACCCGTGCAGTGCATTTTTGAAGTATCTTTACAATGACGGAATTTTCCGTGCTAACCGCTTGGAGGGTTAAGGTAATTCACAAACTCGTCAAAAGGATTCTCTATACCTCTAAAAAGCATCCTCAATTTTCCACAATACCGTTAACTCAAAATCAACTAAAACCTTCAAATTATTTACTCAAATATCTCTCACTTACATTAACTCAAAATTCTCAGTACCCTTCAAATTATATATATATATATTCATCAAATATTCCACAATATCATTAGCTCAAAATCATCTATATCCTATATCTCAATAGCACTAACTCAAACTTATCGGTGACCTTCAAATAATTAATCAAATTTTCCACACAATACCGTTAACTCAAAATTATCTATGTCCTTCAAATTATTTACTCAAATATCTCACATAATTCTTAACTCAAATTTTTCTATCTCCATCAAACAACTTTCTCAAATGTACCACATAATCATTAACTCAAAATTATCTATCTCCTTCAAATAACTTTCTCAAATATTCCAAAAATCATTAACTCCAAAATATCTATATTCTTCAAATTATTAACTCAAATTTCTCATATAATCATTTCAACATTTTTACAACACCAAAAAAAATTAAATCGAAACTCAATATCTACAAACTGAAACAATCCTAATTCGCCTCTGTATTAAAATTTCTTTTCGCCAATACCAATAACTCAAAGCTAACCTCACTACACGTACACAAAATCTCTAATTTAATAATTCTATTATCTGACCACACACACACACATATACCTTTTTCCAAATTAAATTCCAAAACCACGAAACTAAAAGAAGACTCAAATAATATCAGTACTCAACTCAATAATGTAACAAAACGCTGCTATGTAGAAAAAAAATTAATCTAAACCAACAGGCGTAATACAACAAACCTAAATAAAATATTCAAAACATATTACAAATTAGTACACAAGCGAGACAAAATTATTGACTATACACTCCCTTCTTAAGAAACAACAATTCCAATAGAGAACCCTAAGAAAAAAAATTCCAACGCGATAACAAAAACGCAGAACAACCAACTAGAATTGAAAATCCTAACCGACAGATTATGCAAGTTTAAATAAAAAAAAAATAGCAATTAAATGACAAGACAAAATTAACATAAGTAGAACAGATTAAAGTATCGAAATAAATTTCAAGAGAAAAAAAATTATTAAACAACCATCTCTATCAACATCCATTCAAGCACAAGTTCCAAAGATATCATTTTTCAGTGAATAAACAGTAACTTAAATTTAATACACTATCATCAACGTATCACTAAAATTGCATCTTACAAAATACCTTCATTTAAAAAAATTTATGCAAACTAAAAGAATTCACAAGCAAAGTAATAATCATAACAAAATCAAATAAACATGAACTAAAAATATTCAAGCAAGAGACCATGAATAAAGCGTAAATAAAATAGGTAATAACCACAACAAAAAATTATTTGATTAATGAAAAAAAAAATGTCTATTATACAAACATTAACATCATCTCAAATTTCTTGACAGGTGTCCAAAAGACCCCAAAATTTGATTTCTGTTGCAAACAACATGTATTAAATCTTGAAAATATAACATTAAAAATTGACGTGTGTACATATTTTACATAGCAAAAGTAAATCTTCATCTTATCACAAACAACAACAAAAGAAATCAACATTGTCAAAGGTAAACAATGAATACAGGGTACCGTTTCTAGGAGTGGATTCTCTCTCAATTACGGAACGTCAACAATGTAAACAAACAAACAAAACTCTCGGTCTCTCCAAAAAACTTTTAGCGTAATAAGAATTAAACTAATTAGCCAAATTGCCTGCACGAGTCCTTAAATTATACCGCGGACTTGAAACAATACTTTTAACCTCCGTATCGCCTGGTAGTGAGTTGTCTAAATTGTTTAAGTGCAAATATGGGAATCTCTTAATAAAGGGTTGATCCGATTGACATGTGTGTTAAACCTCTTCCTCAATTGTTCAACATGTTGAACTCTATAATTGACGTTAGAAAAACGCTCTACTACTCTGTAGGACCTTCGAACTTAGGTCTAAGCTTTGGAGATAAATTAGATTTAATATAAGGCGTCTTAATGAAACACAAAGACCCGATTTTGGTAATCATAATTATGTGGCTTTGTCGTCCTTGTACTTAGGTCAGTGTTTCTCAAACTGTGGGGTGCGCCCCCCTGGGGGCGTGATAACCTTACGAGGGGGGCGCGAGCAAATCGAAAATAAAAGATTTAAAAAATAATTAGTTTACTGGAATGAATTAAAACAAAATACTTTCAGACATAATAAAAAATGCACTTTTACTCTGATGAAAGTTATAGGCGATATTAAGTCATCAAAAAAAATCTTCTTCAATACTTAATTAGCTATCTTTGATCCTATAACCAAATAAAAAATATTTTATTTAATTTGCTGTAATCCCATGATGAGAGAGTTTTTATTACGTTTTCTTTTTTAAAACTAACTTTCTACTTTTTCAGAGAAAAAACAGATCCCAGATCCAGAATGGAAAAAATTCAGGAACATAAAAAATTCACCACTGTCATTTTATTTTTGAAATACTGCACATTATAGCTGTAATTTGTTTGACCTTCTAAGTTATTGGTACAGTTAGTTATAACCCCTCTCTTATGTGTTTATTTCTCATTTAAGGAAGTTGTAAGTAATGTATTTCTCTGTTGCGCTTTTTTCCATGCAAAACAGTTTTATGATATTTGGAAAACCACGGAGAGCACACAATTTGATGGATTACTATGCGAAGACTTAGACCAAGATGAGTATTTTCAAACATATAAAGCATAACAATTGTTTTTAGCAGTAACATACATATTATCATAATGAATACACTTTTTACCCGGAAGTGGTCGCGCGGGATACACAGATCACGAAATTGTTAATTCTGGCAAAGTTGTTTATTTGTTACCAAAGAAAAATTGAAAACTCCTTGAAAGTAGGTAAGTAAACTTTCTCTTAATTAAATTATTCACTGGAATATAACGATTTTAATCATGTACAATAAAATAATTATAAAAAAAAGGATTGGGGTGACTCAATAACCCCGCTAGACCATATCGAGTGCGCGCCTGCTCCCAGGTTAAAACATGTTGAAGTCTTTTTGCTTTAAATATTAAAAATAATACAATTATTCTTCATCGGAATTTTATATTATTGTTCATTATTTAACATCAGTTATAAATGCTAATTCTGTGAAGCTTAAAATTAAAATTCGCTTAAAACTAATTATAATTTGTGCAATCATTTTAAAAAAAACATTTTACATTTTTGTAAACATTGTCGCGCACTTGGCTTTACTCTCCTTACAATACAGCTATTATATCAAGAATGTTTTATTTTCTTATAAATGAACTCCTGCAAAGAGCGAATACTTCGGCCGGTATACTTTTAATGTATCAGTTGTGACAAATGTATACGGAACTTTATCATTAACCTTCTGAGTCATCTTTTTAGGGAAATTTAATTCCCTACCTATTTCCAATCAACTCCAAAAAGAGGACAGGATTCCTTGTTATGCAGATTAGATAAAGTATTTAAGTCAAACGGAATAGTAAAGTTAGAGCAGTAGGAGAGAGAGATTGAATCAGAAAGTTATAGTGAAGTTAAATTGAAGATTTCTTGTTGGATAATTTATTCTCAGAGAAAAGCTGAGCTGAATTGCAGTGTGGTAAATATTAATTAAAGTCTCATTAAAGTTTATTATTACGAGTGAGATTAAATTTAAATATTCAATAAAAGAACATTAAATATAAATCTGGGATCTCTTATCGTGGTAATCTCTGCGTGATCGATATTTTAATTGTTAATTAATTGGATCATTAAATATTTAAGTTTATTTAAAGGAAAGTATCTTTTATAAACCTCATAATAGTATTCATATATATTTGTTAATAAGTCTTTGATTCTATTTGGGAAAGATAACCAAATAAAGTTATTTATAAAAATGGCTACTGTCTCTTATCTGACTCCTATTTATTTTCGTTCTCAAAGTGAGGTCCAAGGAGATCATCACACAGTGCTGCACAGAGTATTTTATAACTAATTAATTAATACTAAATTAAGAACAAGTTTTATAAGTATTAACGACTTCCATGGGCTTGTCTTGCAAAGCAAAGCTTTTATAAGGAATGATTATGATTAGAAATTGACCCTCTGAGTTATTTTTCTATATTTAGCAGATATCCATATTTTGTCTTCTAAGCAGTCACCGCATTTTGCAATATGTTCAATTTAAAAATTAGAGAAAGGAAAAATAACGTAATAATTATCCTATTATTTAATTAATTTATTTTTTTGCTTAAAAGTAGTATTCAAAATTTAATACTTATGTTATTAATTTGTATGGTTTATAATTAAGATCTCGTATTGTAGCTTTAGCGTCAAAGTGCATTATTATTGCATTTAGTGCATTATTAATGTATAAGGGGGGCGCGATAAAAATTGTGATTGAAAAGGGGGGCGCCAGTATTGAAAGTTTGAGAAGCACTGACTTACTTTAATGTGCGATACCTCCTGTTCTTTTAGATTTTGCAAAACCTTCTGAAAAATTTGTTCTAAAGAGGGTAAAAGTTTCTCCACATATTCGAACTTATTTTGTGGTGTGTTAGAGTTTTTCTGGTAAGTGTAAGATAATCGAATATCTCTGCCATGTTCTAAGAAGAAAGGCGACGTGTACGTAGCCTCATGAATCGTGGAGTTTAATGTTAACATTTTGTGTGGAAGTTGTTCGTCCCAATCGTTTGTATTTGGCGTAATTGATGCAAGGATATTGGCTAGTGATTGATTCGGTTTCTCCACTCTCCCATTTACGTGAGCTGAGTAATTTGATATATGTCTTTTTTGAATACCCATAACTCTGCAAAATACCAAAAATTTGGAATCTTTAAAATACGTAGCATTATCAACAACTAATTTGTGGGGGTAGCCCCTATGTACAGTATAATTATCAAAGAAAGCCTTAGAAATAGCGTGCTGGACTTAATATCAGGAAGTGGGACGATATGAATGTACTTTGTAAATGCGTCTATCATGGAGAAAACATAACTATTACCTTTAGGCGTGGTCTTTAAAGGACCGAAAATATCACTGTGTTACGTTTCTCCCGGTTCTTGGCTTTGTTCTATTGGCTGATGAGGAGCTGGTGGTATTTCGAAAGCATTTTTTCGAGATTAACATATGGTACAGGAACGAACAAAATTTTTAGTACCCTTGTACATATTTTGCCAAAAGAAATTTTCACTGAATCGGTGGTAAGTTTTAAAAAATTAAAGATGTCCTCCATATTCGGAATGAATTGATTCGAGAATCTCAGCTTTAAGACAATGTGGAATGCAAACTTGTTTTCTAGTGGTAGTAGACCTAGGTGACCTGGACGGGCGCTTAGACAAATGGCATAACAAACCTTTCCCATTAATAAAGTAACTGCTAATTTGTGGGCTCATGTCATTTTGATGAATTTTCTGTATGATGTGACCTAGAACAGGATCCTCACGCTGCATTTCAATGAGATCTTTTGACTCAGGTAAAGCTATTGGGATGTTATTAATATAACGTGAAAGATGATCTGCGACTGAACTTAAAGAGCCCTTAATCTATATATATAAAGGAGAAAAGCGACTCACTCACTCACTGACTAATCACGATATCTCCAGAACTATTAAACCTACAGACTTGAAATTTGGTAGGTAGGTTCCCTTCATGGAGTAGAAGCCAGCTAAGAACGGATTTTGCAAAGTTCGAACCCCAAGGGGCGTTACGGGGCTTTAAGGGTGTTATAAATAATTATTTCCATTACTAAACTATTAGATGTACAGTCGTGAAACTTGGTACACAGATTTCTTTCATAAAGTAGAGATTCCCTACATAATGATTTTTACAAAAATCGACCTCCCAGGGGGCGTTGAGGGCGCTTAAGGGGCGTTATACATAATTATTTCCACTCTTAAAATATTAGACGTACAGTCTTGTAATGCGACGCCTGTTTAACTTAAATTAAAGTGATTAATTTATTTCGTTGGATCCATTTTTTATTAACACCCGGTTCTAATTTATCATTTGGCGTCACACTATAGCTTAAGTTTAAACATTAGATCTTTTAATGACAAATAAACAGTACACTAAATTAAAGGCCGGTTCTTAAAGTAACAATTAATTTATTAAACAATAAGATTAAAATTAAGTGACACATAACTGAATACTACTTAGCTTTGAAAGAGGGAGAGAGCGACGGATGGGATTGACCTCGGGTAGCAGGTGCGCTTCCCGACTGTGGAGGTTTTTTCTGGCAGACGAAGAAGGAGTAAAAAGCCCCGAGAATTCGCGCGCCAACCCTTATATAGGTTGACCGCACCACACGGAAAATCATCCGCTTCAAAGTTCTGGCGGTAAATTTTACAATTCCGATTGGGCAACAAGCTGTGTAAGGATACAGCTTCGCCCGCCATAGAGTCCGTTGACCTGAGGCACCCCCACATTCCTTTTAAATCCGTTTCCTGTAAACAGGGCAAGTGTACAAACTGCCGTTGTAACTTTGGGGAGCGGATTCCTTTCATAGAGTACAGATTCGCTGCAAAATGGGTTTTGTTAAAATCGTCACCAAGTGGCGTTGTGGAGAATTAAGGGGCGTTATAGTAATTAAATCCTTTTTTAAACTATTAGACGTAAAATCTTGAAATTGAGTAAGCAGATTCCATTCACTGAATAGAGATCTGTCATAAGATGGGCTTTGTGAAAATCGTTTCCTAAGTGGCGTTGCGGAACCTTAAGGGGCATTATACATAATTATTACCATGTTTAAACTATTAGATGTACAGTCTTGAAATTTGGTATAAGCGGATTCCTTTCATAGAGTACAGATCTGCTGCAAAATAGGGTTTGTCAGAATTGACTCCCAAGTGACGTTGTAGAGTATTAGGTGGCGTTATAGGCAATTAATTCCTTTTTTAAACTATTAGACGTAAAATCTCGAAATTTAGTAAGCTGATTCCATTCATTAAGTAGAGATCCGCTATAAGATGGGTTTTGTGAAAATCGTTTCCTAAGTAGCCTTGCGGGGACTTAAGGGGCGTTATAGATAATAATTTCCATTTTTAAACTATTAGACGTACAGTCTTAAAATTTGGTAAGCGAAATCCTTTCGTGGTGCAGAGATCGATTACAAAATAGTTTTGGGGGAAATGGATCCCCAAGGGTCACTGAGGGGAGTTAAGGGGCGTAATAGATAAATATTTCCGCTTTTCAACTAACAGAACCACCTGCTTGAAAAATAGAAGGTATGTTCCGTTCATGGAATAAAGTTCCTTTTACAAAGATTTTTGCGAAAACGGACCCCCAAAGGAGTGGGGTTGCGAGGGATTAAGGCATGTTATAGAAAAATTTCTGTTTTTGAATTTAACTCATTTACTTCAAATTCGTTGAGCATTTTTCTTTAGTTGAATAGAGTTCCACTAAGAATGGATTTTACGGAAATCAACTCCAGGGGGAAGCGGGGAGAGTTATTGGGGCGTATTGATAGACAATTGAACTGCTAAGACTATAATAATAAAATTTGGTTTGCATGCTTCTTTTGTTGAATTGGAATCCTCTAAGAATGCTGTCAACGAGGTATTGATGATAAAAATTCCGTTTTTGCTCTGTTAGATTTAGACTTGAAATTTAGCACGCATGTTTATTTTTTGGAGTAGAGATTCACTGAAAATTACTTTGGTGTAAATCCACTTGATTATTAGGTTAAGTGAGCGAAAAAAATCTTTCTACTTCTATTTTAGATATAAATAGAAATTAGATATAATTTATGTTCTTTTTATATCAAGGGGCGAGAGTGTAACAGCTATAAGTATATTTTTCAATACAATCGAATTCTTAATGCTAGATATCAATAATTAATATATATGTAAACAGTATACATATATACAACATCGTGAAATACCCGGTGAAGCGGGTAGGTAACGGCTAGTATATATATAATACTATAGTGTATTTCATAATTAAATTCTTCCGGTGCCAATTTCCAGCGCAAAATTTTAGATGAAGGATTTTTGTTTGAAAGAAATCCTGAAAGAGGTTTATGATCTGTAAAAACTTTGAACTTTCTTCACAATAAGAAAGGTCTTAAAAAATTTAATGCGGTATATATTGCGAAGAACTGTAAAACAGTGGCATTATATTTAGATTGTGAAGGATTTAATTTTTTTAAAAAATATATATATAGTTCTGACTTTAGGGTTAGGATACTTTTGTTCTAAGACCACCCCGATACCGTGAGAGGAGGCGTCAGTCGTGATTTTCAATTCTGCGTCCGGATCAGGTAATGCCAAAACAGGTGGGTTTAATATGGATTCCTTAATATCATCGAATTCCGCCTGTGTCTCACATGTCCATTCAAATGGAGTGTCCTTTCGTAAAAGATTCGTCAATGGAAGTGCTCGTTTTTCAAATTTTTTAATATACCTTCTACAAAAATTACAACACCCTAGAAAAGATTTAATTTGCTTTTGATCCGTTGGAACTGGAAATTCGTTAATTGAAATTGACTTATCTTTGTCAATAAGGATACCCTCCGGCGTTACAATAAACCCCAAAAATTTACAGCTCTTGGTTAAAAACTGCCATTTACCTGGATTAAATTTTAACTGAATTCTCTCAAAGCGTTCTAAAACTTTTCCCAATAATTAAAAATTTTCAGCTATAGTTTTAGTGAGTAATATAATGTCGTCTATGTATACCAAAGCTCCGTTATGTAATAAGTCTTCCAAATCTTCTTGTGCAATGGATTGAAATGCTTCAGGCGAATTTTTTAGACCAAAACAAAGTCGATTAAATTCGTATTTATCACCGTCAGGTGTAGAAAATGCCGTCTTATGTCTATCTCTAAAGTGAAGTGGAATTTGATTAAATGCTGATTTCATATCTAATGCAGAAAAATAATTAGCACCCGAAACTTCATGTAAAATGTCGTCCAATGTTGGGATCGCGAAGTCCTGAGTAAAAGTGATTTCCTTGAGTTTCCTAAAATCCAAAACAAGACGCCATTTCTCTTTTTGTTTGACAAACAGGGCTGGTGTGTTGTACTGGGATTTAGATTTAGAAATAATCCCTTCCTTCTCTAAATCGGCAATCTGACGTCTAAACTCATTCCTTAAATTAAATGGAATTTTGTAAATCGGACATTTAATGGGATAATTAAGTTGCAGATGAATTCTATGATGCTCCGTAGTGGCAGCAGATAATTCAACAGTTGAGCGGGCGAAAGCGCTTCGGTGTGAGATTAAAAGTTTAACCAATCTGTTTTTAATTTTGCTGTCCAAACCTGAAAGGTTAAAGTCTTTTTCTGAAAGTGGGGGTAGTATATCTTGAGAAACGGAAAAATCACATGAAAATTCCTCGTAATTGTTAACAGTAATTACTTTCATGTTTTTGTTAAGGGTGACAATTTTATCAGAATCATTTTTAATTTCCAAAATAGTGTCATTAATTTGCGGATCAATATTAATTTGAGAGGAATGTAAATAAATATTTTTTCTTTTTAACTTTACCGAACCCTGTATTGTAGCCGAAAAAGGAGAAAGAGGTAATACTGGAACGTGAACATGGACGCTGGCAACTTTATGAGGTCCGACAGTCGCTTTATGTTTTAAAAATCCATAAATGTAATTGGTCTGAATAGTACGCGTAGGAAGCGTATAATTGATAAGCGGAACTGACAAATTGTTAATTATTAAATGGTTATTTCTCATGTCCAAAATTGCATTCCACAATTTCAAAAAATCATATCCCAAAATAGCACTATAGTTATTATTAATATCTTGTCTGGTTATAAAAAATATGTGCTGAAAATGAAATTCTCCCTATGATAATCGTATTTCATAGCAGCGAAGAATTTCCACCGTATCTCCGCTGACCGCTTTGATCGGTATAGAAACGTTAAATTCGTTGGAGAATTCGTTTTTTTATTTTGGTAAAGAGTGAATTAGACACCAAGGAAAAGGATGCGCCATTGTCAATTAAAATTTTAAATTTGCAATTTTGCGATTGGTATATCGAATTGGTACTTCGACATTGGTATATCAAATGTTTGATCGTGATTACTGACGGGAGAAAGAGAACCCAATTGCCTCATGTTTAAAATTGTCTTTCTCCACGAAAATTTAAATCCTCATTATCCCTATTCGGTCTTAAAGTGCCTGCATTCTGACTTCCTTGAAAGTTGAAAGCCCTTTCACGGCTATTGCCTTGTGGAACAGATGGATAACGATCTTGGATTGAGCGAGAGGTTGGATAGTAGTTGTCAGCGGCCGAATCGGAAAAGCTAATACGTCGTTGATTGACAGGTTGAGTGCGCGAGGGACGGGAACTTGACTTCTACCTCTAATTGTCCTTCGAAAACGGGGGGAATCTAGTGAACGTTGGTCTGCGAATCTTTTCCTACATTCAATTTGCTGATGCCCTTCTATTCCACAATAGAAACACTTAAACACTCCCATATTCCTCGAAATTCACTCTTCGTCGTTTCACGAGCATTGCTTTTGTTCGCTTCCTGCAATCTTTCAACCCTCAAATTTAATTCTTGTAACTTATCGGTCAGTGCCGAAATAACAGCTGATTCTTTGGCCTGAGCAGACAAACCCGAGCGCTCATTACTATCAATTTTGTTTAATTTTTAATGTTGTTTTTCAATAAGTGCTGCGTTAATTGATTCTTAGAGTGTGTTAGGATCTCGTGCCAAAACAAATCTCCGAATGTCATTTCTTAGACCTCTAATAAAACGTGATTGTAACAATTGATCATTAGCATTACGCGCTGCTGTGGTTTCGACGGAATTCCCGGATTGAAAAATCTGTGTACCCAATTTTTCAATACGTGCCGTGAATTCCTGTACACTTTCGGCCACACCCTATAGACATGAAGAAAACAATTGCAATTTTGTGGACAGTGGAACGGTCCTTTCGAATCTTGAACTGAGAACTTGTGCAATGTCATCAAAATTGGTTAATTGACTGTTACTTGGATCAGACAAAAAAATACTTCGGCTATTCCCGATAACTTTAATTTAAGAATCGTAACTTTTTCAGCGTTGGACCATTTGCCCAATTCTGCAACATCATTAATTTTACTAAGAAATCTACGGATTCCGGGCGATTCACTGCCTTCGTAAGTAGGAATTAATTCTAACAGATTGAATTTATCAGACGCTGGCTAAGCCAAAAGGGGCTCACCTTGTCGCGTTCGGGGCATTATGTCTAATAATAAGTGAAATAAAATTCGCATGAGAAAGAATGCGACGATTTATTATTATTCTTAATTCAATTACTTAATTTTAAAAAAACTTTTTTTTTGAAGTTCAAAACTTAAATCGGAAAGCGGTGAAAAAAAATTAAATTCTAGCACTCATGCAAAGAAAAAAAAGGAAAATTAAACACTATCTGTATCTATTAATGGCATTAACTATTACAAATTGTTGCATAGCTACATATATCACGATAAAATGTTAAATTGACACACTGACAAAATGAAAATTTAATTCGGTACGTGCAAAATTATTGACGTTCCATCAGAGTAGGAGAATTCATCACTCTCGGTTCTGACAGCAACAGTAGAAATTCACACTTTTGATACAATCATACATCTAAAAAATACTGCGAAAAAATATATAACTTATTTGAATAATCTCATGAATAAAACATTGAAGTCAGCTTTAAACATAATGGTACATAGTAAAGAAATTATTAAATGTTTTACAGTTGGACAAAGATTATTATTGGGTGACCTAAAATCTCATTTAAATTAAGCGCGTGAGAGAGAGAGAAAAAACATAGTTCACAGCACCAAACGGTGCAAAGAAAAAAAATTTCAACTTCTGGTCACGCACCAAATGATGCGACGCTATTTTAACTTATTAATATTCTCAAATCAACCCCGGTTCCCTAATTTCACATCGCCTCATGACCATAGTTAAAATAAACAAGAATCAATAATTTAACTGAACGAACTTTTAACGTTTAAGATAAATTTATTTTAATCACACGTACAGAGGATTTTTACTTCTACAACAAGAAGATCAAAAATAATTAAACTTAGCTTGAGAGAGAGAAGGTGCAAAGGGGATGGACATGGTTGACGCCCGGTTCGGGTGGAATTTCGGCGTCTTTTGTTTGAAGGTTCTTCTGCAACCCTGGGAGAAGCTCTCTGCCTCTGAAATTCTCTGCGTCCTCTTTTATCCGACCCCTAATCACTGCAAAATCCTGGAGCCGAACTATTTGCCTTGTCCAGTCTAATTTCTCTGATTGGTCTTGAGGCCGGCGCAGTGTTACACCACCTCAAAATTTATGCGTTTACTGAACTTTGTAACGCGGGAACTTTTTTGACACACCCCACCAAAAGGAATTTCACCACATCCGGTCAAGGGGGGACTCGTATAAAAATTCCAAGCCGTTTCAGGGGCGATTTCTAAAACATGAACAAATCTGGCCTCCCATCAATAGTATGTCTATAAGTGTATTATTTTAAAGTTTCCCTGTTAATTTTTATATTATTATTTATAAATTACACTCTCTAGAAGTGATACTGAGCTTTGGAAGAAGTACCTCATGTACCAACTGTAAAGTAAAAAAAAAATGAAACCTAAGCTGGCACCCATTCTTATTTTCCCATTATGACTATGTGAGGAATATAAACTCCAACATATTTTCCTTGCATCATCTAATCTACATGATAGGTTTTCAGTGGAACAATAATCTTTCTATGTATAGAGGAGTTGATGCAAGCCCATTTTGGAAAAAAATTTTATTGAAAAGTTGTAAGAAATTTAAATTCCTCTCTTAAATATATCAAGTAAAAGCAGATTTAATAATCAACAGCAGTTTAAAGAAAATATTACATTCCCTTTAATTACCGATTACAAATTATCAAAAACATTTTTTCCTTTTATTGATTTAATAATACACTTCTTCATAATAATATTCTCAGTGTACAAATACTTCTTAAAACCACAAATATTAAACTTTAATTGCAAAATTTTAGAAGATTTGACAAAAGTTCGCTAAAATGATAGTACAATCAAACTTATATTAATTTTTATTAAAGTATTATACTTTTCTGTTTTTAGTTTACAATTTTTTCAATTTTACGGTACTGTGCAAATTAATTGATACAAACATATTTTTTAAGAAAATTATTCCTTTCTCAGGGATTTTCTGCCTCAAACTGATTTTAACTACATTTTCGTACAAAACGTGACTGTCCTTGACTAATCTAAGTCGGTTTGACAGCGTTATCATGACATGTCGAAATTTTTTTCCTTCAGTTGCTGAAAGAAGTGGTCACTTGAGTGAATTGTCTCCCTCTGTCGTGTACTTAAAAAGTGGACATCACTCTCTGGAAAAGAACTAAATTTGTTACCCTTAGCCAGCATACTTCTATGACTGTGAGGAATATTGCTGCAGCTGTCGGAGTTGGAAAGTCTAGTGTTTCTAGGATTATTAATCAGCAAAAGAATTTCGGGACTGTGTCTCCGAATCGAAAGAGTAAATGTGGACACAAATGCAAGATCACATTTCGAACAGACAAATTTCTTGCAATTCAATGCATCCTTACAAAACAAGGAGAGATATTCAGAGAGAATTAATAGCTATTGGTGAGAGCGTGGATTCATCGACAGTTTGATGAAGAATTATTGAAGCAGGGAGATTTGTAAGAAAACCAAACGAAAAACAGTTATTAACACCTGCTGTTGCGAATGGCATCGCAACTCCAACCAATCAGCGTCAAGCTAATGACGCAATAATGTTGCTACTCTGTTCTTTCTCTATAAGTACAAAAAACTTCGCTATGTAATGTTGTGTTTTGTGTTTGTGCGATTAAATGCTTTGTGTGTCACATCCTAGTCTATTCAGTATATTTTTAGAATAGTTACACCAAAACCAGACATCGGCTAGATGTCAGCCCTGCAATAAGAAATAAAGAATCGTGTAGCGGTGAGTTCACGTTTTATTTTTTGGCGCCCGAACGTGAGGCGCGGTTTTGGTTTGTAGTTTATGTTTGTGAGCCTGAAAGACAATATGGATGTGACACAGTTAAAAACACGACAAAAGTCACTGCGTACGTCGTTTACGCTAAGTGCTAAAGTTATAGAAGAGGAACTTATGAAAGAAGTTCCTGTTGTGGACAAACTTTCGATTTTAAAAATGCAAATTAGCGACAAATTTTCGCGTTTAGAAAAATGCCAAAGAGGTACTTCGAATATAATCCTGAAAGAGGAAACCGACGAACAAGCTTATGAAGAGGACTTTATGAAAGCCGAAATATACAGAGATAGATTTTCGGAACTTTGTGCAAAAATAGAAAGACTATCGGTAAAGGAAACAGAAAAAAAAGAAGTCCCTGAGAAAAGAAAATTTAAACTGCCGAAAATTGAACTGAAAAAATTCGACAGCAATGCCAAGGAATACCTGACGCTTTGGAGTCAATTTAAAAAAATTCATGAAGATGAAAGTCTGTCAAATGAAGATAAATTCCAGTATTTGCTACAGGCCGTCGTCTCAAATTCAAAGGCGGCTCGAGTTGTCGAGAGTTTTCCCGCAACAGCGGAAAACTATCCAAAAGCAATAACCCAACTGCAAGAACGTTTGGGGAGAGAAGATCTACTTGTGCAGATCTATGTAAGATATTTACTGTCGATGGTAATGAGAAACGCAGCCACCGGACGCTTTGAAACAGATGTCCCAGCGTTATGTGACGAACTGGAAGCGAAATTTGAGCTCTGGAGAGCCTAGGGCAGACACAGGACAAGTATGGCGAGTTTTTGAGTCCTTTAGTTGAATCTTGCCTTCCAGAAGACATATTATTAGCGTTTGAAAGAAGCAAAAATTTCAAAGAGGATTCTCCTGGTGAAGGCCGGACTTTGAAATTATTAATGAACTTCCTTAAACAAAAAGTTAAAAACGACGAAATGGTTGAACTCGCTAGCAATAATTTTTCAGCTCCTGTCAATCAAAAGAAAAAAGAGGTCAACAAACCGGATAAGTTCTCCTCTGCAGCTACGTTGGTAAACACACATGATAAGAATGGCACAGGTAAGAGAAATTTATTATGTATATTTTGCAATAAAATACACTCCTCCAAGGACTGTTTAGAAGCTTGAAAAATGACTTTTGATGAAAAGAAAAAATGCGTGTTAAGAAACAGAGCCTGCTTTGTCTGTTTTTCAGTTTTTCATTTTTCTAAGTACTGTAGGGTAAAAAATTCATGCTTATATTGTGCCATACCGCACCATTATTTAATGTGTGATCAAGCGAAAAGCAATGTTAATCAGAGATATGATAGTATTGAAACGAATTCATTATCTAACAGTTGTAATAAAAATAATGTGTTTCTAATGACTTTAATTGTTAAAGTTTGTGCTAATAATACAATCATAAATTGTAGAGCTTTGACCAACAGTGGATCTCAATACTCATACATTGCAAAACATGTTATTCAGAAATTAGGTATTAAATCTAAAAATAAGATTAAAATGCAGCATCAGCTTTTCTGGGGGGAGAGAGAAACATCTTGTCAATTACATGATCTTTATGAATTATTAATATGTTCGCTGGATGAACCGTACTCGCTTCGGGTCGAGATGTTTTCGGAAAAAAAGATTTGTGGCAGAGTGCCAAAAATTAGTAGCCCTGTTGTGATTAATGAATTGAATAGCAGGGGATTGTTTTGTCTGATCTTGAAAATGAGGATTGCGAAATAGATATTTTGATCGGCGTGAATGTAGCTGGCTTGTTATTTATGGATAGTTGTATTGAATTGCAATCGGGTCTGCTTTTGTTAAAAACTCGTTTGGGTTATGTTTTGACTGGAAGTCAGGGAGTTTTTGAAAAATGTAATGAAGAGCGTGATACTGTTTTAAATGTTATTTCTTTTTTGGTGAAAGAATTGCCTGTTAATAGATTGTGGAATCTCAAAAGCATTGGAATTTTTGACCCAATTCAAAAGTTAAATGAAAAAAATGAACATTTAAAGGTGATTGAAGAATTTAAAAACAGTATGAAAATTCTACCGGACGATAGATACGAACTTTGTTTGCCCTTTAAATCGGAAGCAATAGATTTGTCTTCCAACAAAGATCTGACATGGAAATGGCATAAAAAGATGTGCGAACGCGCTCAACGAAATGGGATTCTAGATGATTATAAAGTTGTATTTAAAGAATGGGAAGAATTAATATATATATATTGAAATTATAGAAAAAATTGAAGAGAAGGGTGAAAACTCATATTTTTTGCCGCATCGACCAATTGTGAAAGACGATAGCATTACAACCAAAATACGACCAGTTTTTGACGCATCGGCTCGTGCAACTGGTCAGAGTTCGCTAAATGACTTATTGTATAAAGGTCCAAATTTAATTGAGAAGATACCAGATATTTTAGACAGGTTTCGTAGGTATCCGATCACTTTCTGCCGATATTGAGAAAGCATTCCTTCAGCTGGGAATTACCCCTAAGCATAAAGATTTTTTAAGATTCTCTTACCCTGACGAGGGTGAGGAAATTGTTTACCGTCACTGCCGAGTGGTTTTTGGCGTATCGTCAAGTCCCTTCTTGTTAGCTGCAGTGCTTGCGCACTTGCTGGAAAATGTGCCAGCAGATGATACTCAACTAGGCTCTAAGTTAAAACTTTCATTTTATGTAGATAATTGCGTTACAGGGGTGAATGATATTGCACAACAACAAGAATTTATTTTAAGGTCTAAGGAAATTTTGTCACGTGGGTGTTTTAATTTGCGTAATTGGGAAAGTAAGCACATATCCAAAAGTACAGGTACAACGAAATTATTAGGGATAATTTGGGATCTTGATAAGGACACTCTAAAGTGTAAAATTGATTTTGAAAGTTCAGGGGAAACTAAAATAACTAAAAGACTTACATTAGCAACTGTTCAAAAAATCTTTGATCCAATAGGTATGTTGTGTTCTGTGACTCTAACACCCAAAATATTGTTGCAAAACACATGGAAATTAAAATTAGCTTGGGACTCATCTTTGCCAGAGGAGATAGTGAAATCCTTTTTTTAAATGGTGGAATGAGATCAAGATACTTTCAGATGTGGAAATTCCTCGTTATTTTGAAATTAATGATAGCACACAAATGCATGTTTTTGTTGATGCATGTAAAGAGGCCTCTATGCTACTTGCATATTTTTTAGATCAAACACTTCCCAGGGTGTGAAAGTTGCCCTTGTTAAGGCAAAGGCGAGAGTAGCTCCATTAAAGCAGGTAACAATTCCCGGATTAGAGCTTATGGCGTGTTGCATTGGTGCAAGATTGGCACATTCGGTACAGGAATCTTAATATCACTGAAATGGAAACTGTTTTTTGGAGTGATTCAATGGTGGCATTGTATTGGTTGAGGGAAAAGGGAGGTTGGTCTGTTTTCGTTTCGAATAGGATTAAAGAAATTAGAAACCTCTTTCCTAATAGTGAATGGTGTCATGTACCAGGGAAAATTAATCCAGCCAATTTAATTTCTCGAGGATGCTCACCTAGTCATTTAGTTGAGTCACATTGGTGGAAAGGTCCATTGTGGTTGGTAGAGTCACCAGTTACTTGGCCCATAACAAAGTTGCCTGATTCTAATACTTCCGAAATTTCATTGGAAAGGAAAAAGGTTAGACTGTGCAATTTAAATCTGTTGGAGGAAATGTTGCCATGGTATGCTAAAAAATTTTCAAAATTTCATTCAATCTTAAGATTAGCTGCATGGGTTCTTAGATTTATTAATAATGTTAGAAGCAGAAGCAGTGACAGAAAGAAAGGACAATTGTCTTTTAGTTGTTGGACAATTAGATAAGTTAGAGAGTGCTGAGATCCAGCTGAACCGATCTGTTCAAGCTCAGAGCTTCACAGATGAAAAGTTAATTTCAAACTTGAGTGTATTCAGAGATGATAACAACATCATTCGTGTGAAAACGTGAATCACTGAACGCCTAGATGCACCTAACTTTCTTCTGCCAATCTTACTGCCTAACAATTGTATATTTACGCAAAGACTTGTACAGCATTTTCATTTAACGAATCATCATGCAGGGACGCAGTTGCTTGTAAGCATAATACGTGAAAAATATTGGATAATAGGTGGTAGAAGAACTGTTCGAAAAATATGGAATGCCTGTGTTAAATGTCGAAGATTTAAAAGTAAATCTCCAATGACTGATCCTGTTGCCCTACCATCTGATAGAGTAAAAGATGCCGCAGTGTTTGAAGTGGTAGGAGTAGATTTGGCTGGTCCCCTGTACATCAAACGGGGTGATAAGGTTTGGATTGTCCTTTATACCTGTGCCATCTATCGTGCGTTGCACCTCGAATTAGTTTCCTCTCTTTCGACTGATGCCTTCCTATTGTCTTTTCGTCGTTTTGTGACCAGCCGAGGAAGACCTCGAATAATATATTCTGACAATGGCACGAATTTCAGAGGTGCCTACAACGAATTAATTGATATCGATTGGAACGAGGTATCACGATATGCAGAGATACAACGTATAACATGGAAATTTATGCCTCCCACAGCTGCATGGTGGGGAGGCTTTTGGGAGAGGCTTATGAGAACGGTGAAAGAGCTTCTCAGGAGAACCTTAGGAGGGCCATATTTACGTATGAAGCCATACTTTAGTGCCATATTACGTACGCTAACTATTTTATGCGAATGTGAAAAAGTTGTCAATTCACGTCCATTGACATATCTGTCTGAAGATATGCAGGATCTAACTCCAACTAAGCCCGCAAGGTTCCTGTTTGAAATACCAACTGCCGATACTAAAGATTTAGATGTCCGGGATGCTAATCACTTCCGGAAAAGATTGAGATTTAGAGCTAAAGTAATCAAGGAGCTAAAAAGGGGATTCAGAAATGAATATCTTGGTCAATTGATTCAACGACAAAAACAACATCCTCAATCGTCGAACATTCAAGTGGGTGATATAGTTCTTATCGGGGATGAGTGGAAAAAACGTCTTCAATGACCTTTAGCTCGTGAAATAAAATTGATTCCAGGGATGGATGGACTGGTGAGAACTGTTAAACTAAAGACTCAATCTTGTACTTTAATTCGTCCAATTCAACGTGTGTTTCCGCTTGAGGTGAGTGGGAATGATATAACAAATCCCCCGCTCCAAAAGATTCAGCAGACTGATTCGTCCATGAATTGGCCAAATCCTGATACTTTAAAAACTACTGAGCAACCTCAGGTGACCAGATGTGGTTATCCAGTGAAGAAACCCGACAAGCTGAACCTGTTGACTTTAACTGATCTTTTTGACTAAGCTATCCAGCTTATAAAAAAGGAGGTAGGATGTTGCGAATGGCATCGCCTCTCCAACCAATCAGCGTCGAGCTAATGACGCAATAATGTTGCTGCTCTGTTCTTTCTCTATAAGTACAAAAAACTTCGCTATGTAATGTTGTGTTTTGTGTTTGTGCGATTAAATGCTTTGTGTGTCACATCCTAGTCTATTCAGTATATTTTTAGAATAGTTACACCAAAACCAGACATCGGGTAGATGTTAGCCCTGCAATAAGAAATAACGAATCGTGTAGTGGTGAGTTCACGTTTTACCTGCAATGAAGAATTAACATTTGGATTGGGCCAAGAAATATCAATCCTGTACTGTATAATATTGAAAGAAGGTTGTGTTCAGCGACAAAATGCATTTCCTTGTTCAAGGGTTTCAACCAAGATTTGTCTTGTGAAGTGGTGGAGAACCCATCAGGGAACAACATCTTTTTAAACAGTTAAGTACCCATAAACAGATGTTTGAGCGTTATTTTACTTCTGGAGGACCTGGCAACTTAGTACCAATTGAAGGGATGATGAATTCTAAACAATATATGTATATAGAATAGAAAGTATATATATAGAGAGAGAATAATAGAATGTAAACTGAAAATAGAGAGAGCCTATAAAATAGAAAGTAAACTATAATATAGAAAGTAAAATTGTGCCTATAATACAAACGTTCGCTGGTGGTGTTAGTATCTTTCAACGAGATCTTACTCCATACCATACTTCTAAGCTAACAACGAATTTTTTTCAAAAATAGAAAATAACGGTTTTGGAAGGGCCTGGACATTCTTCTAATCTAAATCCCATCGAAAATTTATGGAGCATTGTAAAGAGACTTGCGAGTAAAATGGATTGCTCAACAGTGAAAATAATGATTCAGAATACTATAAAAGTTTGGTTTGCAGCGACCTTACAGCTGAACAAAACGACTCCAAAACTGAACTGAATTGATCTGTTATTCTTGTAGCGTGCCTGGTTTACCATGTGTTGTAGTTTTTGGAAGCTTACCTCTTAATTTCTCATTTAATCTTTTATCTTTAAAGTTAATAAAAATTTATTGTTATTTCATTCAACCGTGTTGTAGTGAAGAATGTCTAACCACGCAACGCGGCAGTGGTGACCCCTTTTGGACTTAAAAACACGTAAGCTATTCTGTTCTACTGGCCGAATGCAATACAAATTCTTTTACTACGGATGATCAATACGTAGCGAAAGATTTTTTTCTCCTTCTCCTCAAGGCCACTTGAAGCATCTGCTCGGAGATTCGTTTCGCTTCCTGCTTATTCAACAATATAACAAGTGAAACCGTTGAAGTCGCTCGTATTGCGTTGCGGCTGCCGCCGTTTTGGAAATCGAACGTTCGTCTATGGATTGCGCAATGCGACCATGCATTCACATTCAGTGGCATCTCCAGTGATAATACTAAGTATTCTGCTTTCGTTGCGAACCTGGATGCTGAAACTCTCTCCTGCGCGTCGGACATTGTGTTAAGCCCTCCGAACAGTGACAAATATCACACTCTCTCGCAACGGCTCATCACCCAATTTAACGACTCGGAGACTCAAAAAATTCAGAAACTGCTTACTGACCTTCAGCTGGGAGATGAGAAACCCAGCCACCTGTTGCGAAAAATGAAAGAGCTGTCTAATGACCAACTCCAGGATGACTTTCTGCAAAGTTTGTGGCTTCAAAGAATGCCACCACATATTCAGACTCTTTTGTCTGCATCCTCAGAGCCTTTAGATAAACTGGCTATCATCGCTGATAAGTTTTTTGAGGTTGTTGGTGCCTCCTCGACTATCTGTGCTGCCACAACTGTTCCTCCACCATCCCAGTCATCTTCATGCAGTGCTCAGCCAACCATGGACTCTCTCGCCAGGCAGATCCAAGAGCTGTCTCTACAAGTTAATGAACTGACAAAAGAGCGCAATTCCTCTCGCCACCAACAATATAGTTCTGACCACCGGAGATCACATTCACGCTCTAGGAGTGTCAATAGAGAAAGTGGCATCTGCTACTATCATCGCCGTTATAAAGAGCAGGCCCGCAAGTGTGTTTCACCTTGTGCATTTGTGCAAAAAAACGAGTAAGCTCTGTCATAGCTGGGATGGCAGAGCCCTCGCAACATACCAGCCGGTTATTTTTATTAGACCGCAAGTCTGGCCAGAAATTCCTCATAGACTCTGGAAGTGAAATCTGTGTCATCCCACCTTCTCCAACTATGAATAAATCACCTCAGTCTAACTTCTCATTATTTGCTGCTAATAATACCAAAATTCCAGCTTATGGTATGGTCCGTAAAGAACTGAACCTGGGTCTGAGGCGACCTTTTATCTGGACTTTCATAATTGCTGATGTATCATCTCCTATAATTGGTGCTGATTTTCTAAAGCACTTCAACCTTTTAATTGACCTTAAGAAAAAAAGGTTGATGAATGTGGAAACTTCTTTTTTCACTCCTTGTGTTTCTTCAAATATTGTACAGCCCTCACAATCCTCACTGTAGATGTAAACATTAGTTTTAAAAACATCTTATCGGAATATCCAGACCTCAGCAACCCTTCTTTAATTTCCAAATCAGCATCACATGGCACAGTCCACCATATTATTACTACTGGCCCACCAGTCACTGCCAGGCCTAGAAGGCTACACACTAAACTGTATGATGCAGTGAAGGTAGAATTTGAATTTCTTCTTGCTCAAGGCCTTATTAGACCTTCCAAAAGTCCCTGGAGTTCTCCTCTTCATGTTGTGCCCAAATCTGACTCTACAGTTAGACCTGTTGGGGATTACAGGCAGCTGAATTCTGTTACTGAGTTCGACAGCTACCCCATGCCTTATTTGAATGACTTTGCTCATGCACTACATGGCAAGAGGATATTTTCCAAAATAGACATTTTTAAGGCATTCCACCAAATCCCTATAGCTGAGTGTGATATTCCTAAGACAGTTGTAACAACTCCATGGGGTCTTTACGAATATACCCATTTTTGTTTTGGCCTTGTGAATGCACCACAAACCTTTATGCGATTCATGCATGAAGTACTAAGAGGACTTCCTTTTTGTTTTGTCTACTTGGATGATATTTTGTGTTACTCAGAAAATGCTGAGGAGCATCGTCCTCACTTAAGAACTATATTCCAAAGACTGAGCTCATATGGTTTAAAACTAAATATCTCTAAATGTGTATTTGGTGTGACTGAACTCATTTTCCTTGGCCACCTTATCACTCCTGATGGCATTAAGCCATTGCCTGACAAAGTTCAAGAAGATCTTGATTACAAACAACCAGAGACAGTTGGCTCTCTGAGAAAATTTTTAGGACTGTTAAATTTTTATAGACGTTTCTTGCCCAAAGCAGCTGAACAACAGTATCTTTTAAGTGAATTTTTAAAAGGTTCTAAAGGTAAGAAAGACTCAAAGCTTTTAAACTGGTCTTCTGAGGCAATTACAGCATTTCAGAGGTGTAAACAAGCTCTTGCTGATGCTGCACTTCTTGCTCATCCTTCACCTTCTCTGCCCCACTTGCTCTTCATGTGGACGCCTCTGATTATGCCATGAGAGGTGCACTTCACCAAGTTGTGGACTCTGAGCTACAGCCATTGGCTTTCTTTTCCAGAAAACTTACTTCATCTGAAAAGTCTTACAGTGCCTACGACCGTGAACTCCTTGCTATCTACTCGGCTATCCGACACTTTCGGTATATGCTGGAAGCAAGAGATTTCACAGTGTTTACTGACCACAAGCCCCTCACTTATGCTTTTAGGCAAAAAAGTGACAAGTGTACTCCACGGCAGATCTGTAAGCTAGATTTCATCTCTCAGTTCACCACAAATATTGTACACATTCCAGGATCTGACAATATTGCTGCTGATGTTCTCTCTCGTGTTTCTGCAATCACCTTCCCAAGTCAAATTGACTATGACTGTATTGCTGAGACACAACAGACTGATCAGGAGCTTCACACCATAATAGCATCTGGAACTTCCTTAGAACTCAAAAAGGTAACTTTTCCCAATTCATCTACTGAAATTATGTGTGATCTATCAACGGGCACAGCCAGACCCTACATCCCAAAACAGCATCTCCAAGATGTTTTCTCTGCTATGCATAATTTATCCCATCCTGGCATACGTCGATCAGTGCATTTGATGAAGCAGCGTTTTGTTTGGCCAGCAATCTCATCAGATGTAGCTAAGTGGGCAAGACACTGCATAGCTTGCCAAAAATCCAAAATTCATCGTCATACTAGATCACCTCTTTCATCATTTCAAGAACCTTCCCAACGTTTTGATCATGTTCATCTGGATCTCATTGGACCTCTACCTCCATCAAATGGCTACACCTATTGCCTTACAATGATTGACCGCTTTTCGAAATGGCCAGAGGCCCAACCTCTCAAAGACATAACTGCTGAGACTGTGGCTGAGGCTTTCTTTTCCTCTTGGGTGTCTCGCTTTGGAACTCCTGCAGTTCTCACAACCGGCAGGGGCAGGCTGTTTGAGTCCTCGCTCTTCAAAGCTCTTAGCAAACTACTTGGTGTTCAGAAGTGTCGTACAACTGGATACCTCCCTCAAGCTAATGGGATGATCGAAGAATTGCACCGCCCATTAAAAGTGCAATCAAGTGTCATGCTACTGAGCGTTGGACAGAAGTACTCCCTATCATCTTACTTGGTCTACGAGCTTCTCTTAAAGGAGATATTCTGTGTACCCCAGCTGAATTAGTTTTTGGGACCACTATTCGACTGCCAGGGGAGATGTTTGACTCTTCCAAGCCAGGTGATGATGTTGTGAATTTTATTTCGAAACTTAAGTCTGACATGCAATCACTTCACCCTCAACCACCAAAACACCATGGCAAACGTCCAGTTTTTATCCATCCAGGACTGTTGGAAGCAACACATGTTTTTCTTCGTCGAGACATGTTACGTCGTCCACTTCAACAACCCTATGATGGCCCTTTCAAAGTCTTACAAAGGAAGGATAAAGTGTTTTTCCTTGACATCAATGGTAAACGGGTATCTGTATCTATTGATAGATGCAAACCTGCTTTCTTTCTTAACACTGAGGACTTGCAACTACCTCAAACCAAGAATGAAACACCTGCTACTGTGGAACCTATTGCAACAGCTCCAACACATGCTACAGTGGAACATGATCCAACAGCTCCAACGCCTACCCAGCCATCTACACGGTCTGGTCACAAAGTTCATCTTCCAACTAGGTATCGTTGATACTGGAAGGGGAGTATGCAGCGACCTTACAGCTCAACATAACGACTCCAAAACTTAACTGAATTGATCTGTTATTCTTGTAGCATGCCTGGTTTACCATGTGTTGTAGCGTTTGGAAGCTTACCTGGTAAAATCCTTGGAGGACCCACTGGTGTTTTAAATTGAAGGTTTTCAAAAAGGCGTCAATGCCGAAAAACTCTTGGGAAGCGTATGTGTCAGCGGGGGGAAGGGGGGGATGGAATGGGCGAGGAGCAATGGTTGGTTTCTGAAAGGGGGGGAGGGTACGAAAAGTTAAAAAATCATGAAATGAACGGTGATTCATGAATGACTTCCGTTGAAAACCATTGGTATTAAATGTTTTACATTAAAAAAAAGGAAAAAATATGCCTTTTGCCAAGATAAAAAAGGAAAAAAAAATGCAATTAATCATTTTGAAAGAGATTTAAACGGAGAAATCAATGAAATTCATTTTAAAAAAGCACTCAAAAACCAGTACATGATTTATTTAAAAAAAAGGACGAAATGAGCGTTTCGCAAAAATGAAATCGAATAAATACATTAAATTAATCATTATAAAAAGACATTTTAAAAAGATTAAAACGGAGAAACTGATGAAATCCATTTTAAGAAAGCATTCTAAAACCAGTGTGTAGAACATGATTTACATTTTTAAACAAGGACGAAAGGAGCGTTTCGCAATGTAAAATCTAAGAAATACATGAAATCAATCATTTTTAAAAATTTTAAAAGGCACTTACCTTACGCTTGCATTTCGTCATGTTCCGTTGGTGGATACATCCTTGCGATGGATGCAAGGAATTCATGAAAATTGTCATCCACCAACTTGTGACCGTTAGATCGCCGCCACATAAATTCCGCAAGGTAAGAATCAAATTGACCCTTGACGTGCGCTTTATGAAGGCCCTTTTTAATTGCAGACCAGGTGCCTTCAATGGAGATGGTATGCGCACCGGTCTCGGGATCCACAAAAGTCAGACTGTGGTTGACTCTTAAATGAACATACCCCTCGCCTGAGAGGCAGTCATAAGACTTCCAACAGTCCGAAATAATAGTGGTTCCAGGAAGAATCCATTCATGAATTATCTTAAGTAATTCCTCTTTCGTTCTAGACTGAACCACACGGAAGAAACATTTCTTGCTTTCTCTCTGCACTCCTCCAAAAACCCATTTAACATTCCCTCTTCTACCTTTTCCATATTTCATCTTTCCAAACAAACTTTCATCAATTTCAACAATTTCACCTACACCACCCAATTTCGCACTCTCTTTCACACATGCAATCATACAAACCTCACGACAAAACATATACCAGTCCACGACGGTATTCTTATTAACTTTCAAGTCATTCACCATGAACGCATTCATGCTCTTGCCGAACCAATATCTCGTCAAACACAAGATAATAGTTATACCAAGTTTGCTTTCGCTAAACCAAGTGCCCTTTCTCACACTCCGAACGAAGTCGTGGGGATTATCTTTCGACTGGCTGCGGCAACGCCATTCGTAGCCATCAACCGTTCCCTTTCGCTCTTGCAAACTCATTTCTTTTTTACACCTCGGACATTCATAACGAGAAGCAATTAAATTAGCTTTCATACACCATTCTAACGTCTCTTTCTTCCCCTTTGTGCCCAGGAGCACAAAGAAACCTATCGTAGCCTCACTTTCAAGTAATTTCCTTTCACAAGCCATTCTTAACAAAAACCGGTGGAGAGCAAACCTTCTCAAGTGAAGTCAAGGGTCAAAAAGACCGTTTTTTCGGAAAAGGCGAAAAATGTTTCTCCCTTTTTAGGGTTGCCATTTTTTTTCGGTGATTTGAAAATCTAATTTTTGGGTGAAATGAAAGGGCTACCATATTGTAACCTTTATCGTTCAAAATTTGGCGACAAAAAATTTGGCGACCAAAAGTGGGTCCTCCTAGGACTCAACCAAACTTAATTGCTCATTTAATCTTTTATCTTTAAAGTTAATAAAATTTATTGTTATTTCATTCAACCGTGTTGTAGTGAAGAATGTCTAACCACGCAACGCGGCAGGTTTCGTGATGATAAGATCAAAAATTTATATTCTAATTTAGTGAAATCCATGCTAAACCGTGTACAGGCTCTAATTCAAGCTAGAAAAGGACATGTTTTGAATTAGATTGCTATACCATGCATGTAAGTTATTATATACTAACTAAACAACATTTGTGAAAATTTTTGTGTTTGTCCCAATTAATTTGCACACTACTGTACATAACATTTTTCAAAATAACCAAAACTTTAATTTATCTAGGTACTGATGGGAGGCGCGGATTATTCAGGAATATTCAACAGAACTTCAAAATTTCGAACTCAGTTTGGTGGAATTCGTTTTCTTTTCCCATCACTGAGGGGTTGAATTCCTCGACAAGGGTGTGCCAAGAAGGCTCCCACGCCTGGGGGGTCACTGAACCCATAAATTGTGGGGTGCGTCATCAGATTTCCCGCGCTTCTGAAAGTGCAATGAACCTCGTGCGGTAACTCTGCGCTGGTTCTGGACCAATCAGAGGCAATTAAGTGGACAAGGCAAATAGTCCGCTCTAGGATTTTCATGTGAAAAGGACGTCAAATAAAACGGGATGCACCCCGATTTGGAGAGAGAGACACAGACTGAGCAGATCCCTGACCTTGAGAATCTAATCCTCCGCGGGACTCCAGGCGTCAACCATGTCCATCCTCCTGCCCCACTTCATCTCTCTCTCAAGCTAAGTTAAATTTTAATCTTGTTGTGAAGTAAATTTATAGTTACTTAAATATGTTATTCAATAAAATTAATTGTTACCACTATACGATCGGACTGTTAATTTAGTGTAATGTTAATTTGTCAATAGAACTTAACTAATTTTAACTTAAGTCATGATGCGTTGTTAATTTAAGAAACTGGGTTTTTAAGAAATTAGAATTTTTGGTTAAAGTCATAAAAATTAAATAAGCTATCATTAGCTTCGCATCATATTGGTGCCATGACCAGTCGTCGGAATTTTTTTCTTTTGCATCATCTGATGTGAATTTTTTTTTCTTGATGGGTCACCGAATAATAATCATACTTCATCTGTTAAACATGTAAAAACTTTTTATTGTGTGCTATTGTGTTTTGATTGTATCTATTACTCGATTTTTCTAGTTGTGAAATTTTTTTTCTTGCAGTTTTTTTTTTTATTATTTAGATACTTGGGGAGGTGCAATCGGAGAGAGAGGGGAAAAAAGGAAAGGTGCAAGATGTCACAGGTACTGGTGCTCTTTTTTTTCTTTTATATTGATGTGAATTTTTTTTTCATGCATGTATTTACGCGAGAGTCGATTGGTTAAAAGTTTTATTTAATTTTCTGAGTTTATGAATTTTCTCTTACCCTGCACGAGTGCTTGATTTCAGTTGTTTTAGTTAGAATTTAATTGTTTCTATTGCAATTTAATCTCGTTAGAAATTTTGTTTTAATTTTTTTTAAAACATCCCACGTACACGACAATCAGACCACCTTTTGACGCAGACGGCGTCTGAAAAATTTAATCTAATTGATTTGATCCCAATGTATGACGGAGGTGAATCGTTGGTTCCTGGAAAAAATAAATGATGTTGCAAATTTAGGCAAGTGGTCTAACGCCGAGAAAGTTTCTATTCTGAAACTAAAATTAACGGGAATAGATGAGGAATTTTTTTTATCCGACCCAACCCGCAGTTATTTAACAGAATTCAACGATATCGCTAGAGTTCTTATTTCTAGATTCGAGGGGACCGTCCCACTATCCACACGTCTCCAGTTATTTTCATCATGCATTCAGGGTTCATCTGAAAGCGTGCAAGAATTCGCAGCATGCATCAACAAACTAGGAACACAGATATTTCAGTCAAGTAATTCGGCTCAAAACATGCAGGTACGGAACGCTAATGATCAATTGCTACAGTCGCGTTTTATCAGTGGTTTGCGAAACGATATTCGTAGATTTGTTTTGTCACGAGATCCCATCAATCTCGAGGAATCAATTAACGCGGCGTTGATTGAGGAACAGAACGTTAAACTGAACCAAATTGCAAATGACGAGAGAACTGGTTTGTCGATCTCACAAACGGAAACATCGGTCATTTCGGCGTTGACAAACAAGTTAGAGAATTCAATTTAAGAGTCAATTGTTTGCAAGAGGCCAGTTCAGTTACGGCTCGCAAAACAGGTGGGGGTCTTTTTCGCAGAAGGGAGACTCTTTTCAAATGCTATTATTGTGGCCTTGAGGGACACAGGCAAGCGGAGTGTAAAAAAAAGAGGATGGACGATCGTAGAGCCAATTACCAGCCTCCCCCGGGGAAATGCCGTGAGCGAATTTTCTGTTTTCCGTCACCCAAGCACTCATTCTTTCAACCGGCGACATGTCCATTTCCAAGAATCGGCTTTTCGCGATAATTATGCAGCCCCAGGCATTCGGCGATCGGGTCGCAAACGACTTCCCGGGAGAGACGTTTCCGACGCAATACTAGAAACGACAATTTAAACTTCCGCGGAGAAAGCCGATTTTAGATATTATACAATTGGTAGAAAAACGGTTTTCTCCTATAAAATCTAGAGACAATATTTATGATCTACCAATCGTTAAAGCTAGTGTGAAAGATTACAGATTTAGAACTTTAATTGACACGGGTACGTCCGTTTGATTAATGTCCAATTCTCTTTTCACTAAAATAAAAAACGAAAACTTTAAGGAATTTAATGTTTCAATTCAAATTAAAGCGGTAAGTGGAGATACAGTAGAAATTATCGGTTGTTATGAAATACAATTGTCATTGGGGGAATTTCAATTTCAATATATTTTTTTATAACGAAGCAAGATATTAACGATAATTATTGCGCAATTTTGGGATACGATTTTCTGAAATTATGGAATGCAGTCTTAGATATGGGTAAAAACCGTTTGTTAATTAATAAATTTTCAATTCCGCTTATCCATTATTCGCTCCCTTCGCGTGCCGTTCAGAGTAACTTTATCCATGGATTTTTAAAACACGAAACGTGTGTGGGTCCCCATTCGGTCACAAATGTTCGTATCCACGTCTCAACATTACCTAATTCTACGTCTTCGGTTACTATTCAGAGTTCAGCAAAGTTAAAAACTAAAAACATCCACCCAACTACTTCGCAAATTAATACTGATCCACAAACAAAAGACACCATTCTAAAAATTAAAAACGATTCTGATAACATAATCACCCTTAGCAAAAACATGAAAATAATTACTGTCAATCATTACGGAGATTTTTCTTCCGATTTTCCCGTTTCTCAAGATATTCTACCCCCACTCACGGAGAAGGATTTTAACCTTTCAGGTTTGGACAGCAAAATAAAAAATAGATTATTTCAACTTTTAATTTCGCACAAAAGTGCTTTCGCTCGCTCTACGGTAGAATTATCTGCAGCCGCTACGGAGCATCATAGAATCAGTCTGCAACATGACTATCCCATTAAATGTCCGATTTACAAGATTCCATTTAATTTAAGAAATGAATTTCGACGTCAGATATCAGATTTAGAGAAGGCAGGGATTATTTCGAAATCTAATTCTCAGTACAATACTCCGGCCTTGTTTGTCAAGCAAAAAGAAAAATGGCGCCTTGTTTTAGATTTTCGGAAACTGAACGAAATAACTTTGACTCAAGACTTCGTTATTCCAACATTGGACGACATTTTGCATGAAATTTCGGGTTCAAACTATTTTTCGGCTTTAGACATGAAGTCAGCATTTAATCAAATTCCACTTCACTTTGCAGACAGGCATAAGACGGCATTCTCTACTCACGACGGTGACAAATATGAATTTAATAGACTTTGTTTCGGTTTAAAAAACTCGCCTAAAGCATTTCAATCAATTGCACAAGAGGTTTTGGGATTTTTATTACACAACGGAGCTTTGATTTATGTAGACGACATTATTTTACTTACTAAAACTATAGATGAACATTTTGAATTATTGGGTAAGGTTTTTGAACGCTTTGAAAGAATTCACTTAAAATTTAATCCGAGTAAATGTCAATTTTTAACAAAGAGCTGTAAATTTTTGGGGGTTGTAGTAACGCCGGAAGGTATCCTTATAGATAAAGATAAGTCCGTTTCAATTAACGAGTTTCCAGTTCCAACGGATCAAAAGCAAATTAAATCTTTCTTAGGGTGTTGTAATTTTTATAGGAGATATATTAAAAATTTCGCAAAACGAGCACTTCCATTAACGAATCTTTTGAGAAAAGACACTCCATTTAAGTGGACATCTGAAACGCAGGAGGCATTCGATGATATTAAGAAAGCCATATTGAACCCACTGGTTTTAGTACTACCCGATCCAAACGCAGATTTACAAATCACGACGGACGCTTCTTCTCGCGGCCTAGGGGCAGTTTTAGAACAAAAATCTCCTAACTCTGAAGTCAAACCTTTATATTTTTTTTCAAAGAAATTAAATCCCTCGCAATCTAAATATAACGCAACGGTTTTGAAGTTCTTCGCAATATATACAGCGTTAAATGTTTTTATACCTTTCTTGTTGGGTAGAAAATTTAAAGTTTTTACTAATCATAAGCCTCTTGCAGGATTTCTTTCTAATAAAAGTCCCTCTTCCAAAATTTTGCGTTGGAAATTGGCTCTGGAAGAATTTAATTACGATATACATTACATCAGGGGTTCCTTAAATTTAGTCGCAGATCATCTTTCCCGTTGTATTAACAACATCACAATAGCTTTACCAGACTCTAAAGATCTTATTAAAATGCAACATGAAGATCCTGTTTTAAGTCCTATACAAAAAATTGATCAAAATGACGTTAGCCCACAAGTCAGCAACTATTTTGTTAATGGGGAAGGTTTGTTATGTCATTTGTCCAAGCGCCCCTCCAGATCACCCAGGTCTAACACCACTAGAAAACAAGTTTGCATTCCACATTGTCTTAAAGATAAAATTCTCGAATCTATTCATTCAGAATATGGAGGGCACCTTAAATTTTTTAAGACACATCATCGACTTAGCGAAAACTTCTTTTGGCAGAATATGTACAAAGATACTAAAAATTTTGTTCGTTCTTGCACCGTATGTTTATCTCGAAAAAACGCTTTTAAAATTCCGCCAGCACCTCATCAGCCAGTAGAACAAAGTAAAGAACCGGGATAAACGTGTCATATGGATATTTACTGTCCTTTAAAAACCACGCCTAAAGGTAATAGCTATGTTTTATCCATGATAGATGCATTCACAAAATACATCCATATTGTTCCACTTCCTGATATTAAGTCGAGTACGATTTCTAAAGCTTTCTTTGATAATTACATTGTACACAGGGGTTGCCCACACAAATTAGTCGTAGATAACGCTACATATTTTAAGAGTTCTGAATTTGTTGAATTTTGCAGAGTTATGGGCATGCATAAAAGACACATATCAAGTTATCCCGCTCACGTCAACTTGAGGGTAGAGAAACCCAATCAATCGCTAGCCAATATCCTGGCATCAATTTCACAAAATACAAATGACTGGGATGAGCAACTCCCGCACACCATGTTAGCATTAAACTCAGCGATTCATGAAGCTACATACACATCGCCCTTTTTCCTAGAAAATGGCAGGGATATTCGATTATCTTACACTTACGAGAAAAACTCCGACACACCACAAAATAAGTATGAATATGTCGAGAAACTTTTACCGTCTTTGGAGCAAATTTTTAATAAAGTTTTAAATAATCTAAAAGAGCAGGAGGCATCGCATGTTGATTTGAGTACGAGAGCGACAAAGCAACATCATTATGATTACAAGATCGGGTCCTTGTGTTTTATTAAGACGCCTAATATCAAATCTAATTTATCTCCAAAACTCAGACCTAAGTTTGAAGGTCCTTACAGAGTAATAGAGCGTTTTTCTAATGTCAATTATAGGGTTCAAGATGTAGAACAATTGAGGAAGAGATTTAACACACATGTCAATCGGATGATTCCATTTATTAAGATATTCTCATATTTGCACTTAAATAATTTATATGATTTGCAACCAGACGAGACGGAGGTTAAGGGTATTGTTCCAAGTCCACGGTATAATTTAAGGACCCGTGCAGGCAATTCGGCCTATTAATTCACTTATCGCGCTAAAAAAAAAATTTTGAGGAAACTGAAAATTTTTTTTTACAAATTTACGCTTCGTCACTTCGAGAGCACACATCAGGAATGGTACCTGCCTCATTGTTGCACCTTGTTTTATGTCATGTTTGATGTTTCAGTGAGATAAAATTTTGTACTTAGTTATTTAATGAATTCTAGCTCATTTTTTTTAGGCAATTTGTTTCATGTCTTGATTTGATGCTTAAATGACATAATGTTGTATGTGGTTAATATCAATTTTAGCTCTAGATAAAATATTTTTTGATGCTATGTGTTTTATGCGATATATAAAATTTGTTGGTTGTAATAGGAGTGTTATTTAATTTTGCTATGCGATTCATGTATGCACGTCAATTTTAATTTTATAAATTTTAAGCTTTAAATCATGTTTGCAGCAAAAATCAAATTTTGGGGTCTTTGGACACCTGTCATGAAATTTGAATGTAGTTACTATACATACATATTTGACATTTTTCATTTATTAAATAATTTTGTGTTGCGGTTATTATCTAGTATTTTAAATTTTTTTTTCATACAAAAGGTTCCTTTATTGAATAAGTTAGTTCATGCTGATTTGATTGTATATAACTGTGTACTTTTCTTGTTAAATTTTGAGTTAATTTTTTTTTGGTAGCGGTATCTGTCAGAAGCAGTTTTAGTGATAAGTTGTGTTAGTGTATTAATTTTAAGTGGCTGTGTATTACTGAATAATGATATCTTTGGAATTTATGCTTGTTAAGATATGGATAGAAGTGGCTGTTTGAATATTTTCCCTAAGAAATTATGTTGAATCTTAACTTTGTTTTGCTCATGTTGTTTTGTTCTGACATATGATTGCTAATTTTAATTTACAAGTTTTTCTGGTGTTTCGGTTAGATGTTTCAATGCTAATTTAATTTTTGTGTTTTTTTTTTTGTTTGCGATAATTTGGAATTTTTTTTTGTTTGCTTAGGGCTTTAGTTAAATTGTGGTTTGGTTAAATGAATATGCAGTCAATCATTGTGTTTCGGTCGTGTGCTAAACTGTACTAGGAATTTAATGTTTTGGTTGATGTTGATATAGTATTTCTGTTGGTTTAGGTTAACTTGTTTTATTCATGGTAGCGCTTGGGTAGATTATTGAATTGAGTATTGATATTAATTTAATTTTTTTATGGTTTTGGATTTTAATTGTAGTTTTGCATTTTTATTTGGAAACAAGCTTTGGGTCAGATAATGATACTGTTAAATTTTATGCTTTGTGTACGCGTAGTTGTGTTAGCTTTGAGTTTAGTATTGACAAAAGAGGAGAATTTTGATTTAGTATTGTTTGTTCTAGATATTGAGTTTGATATTTTTTTTTGGTTTGAAAATGCTGAAGATCAGGTGTGAATTTTTTTTTCTTTTACTAATTGCTGAATGAGTTGGATAAGTTGATTTAAGGATTTTGTGGAATATTTGAGAAAGTTATTCGACGGAGATAGATAAATTTTAATTTGATGAATTTGTTGAATAATTGGGAAAGTTTTTTTTATGGAGATAGGTAAGTTTGCGTTCAAAAGTATGTGGAAAATTCGAGAGTTGTTTGATATGGAATTGGAAAATGGAGTAGTAATAATTATACGGTATATTTGAGAAAGTTGTTTTGATGTAGAGAAGGTAATTTGAGTTAAGGATTTTGTACGATTTCGAGTAAATAAGTTGATGAACATAGATAAGTTGAATTAATGATTGTGTGGTATATTTAAGAATGTTTTGAGATGAATCTAGGAAAGTTCGAGTTGAGGATTATGTGAGATTTTGTGTAAATAAGCTGATGAGCAAAGATGGGTTTTAGTTATTGGTATTGTGAAGAAGTCGATTAATTATTTGGAAGTTGCAGATACGTTTAGTTAGTGTTATAGAATGATATTTGAGTTATTAATTCGATGATTTTCGATGAATTGAGTTAGCGGTATTGTTGTAAATTGAGGATCTTGTTTGGTTTTTTTGTACATTTGTTGCACGTATAGTGAAACATTTTGAGTTTTTTTTTATTATCTAGAATTGATACATTGTATTACATAGAATGTTAAAAAGTTATGTTGATTAGTTAAGTGATATTTTTTGGGGAATTATGTTCAATTATGTGTAGCACTTGTAATAATTTTTTTTGGTTTTTTTTTATTGTTTTACTTAAAATTACTTTGCCCTGTTTGTGTTCGCCTCATATGTCATGGGTTGCATTATCAATTTTATGTTTATAACTTTTTTTTCTGAAATTTTCAACTGCATTTGTGATTTCTGGAATTCATTTCTCAAATGAAAATTCGAATGTATTGAATGTAGAAGAAATTTTTTTTTCTCACTCAATTTTTTTTAAAGTATTAATCGATATAGCATTTTTTTTTACAATCGGATTTGCATTGTTTTTCTTTTGTCTTGATTCTGCATTCTGTTTCTTGTGTTGGCGGTTGCCGGCGATCGTCTTATCGCAGGAAATAGGATGTTTTTTTTTTTTTCCCACCTTCGTAAACATTGGGGGTGCATCCTGATCACATGCACGCTCATCGTTTGCGATTCTAAATTTGATTACATTATTTTTTTTCCTTCATTTCAAATTGTAACCAATGCTTGTAGTGAATTTTTTAAATTTCTTAGGCTATTAAGTATTCTCGGAGGTTATATATATGATTCTTACCTATGCACACCCATTTCTTCAATTTCTAATTTTTCACTTTAAATAAAAAAAATTTTCACGAAATATTGTTATGTTGAGGGTTAAATTAGTAATTTTTTTTGGTGGTCTGGGACATGCACATCACTTGTACTTATTTCTTATTGCAAAGTATTTAGTTCAATGCTCATATGTGTGGTTATTGTGAGTTGCGAAGCTGTTAGATATGCAATTTTTGAACTTATTATGTGTTACTCGTCTTAATTTTTTTATTATTCAGTGGCGCATGATTCTTTGTGATTATTCAATTATTTCTATTTGTTATTTTATTATGTTGTCCTTGTGAATTGTTTGGTGACCCATTCGGCAATTTTTTTTCGTACATGAATTTAATTGTAGTTGTTAGTAGTTAATTTTTTTCCCTCTCACCGCTAACGGAATTGGGACTTAATTTTTGGAAATTAATTTATAGTTTTTTTTCTCTTCTTTTCCTTTCTGTTACATTTTTTATTTTAAGTTATGAGAGTGGGAGGTTGGTGCTTGGAGTCTGCGGCGGATGTCAAATGGAGTCAAGTTTGTCTTTCTATACACTGGTTTTGGTTTCATGGCTAATATGGTTTCCCTGGGAGACAATTTTTTCTCTTACAGCATGCATCAGCTACTTGTTCATCACCTGTCGGGGCCACAAGACGACCCAGCTATCGTATAGTTAAAGGACTCCAGTGCTTGACATCGTCCAAGGATTGGAGAGAATTGATGTGTTTACCTTCTCCTATCCTTATGAGACAGTTACAGTTCAAAGACTCCAGTGGATGACATCGTCCAAGGATTGGAAGGAATTGATCGGTTCCCGTTCTCCTGATGGGACAATTCTGTTGATACGTTATTGTAAAAAAAAATTTTGTGTGCTGTGTATTTGAGAGAGGGGAGGAGTGATGGGAGGCACGGATTATTCAGAAATATTCAACAGAACTTCAAAATTTCGAACTCAGTTTGGTGGAATTCGTTTTCTTTTCCCATCACTGAGGGGTTGAATTCCTCGACAAGGGTGTGCCGAGAAGGCTCCCACGCCTGGGGGTCACTGGACCCATAAATTGTGGGGTGCGTCATCAGAATTCCCGCGCTTCTGAAAGTGCAATGAACCTCGTGCGGTAACTCTGCGCTGGTTCTGGACCAATCAGAGGCAATTAAGTGGACAAGGCAAATAGTCCGCTCTAGGATTTTCATGTGAAAAGGACGTCAAATAAAACGGGATGCACCCCGATTTGGAGAGAGAGACACAGACCGAGCAGATCCCTGACCTTGAGAATCTAATCCTCCGCGGGACTCCAGGCGTCAACCATGTCCATCCTCCTGCCCCACTTCATCTCTCTCTCAAGCTAAGTTAAATTTTAATCTTGTTGTGAAGTAAATTTATAGTTACTTAAATATGTTATTCAATAAAATTAATTGTTACCACTATACGATCGGACTGTTAATTTAGTGTAATGTTAATTTGTCAATAGAACTTAACTAATTTTAACTTAAGTCATGATGCGATGTTAAATTAAGAAACTGGGTTTTTAAGAAATTAGAATTTTTGGTTAAAGTCATAAAAATTAAATAAGCTATCATTAGCTTCGCATCAGTACCAAACTTCCAGTGTCGGATTAAGCAAGATGAAGACACCTAGGCAGTCGAATTCTCGGGGCCCTGTAGAGTATTTTAGGAGTGGATCAAGACAGCGCTTTGCACCCAGATAAATTTTTGTAATGCAATGCTATCGCCATCTGTTGTCCAAAATATTATTTATTTTTGTGAATATATCTCATGATTATTTATCAAACCTCAGTTTAATTTGCAATTTATTTAGTTAATGAAAATAATTTATTGTATTATAAAATAAATATGATTGAAAAAGCCAAGTTTTTTTAAATTATGTAAATTTCATTAAAATATCTACACTTTGCATAAAGAATCTGTTTCAATTTTTCATATTTAGTGTTTTGTTTGTTCAGAACTGTTTATGGTAATTTTATCAAAATTAGAGCTTAAATTTCTGTTTTATTGATAACCTTTTAATTCTTGAGACCTTTCCCTTTTGGTTTGTATGTCCCACTTCGACAACAGTGATAATTCATCACTATTTCTCCATTTTGAAGTGTTTTACAACCTCGCTGTCTAACATATTTTGACATAGTCTTGTTTTCTTCTTCTTTCCATGTAACAAATTCTATAATGTTAATTAAAAGAAGGTTTACATTTACTAATATAAAATTATGTGAACTTCAGTAGAAAACATTTATAGGTAAATGTATAAAATTCAGTCTACTACAGTGAAAATTTATAAACTAAATGTTTTTTTTAAATGCAACTATTCATACCACTGAAAGTATTTAATTCCTTCAAAATCTCTTCATTTATATATATACATCACACTATTGGTGATCATGAATATTTTTTAAATGCCTTTTCAAACAGAAAGGGCGAGTGAAGACTTGATTACAAAATGAGCAGATTAAGTCTGCTATGCACATTCATTTCAGAAAACAATAAGTATGCGAAAATTGATTACAGAAAATGAAAAAACAGATTGACTAATTAAAATAACAAGATAGATAACAAACAATTAACAAAGCAAAAAAAAAAACAAGAAACCAAAAGTAAAAATTATTAAAAATGTAAATGAAATGCAAAAGCACTTCCCTAAAAATCGTTGGACTAATACAGGGATACAAAAATAGCAAGGCAATCAATTATATTAGTTTCCATATTTCATAACAGATGGCGCTAGCACTGCATTAAAAAAATCTAACTGGGTGCAGAGCGCTTTCTTGATCCACTCCTAGTATTTTTGGAGCACTAACAGAACACGCACTTTTGGGCCCCTAAAAAGCGCGGAGCCCATAAACAATTGCCTACTCCGCTTAATAAGTAAGCCGGCACTTCATATTTCTGACGAAAATTACAAAAATATTAAAACTTGAAAGAGATATTTTTAGAAATTTAATATTTGATTCTGAAGTGCTCAATTTTTAATTGACTTTTGATTTCATTCAAAAAAAGTTGAATAAAAACTCAATAAAATAACATTTTCTAGTTTGATTATGGACATAAATTTTTTGCTTGTATTGATTAGGTTATGCGAGATATGGAGCAACACATATGTTACTTCTTCACAATATTGTGGACAAAACGTTTGATCATACTTGTTTCTTAGTTATTTTAATTATTTAGGGGAAGTAGCCAATTCTTCATAAACAGCTAAATCTAGTAACCCGACCAAAGATAATATCTGGTATCATTCGTTGCCACTTACAAAAATCATGAATACGCTTCCTTTGCTTATTATCTTCTATCTAATGTATGTATCTGTGCATGTTTTAAGTTTGATGTAATTTTACGAGTTCGCGTACTTGATTGAGGAAGTTGGTAAATTGCTTCTTGATATGCTGAGACGTAAGATCAAATTTTATTTTATTTTCTGTATTATTATTTGTGTTGATTTGTTTAGTTTTCTTATGAATTATTCGTGTATTTGAAAAAGTGTTCTGTTATTCAATAAGTCATGTATGTGCTGTATTCAAATAATTTTTTTGAGCAAAAACAATTGTCAGCTTTTCGTTTGTTTGTTTTTTATTATTATTTAATCATTTAGTGAAATAAATTTAAACACCGTGTTAACTTTCACATGTTGATTGGTTCTTTGAAATTTCTTGGCTAACTAATTTGAAGCTGTTACAGAACTTATGTCAATGGTTCATAAACACTTCGTTGCAAAAAAAAAATTAAATGGAAATATAAAAGAAATATTTTGAAATTTTCTTAGGTATAAATTAAGTTATGCTGAATACTTTTCAAGATAATTATATATTTTGAAGAACATTTGAGTTTTCTCTATACATTGTTATCTCTGATTCATCCATAAATCTTGCTTTCTTATCACTAAATCATAATTATATATAATTTTCCGATACGAGTTACAGAAACGAATTAATTAGTGAATAATTTTTTAAAAGATGATTTCAATTAACTAAACATTTTCTAAGGACTTCATCTGAATTCTGAACCTTATGACATAACACTCATTTGGTTTATCATTATTAATCTAATCTTCTGGCAGTAATAGCAATAAATCACAAGATCCATTAGTTGAGATTTATATGTTCAATAAAATTCAAGTGATGAACTAAATGTAGATTCAATAGTTTTATTTTATAGTTTAGTAAATTAATATGGCTATGTTCCATTCTTAACATTCTTCTATATGTTTGTACTATTGCAACCATATTGGTGATATTGAATAAAACCACACAAATTCTAAAAACAGAATATGCTAACAGGAATTTGGACTACACAGTCCACAATTATTATGTGAAAAATAAGTAATTATAAAAAAAATAATACATGTAAAAGAACAACTAATTTTTATTATTAATTTCATAGTTTATTATTGTTATTAAATTTGATACTCATATATTATTGAAACAATCACCAACGTTTTAGGTAACTCGCCAAGTTGGCAACCCCAATTTCGTATGTGCTGAATAGGCTATCGTATACTTAGTTTCATATAATGTTGCCATTAGGTTGCGATAATATGCAAGCACCTTAAATTTTATTTAAGAATTCAGAAAATCACAGATTCGCATTTTAGAGTTTGAGTTTGCCATATCAATGAGCGGTTTGGCTTAGAATGACAGCTAGCTGAGAAATGTTAAACAATTACATTGTTGCCAATTTGGTGAGTTTTCTTTAAAGTTGGCATGGTTGTGTGATAGTACACAGGTATCCTTTATTTTTTTTTTAAATTACTTATTTGTGTTGGCCACTTTATAATATCGCTTTCATGTTTTAAGTCTATTTTGTGAACTTTTTACATCCAGAATGTGTATTATCTTATATGTTCAGTTCTATTTTAATTTTATAATACTCTATAACAAATTTTTTGGTAACGTCTTTTGTTGCCTAGAAAAACAGAGTTACCAACATAGTATTAAACTTCCAAGTTAAAAAAAGTGAATAAATATACTCTTCCCAACATGAAGATGTTGAAACTGCAGAAATTCCCCACTCCTCTGCGACTAGGATCATATTTAGCTAAATAAAGTTTAAAATGCCCTTTTCTAATGTCATAAGTGCAAAGATTTAAAAATATAAATAAGCTTATGTTAATGCAAGATAAATTTAATTGTGAACTGTAATACTGATAATATAGAATTTTGGTACATATGTATTATACTGTTGATCAGTTCATCAAATTGAAAATGTTGCCAGATGCCATGATTTACAGCCATTAGTAAAAACAATTCTTTACTACAGTGGTGTTAATACATAAGTAACTAAAATTCGTTGCTTCAAATTTCATTGAAATATGGCACTTATGCCAGTTAAATGGCCTTATTTTCTAGAGGAAATCTAAAAAGAACTTATTGGAATGATTACCTTTACTTCCCACTGAAAACAACTGCTAAAATTGAGTACCAATTGCCCATAAGTTTTGTCAAATCAAAAAGTCTTGATACTGTGGCTGTGCCTTTAAATTTTCTTATTGTATATGTATAAAATATTTAAAATATAATGCAGTGATCACGGAACCCTGGGGCTCCGTAAAGCATACCCATGGTTTCCACATGTCACAATAAAAAAAATGAGAAGAAAATATGTATGCAAAATGGAATCGCATTCTCTATGAAGTTTGTATAGTTACAAGAATCTAAAGCTCACCCCTCTAATCCTGCTCCGCTGCTCTAATCCCCCCCTCCCATTCATTAAAGCAGAAAATTGTATTTATATATAATGACTATTTTGCAACACTTTTTGAACTTTTATTATAATAAAAGAAAATTAAAATGTTTTATCTTTATAAATATACTTCCTAGTAGATTCTGAATAATCTATTGTTTACTGTCTCTGGTTCCACAAGATAATTTTATACTCATTTGTACAATGTCTTTGCAAAACTAAATAGTTTTCTAATGGAAAATATACATTTTGCATTTGTGGAATAAAGACCTATAATGATGGAGAGGAAACAATTTATTAACAGATTCGATGCTAAAATCTAAATTTAAGCAAGGACAACTTCTAAATTTTAGGTTTCAAATTCATGCAAAATACACAAGATTTCTCACTCAGCTGTAAACATTTTAATGTTATTCAGAACATTGTGTTTAAGTGAAATATATTTCTCAATGTAAGCAGCTACAGAAACAAAGTATAAAAGCAAATTAAAGTCAAAATATGTAATGTGATTGCATTTCATCTCAGTAGACCTAGACTTCGACAGTTTGTGTGGAAAAAAGCCAACACATATCCCAGTTACTAAATATAATGCATGGGCACTTGGATCACAAAATAATATTAATGAGTAAATTATATTAAAAGAATTAGTTGCCTTTACATGCCTTAATTGCCTTTACATGTTGTTGTTGTGTCCTTTTCTAAGGGAAGGAATGAAAGCTGCCAGAGCCTGAAACAGGTTGGACTTCTATTTGATAGATGGCAACATCACCTATCTCCACCTCTACAATTTAGGCATGAAATTGGAGGGGAGGGAAATATTCTCCAGCCCCCTGCAACAGTGGTGTTGCCTTTACATAAAGTGCTTATAACATGTTGATCTACTTTAAATATTATTTTAAGATATTTTCTTCGATGTATGTGTATTGAATGGGGTTCAAAGAAAATATTTTCTAGTTCTAAGGGTTCCACAAAAACACCTTCAATTTCTAGGGGTTCCATAAGTTGAAAAAGAATACTGGTATAATGTAATTGACCTGCGCATATAAAAGTATAAATGATGTCAATTGCTATATCATTATAAAGACAAAAAGGCTTTATGAATCTTGTTCTCAATTATGCTAGTTTTATGAAATTTATAATATTTTTATGTAATATTAACTGCATAAGAATGTTTTATGTAACTTTAATGGATATGAGGCTTGTTATGAGGCAACTTCTTCAGAATAGATACCCCACTTCTTGCAAACTGGTATAAATCTTTGTCATAATGTAATAATTATAAAGAAAGAAGTATTTTGTTTCAATTTATATCTATGTTGTTCTTTTTCTCTTTTATATATGTGTGTTTAAAAACAATGGCAATGCAAGTTTCATATGTATTGTGTTAGGTTACACACAGCTGTAAACATTTTTAAAACTGTAACTTTGGTATTTACAAAGTTTCAATTATTTCTCTTTAGTACCTCACATACATACTGAAATTGATTTGAGTTAATTGCAGGGGTGTAGCTACCGCCGTATCAATGATACGGGGCCCCCAAGCTACAATGGCTCCAACCTATGTAATTACAGTACCACTAACAGGGCTTTCTTTTCTGAAAAAGGGCCCCGGAGGAGTTTTGATTTGGGCCCACTTAGAACTAGCTACACCAGTGGTTAATCGACAGTTGCATTTGTTTGATACTAAGGATTTGCAGGATGAAGAGCATCTATAAGTCCCTTTTATAATATTCTTTTAATTTAAAGATATCAAAGTATTTTCAGGTTCTTTGTAAAGTTTTGAATGGGGAATTCCCAAACTTTTTCCAACTTCAATCCCTTTTAAAGGAATATTTTTCTTCAGAGACCCAATTCTTCATATGTTTCTGCCTAAAATATGCAGTAAATAATGAATTCATTATTCTCGTAATTGCACAAAAAAATGTACTGATAATAAATGATAATATGAACAGAAAATTGGAGTGGTGGTATGTGTGGAATGTTAGATTTCTTTTTTTTTAATGCAATAACATTCCACTTTAGAAATGCATAAATCACCTTTTTTTTATTTCTATGCCTATTAAAATGAATATTATCTAATAATTAACATCCTTAAAAAAAATTTTAAAACAGAAAAGGTGGTCACTGACTGCCAGTGGATACATAAAATACTATAAGCTTTTTCAAACTTCTCATAGACTTAAAAGAGGTCCAGCCAGACCAGGGGTAGCAAACCTTTATGAATCATCGTGCCATTTTTTTCTTAGGAAGTGTTTAATAATGTTTAGACATGCCGTCAAATAATTTTGACTTGTGATTATTGGGAAAATAATAAAACTAAATACTACTAATAAAACTAAAACACAAAACTATTTACTACGAAAAAACACCTTTTGCACTGTGCAGTTATAAATGTTTTAGTTATATGTGTAATTCAGATTAAAGTAACATTAGTGTGACTTCTGTTGTTGTTGCAGATTCAATAACAAATAACATATATTAGGATTGTAAGATGTTACTTTTTGTGGAATACATGCTGAATTTGAGTCATCTGCCTAACGGTTTCCAAGCAATTAATTATTTTTGCTGTGGTTCATTTTTTTTTATTAGAGGGTTTGGGGTTTGTTTCAAAATACCATTTTACAGACCATGTTTTACATACCACTATACCAGAACATAACAGACACTGCTTTGTCGCCTTAACTAATCATGCCATGTTTCTTGATCCACCAAATTTGAAATTCTTTGTTACACTTACTATTTTGCACTATTTGTTCTTTTGCTGAACAGTTAAAAATTGTAAATATAACACAGATAAACTTTAAAGTACAGTTGTATCAATGAGATTGACTATGCTTCGTGTAGATAAACAACATCATAAGCAAATGTAGTCTACGACCAAGACAATAACAAACAAGTGTGCTCCTCACCACCCGAGAACCATAATTCACATTTATTTGTAATGTTTCATAATGAACTTTGAAATAAAACGCAAAACATTTTGATCACTGGCACCAAATATTGTGTTGCGTGCCACTGGTTAGCCATCCCTGGTCTAAACCTTGTTGGAAATCCCTTATCTAAATAGAAGTTGCTCTAAATAATTTCTACATATACATCACTCAGTTGTATTTTTCACAATTAGTTAATGAAAATATGCTCCCTATATTATATATTCCCTAGAATGTGTTGATAATTATTAATGTTTTTGCAGCATAATACTTGAAGTATGACTTTGTAATCTAAACTGATTCTGCAGCAGTATAATGATAATATAAGTATTGATAGTGTTCTATTCATAAATTGTTTATGTGAGAAAATAATTTGAAAATGTAAAGTTTTTATGCAACCTTACATAGTTGAATTCTCTTCTACAAACTTTTCCTAATGAATACATTTAAAACAATCATTAGCAGTACCAAAATTGATTATAACTTATAAAAAATGAAGTGTATTTTTATCTTCTATACATTTTTTTTTCTCTGCTCATCATCATTTGTGTTTACCATTTGTCTTTTCAACTTTTTTTTATGGTAAGTTGCTTTGAAATACTTGACATAACATGAGAGTTGAAAGCTTTGTTGTAAAAGTCTGCATGAACAGTTTTTATTTTAATCCCAAAATATATTTATTTACCCTCATAGATAAATAAATATAAAAGTAAAAAATTAATAGCTTTATATATTATTACACTACTTGAAGTGGTGTATTTTTATGACATTTGTACATGACAAATAAATTAACACTAAAACATAGTTCCAGTGTTGATTGGACTCCAGTGTTGATTGGACACTGGAGCCTGCTTAGTTTATTCTGCATTTTTGCAGGAATTTTGAAAATTTTTCATTTTTAATCATTTTTTATGGTGATTACTTGGAAAAGGTTTTTGTTGTTCTAGGTTAATTAGGAAAAATTTTGCAACTAAATATACCTAGAATGTGTGCTGGTGTTGTTTCGACATCAAGGCAATTTATTGTTATAGTTATTGTTCAACAAAAGGTAATTCATTAAGTAGATATTATTAGTAAAACAAGCCTCAGGAAGTGATATCGCACATTTATTTAACCTTGAATGCAGTGTTATTGGGTTCACAGTAGAAATGAGTCAGTTATACAGAAATTGACTCATAGCTTAGCATTTGTTTATTCGCTATTAGGTTCAAGTTAGGTAAGTACAAGAAATTTTTTAAAAATTTGGTAAATACTGAATTTTAAGGAATTACAAATTCACTAATATATATATATATATATATATTAACTCAAAAAGTGCAAAATTAAAAAGTATAATGAACATGCATCTAAAAAAATGTTTCTTGTATGAAAATGGTGTGCAGAAAATGTACAGGAAAATTTGAATGTCAATGTATTCATTGTAAATGAGGTATGTACAAAACATTATACATAAAAATGATAAATAATGATTTAAAAACTCACATTCTCACAAAAATCATGATTTTGCTTATTATACTAATATTTATGAATGTTATTGTTTTATTCCATTTTACAAGATTAAATAATTTGTTTTGTTGTAATTTTTTATGATATAAAGGGTTGTAATATATGTGATAATTACCTGAAATAGTATTAAAAAGTCTTATAATTAAACCCTGCTGAACAGTAATCCAGCAATTGTTTAGTTATTACATTTATTTTATATCATGGTGTCGAAAGGACACTGGCAGACATTTAAGGGAAATCCAGGACATTCGAATGTTAACACTTGTTTCTGCTAGTCAGTAAAAATTCTGCTTTGAGACAAAATTGCCGCTTTTGTCACTGAACTGAAATTAGATCTTTTGGTCATGTTCTTATGCTCAGATTGTCACTATTGGAGACAGATATCCTTCAATACACTGGTTGCTTGTGTACATTGATTATATTTTGCTACCAGGTGCTGATTGAAATGCTGGTGTGCAAGGGTTTTTATTCTCATCACTATCTTTAATGGGTCTCTTAATGCAAATTGTATTGACTATGATGCTGTGAAGTGGCCACTGTCCAGCTAGCTTTAACTGAAGTCACTAAGAGATGATCAAAACCTTGTGATTTTCATTGATTCACAGGTTTTAATGAAATATTATATGAAATGTAGAATAACTCAGGAGATGCTTGATTACCTTTTATTATTGTAACAGTATTTTAATCATCTTAAAATTCTCATCTATACCTTTTTCAGAATTTTTAGTGTCCCCCACCCCCTTATTTTCTACAGTAGTTAAAGTTTATAATTCTCACATTGAGTTCGTCATTTGGCTAACTAATCAATTGCTTGTTTAGTATTTTATTCTTTACATTCCAGCTACCCTTTATACTACAGGGTGCTTAATCCCTCCCCTTAATAGTAACAAACTATCAAAATACAGGGGGGGACGGGAAATCTATTAATATAATTAACTTAACTAACTCAGTGGCGCAAACAGCCCTTGAGGTCCAAGGCCTACTGTGCCTGTCTCCATATATGTGACCTTCAGGCCTGAGGTGCATGAGCAGATGTTACGGACAGGCGGTCAGTCTGATGCGAAAAACCCCCAGTGTTAAGTTCCCAAGCATGCTTGGTACTCATTTATTGACCCACTGAAGAGAAGAAAGACTGAGTTGACCTTGCCCAGCCTGGGGTTTGGAGCTGTGGTGTGAAAGTGTGATGCACTACCACTCAGCCACTGGGCTTCATTAGTATAATTAAACTGCTTAAAACAAAGCCTTGCCATGTGTTCAACTTAAATGTTAAAACCAGTAATATTTTACTACAAAAACATGATTTAAGTATTTTCAGTCTTTAAAAAAAAAATTTATTATATTTAGTACATCTATGCGCATCCTCATTTTCTTTTTATGATAGAACAAGCCTATCTTTCTATTTGGTTGTCTGAAGAAATGAGTTAAACCTTTTTTAGACATTGCTTATCCTGAAAGGTGGGTAATTTATCTTCTGTATTTTTGCTTAGATAAGTTAATAAAGAAAAATTTTACTTATAATATCAAATTAAATAAAAACTTAAGAAAATTTTTTGTACAATCCAAGATTTAATGAATTCCTCCAATGATTATATTTTTCTTGTTGCTTGTTTTAAAGTTTATTTCAGTTTGGTATTTCATTTAAGAAACATTGCAATTTTTTTAAGAGCTGTTTTTAAAAATTGATGCATTTGGAAATCCTTTAAATACAAACATAAAAATTAATAAAAAATATGCAAGAATGTGTACAATATAACAGTTTAAAATTTTTGCAGTAATTATCAGTTTTTTTAAATATTTTATAATTTGGTTCAAAGTCACATGATATCAATTAGTTGATATATATGAATCATTGCAATATTTTGTACAAATGTTAAGTGGAACTTTGGAGTTTTCGAAAGTGGGCTTATTTTTTAAATCTCAATATGACTAAAGAATGTCCATTGAAGAATTCAATTTAAATAGTATCATTTACTTCTCACAACACTTTACCTAAATTGTATATATGTTGTAATATATACAATTATATGTTGTAATTATCGTTTTTAATTGCCTGTTTAATTATTGGTAGATTGTTAATATGTTAGAAATGCAAGTTTATACTTAAATTGTTTTGGGAGCAATAATTATATTACTTGAATAAATTGTTTTAACTGCACATAATTGAAATATATAAAAATAGAGCAATTGAATCTCAAAAACCTACACACTAAAATTTGCTTTATTTTTCTTAATGTTACAAATAAATTGAAACATTCTCCTTCCTCCATTTCTAGGGACATATATAAAGGAAATCTTATTTGATAAATTTGACAATCTCTCAATTTGAAATACTTCTTATATTTCTTCTTTTAACATATATATTTACTATTCTATTTCAAACAGGCTTTTAGATTCACCATTGAAACATTATATTTGAGAATTGGTAACTGCCTTTAAAGAAGGTACTTTTCCATTATGCTGGCTCAAATCTCATGAAGTAGACTTATTGGCAACAACATACAGTATACACATAAAAAAAATGTTGATAAATATTTGTTCTAAGAGTTTGTATTTCATTGGCATAAATATTGTAAAATCATTTAAAATTTCTTCCAATGGGACGCAACTTTTGAAAATATGGCAGCAAAAAATTATTTACAGGAATATTCCATTCAGCATTTGTTGTATCGTTTTTGGCGGCAATTGCCAGCACCAGCCAAATGGAAAAGTACCAAAAAAATTGGAACAAATTTACTACAAAAATATTTAAAAATTTTGAAGTAACTTTTTAAAAAATAGAAATAAGGTTTTTTTTTTTTTTCCCTTAATGTAACTGTTCTTGTATTTTTTTAAAAAAAGAGTTCTAAACATGTTTTATTTTAAAGCATGTATAAGCCTCCATGATAATAGATCTAAGAAGTTTCAAATACATGTAGTTTGCATTTTTTTAATTGGTTTTTTTAATTTAGTCATAATTAATGAAATTATCTCATTCTATTTATATACTTTAAACTTGTAAGTCATGCAGATTTAGAATAATCTTTTAAAAAGTTATTTTTTTCCAATTATGTTACTTCAGTACATTTTTTTCTTCATTATATAAATTTTTTCATGCAATTTACAAACTTCAGATACCTGTCATGAGGCTTCCTCAAAGAAATGGTAAGTAATATGAAGAGAAGGTTTATAGTATCAATAGTTACCAGAACTAAAACATTTATTATAAGTATTAACCTTAAAATTGTTGAATGAAGGAAGGAAAAAGAATCACTGTGAGAATAAAATATATAATACAAATACCTTTTTTTTTTAAAATACAATAACCGAGATTTTTACGCTGCTTTATAATTTGTCAAAGCAAATATTTCTTCTAGAAAAGAGCAATTACGTACCTTCGATCCATTTACCAATCTTTGGAGCAATTTTCAAAATAAATCTTTTATTTTATATTCCAATTATAAGAAAACATTTACAGACAATTATTCTGAAGTTTCCAAAGTTTTATCCCCAAATGCAAACAAGGTAAGGAGTTTCAAGATCGTTTCCATAAAGTGCAATAATTTAGCACATAAAATGCATTTAGGAATGGAATTGTACTAATCATTTATAGTTTTTAATGAGATTTTAGACTCTCAGAGAAATATTGGAGGAAAGCAAGTGATAATTATCTTAAGTGGACTCTTATTCTCCAATTTAGATAAGAGTGGCTTAATAATATTGAAGTACTGAGAAATTAAAAGGACCATAGTGATGTATGGTTTTTTTTTTCTGCATGCTGTTCAATCTGCTTTCTAAACAAATATACCTGGATGGATTGAAATATCATGGAGGAAACAATGTTTGTATCTTCTGAGTAAAAGGCGCACAAGGGGCAACTTGCAATTATTCTGCTTCATAAGATATTAACTGGGTATTTAGAAAAATAAAATTGTTCCCCAAACATTCCTTGAGTCATCTCTTTGGTTTGTAGTTAAAGAAGATGGGCAATTAAAAAAGGCAGCTCTAGGTGATATACTTGTGAAAGCATTCTCCAGACAGATACATATCTTGCTATAGAGAATAATGTAAATGGTGATTCATCAAACTATAGCTTTCTCTAATGAATCATTTGACCAGATTTCATAATCATGCATCAGTTCAGATATTTACAATCATCATTGACACATCAGTGAGAAGTAACTACCATAGATTTCCAATTTGTTCAATTCCCTTTTAATAGCAGTCATTGATATGGGAATCCCTGAATTGTTGTGCTACTGTTAGCTTTAATATCCGAAGGCACATTCAATTTTCACTTCCAATTCTAGCGATGCCCAAATCACATTTATTGTTAATGTTTTATTGTTCTAATTTTAGCATTGGCATTAACTGTACAAATAACTTTTTATTTTACATCAAATATAAAAGTTTTAAATCTCATTAAGATTCAATTGTTTTTTTTATATTTTTTAAGAAACATTTGATGGCAATTCTAATATTTAAAATGTATAATCTTAAAAAGTTTCAGTTAAATTTTCCATGCTGTGTCTGGTTTAATTACACCGTATATTTCTAAATGAAAATGAATATTTATTTAAAGCTGTAAGTTTTCAATATAATGATAAATAAATATCCTTAAAATGTATTTATTTCCAAAATAAAATAAAATGAAAGGGAAGTATAAATAATCTCAAAACATGAAATAAGTTTAATCTATGATATTTTAAGGCTTTGATAGCTCCAGTGACAGTGGTCATGAACTTTGCAACTTTCAATTTAAATCCCTTTCCCAATACTGACTTATTTTATGATATAAAGAGAATTACTGTATGAGTAATAGAGCTGAGACACCTCAGTCCTCATCAACATGATATAAAAAAATAGGATGTCTTTATCCCTCTAAACCATGATTCAAAATTATGAATTAATACCATACCTGCATCAATAGCTTTTATATAGCTTATAGTGCATTGATAATTCAAACAAAAAACAAGATTTTTTTAAACCACAAGGTGTCATAAAAAAGAAAATACAAATATTTTTTTGACCTACTACTGTATCTTAAAAAAGAAATACAAACTTTATACTTATTCACTTAACAGAACCTAGAATGAGATATTAAAATTATTACACAATGATAATACTTCAAATGGCTTAGCTATTGGTAAAATGTTCCTCATTATAAAAAACCGTATGATTAACCATTGGGTCTTGCTTCATTTCACTAGGGGTGGGAAACAAAAGAGAAGGCTAGTTACAAAGAATGAGGAAGGTTGCATCATATTTTCAAATTCTGAGTAAACTTGCTCTTAATATTCATTTAAAATAAAATTTTATGTTAAATCATTGGAATAGTTTAGTAATGAGTTCTATGATTTACATATTAGAGTGATTTATTTATGCAATTATAATTATTTATAGGCAAAAGACTTTTGCCTTTAAAATACATTTTAACAGCTGAAATCAGAACAGTTAAGCTGCTTTAAATTCATTTAAATAAAAAAAACACAGTCAAAGTTTATTCTTTCAAAAAAATATATACATCTATACAATTTAATACATTTTGAATAAGGATTGCAATACTGGGGTACTGAATATCTCTGTATTTTGAGTCATTTGTACAATTTTGTAATACCGGTATTGTGATATCCCTTGGGCTGTGGGTTATCATCTCTTCATCCACGTGACCTAAGTTTGAGGGGATAAAAGATTGACCACTCAAAGCTTCTATAATAAAACTAGTTTATTATTATCTCAATTTATATTAAGAAATGCACCACAAGTCTAGGAGACTAATGATCACAGGAGTGATGTGGCATAAACTACAATTCTTAACAAATAGCGCATTAAACCTTACTCACTACCTTTATGATAAAGTAATCACTGAATCTATATTTATAGATGATTCCTTAACTTACTAAAATTTCTACTGCCGGTATTAAAACAGGTATCCCAGTATTAAGATCTAAAAAATACTGAATACTGGTATTAAATTTTTGGTCCGATATTGTAGTCCCTAATTCTGAATTTTTACTGAAAGTGTTTTTTCCCTCTGACAAGTATATCTGTTAAAATGTTTGCTTTTATGAAATATGTTTAATTGTTTTTATTTGCATGTATATTTTGCTTATTGATTTAAGGCAAGGCTAAGCAACTAGTGACCTGCAAAGAGCTTTTATTTGACCCCCAAGGCATTCAAAAAATTCACTTTGAACCGAGATTTCTTTCCTGTGCACAGTCAAGGATTTATCTTTTATTTTTCACTACAGTGGGTGATCGGTTAACGAACACTTTCACGAAAGAAATTTGTGTTCGAAAAACGAACACTTTCAAGAAAGAGTTTGTTTTTATTGTTTGGACAACGAACACATTCGGATGTGATCAGGGAGACATCCCTGAAATTATGGATGAAATTTTGACAACTGCTAGAGATCTGGAATTGGAGGTGAACGAGGATGACATAGAAGAATTCATAATGGGACATGAAGATGAATTGAGAACTGCAAGAAATTTTGAATGAAGAACACCAAGAAACACAGCGAAATGTATCTCCTTCTGAACAAGAGGAAGACAAAATCAAAAGAGGACCAATGCTGACATCTACCATTAAAGATCTTTTGAAAAGTGGGTGGATGTCAGAGTAAAGGTCTTAGAATGGCACCCAAACCAAGCTGATATCAGTAGGATTGGGGATCTTAACGACAATAATGCTATTAATTACTTCCGGAAAATCCTGAAAAAGAGAGAAAAGCAATCGACATTGGACACGTTCTTCAATGCCCCATAAGCAAAAAAATGAAAAGGACTGATTAATATGCAAGACTATATGTGTATTATTTTTTAAAAAACTTACTAAGAAATTATACATTTTTCAAACTTTAATTTTTAGGGTCTCCAGAACGAATTAATCGATTTCACATTGAAGTCTATGGTGAATCGATGATTGGTTAACGAACAATTCGGATAGCAAACATAGTCTTGGAATGGATTATGTTCGTTAACTGATCACCCACTGTAGTAGGAAAATGGAGACATTGAAAGTGTTTCTACTAAAAGTTCATTTGCAGAGCTTGGGGAAAGATGTCACTAGAAGGTTTTAAGAAAATTGAGCTTAAATTTATTTTACTCTGTTTATCCCATAACTGCTAATATTGATACAGCACCTGAGGAGTTACAGCTTGAACTTATTGAACAATGTGAAAAAAATGTTTAATGCTATGACAGTGATTTTTATAAATCTTTGATTGCTGAAAAATTCCCCATGTATGAAGAAATTTGAGGGGAAAATGCTCTTTATATTTTAGTCAATATATATTTGTGAACAAAGTTTTCTTGTATGAAGATCAGCAAGAGTAAATATTAATGCAAGTTGGCTGTGTGACATTAACTTTCAGGCTGTGATCAGAATTTCTACAAGCAATCTCACTCCTGGTTTTTAAAAAAAAAATCATTGAAAAGTATTACAGGATAATTTGTTTTACTAAACTGACTCGTAAAGTAAATGTGCTTGCAGTTATAGACAGTAGAGCCATAAATAAATTGAGTAAAACTGTCACTATTTTATATTTATTATTTTTTTATAAATGAATGCAATAATTTTTAAATAGTGTGGCACTCCAATATCGTATTCACTCCCATAACGTGGTCCGCTAGTCAAAACAAATTGCTCACCCCTAGTTTAAAGAATTAAATTGTATACATTTGTTTTCATTCTAGATTTAGGTTTCAGAAGAGCAATTTAAAAAAATGTTCACCTAAATGAACAGTTTTCCCCATTAAGTATCAAGATATTGTAGTATTTAAAATTTCAAAATTGTGCTTTTAATATTCCTAAGTTTTATTATTTTTCTTGAATGTTATGGTTTAATAATTTGGATTGTTATGTGATTTTAATGTGACACACTGTGAAAGTTAATAAATTTAAAAGTGAAGTTGCTTCATGCATTACATAAATATATTTGTGATTAGTAATTGACAAATACCTTACAGACTTTTATAATTTAAAATATATATTTCTCTCCAACTTTACATATTATTCTTTTCAACCACAACGAACTTTAAAAACTAACAGGGCTGGAAAAAAACTTCTTATTTCAAAAACATATTTTGAAAAAGAAAACATTTTCTCTCGCCAACTATAATTACAGTTTAACAAAGTCCCTAAATCCATAAAAGCTTGTTATTTGGAAAATTTGTAAAAATAAAGTTTAATCTTTTTATATACTTTAGAAACTACATAAAACAAATTTTAAATTCATAAACAATATATATTATTTTTTAAAAAAAGTAATTATTCACACTTATTTTTGTAAATTAATATCTATTAATTTTTTTATATCTTATCCATCAAAAAGAAGTCTGCAAGAAAAGCAAACAAAAAAACATTGTCATAGAATACACTGTATTTTCAATTTTTTAATGACAATTTCTAATTTTAAGCCTACAAGTATTTTTAAACAGGCATTAGGTTACAACCAGTAATTTAAATATATACTACCACATGTGTCCTTGAATTTAATTATTGATAAAATCTGTTAATTTTATTTGAGTTTTTTTGTTTGAAAAATTATGGCAATTTTATTGCTCTAGGTGAGTTAAGCACCTGTTAAAACTCAGTTCAGGGTAATTGATAACAATAAAATGTGCTAAAACTGAATGATTTACGAAATATCATGAAATATTTTTAAAATGAGGGGAAAAATCAAATCTTAAGAGAAAAAGTTCTTTAAATAGAAAATACACTTCACTATTTGGAGGTTATTTTATGAAGAGATTAGTAAAATGTTCTTGCTTTCTGGAAAAAGTTTGCAAAATAGAGGTTCGTTATATGGAGGTCCGACTGCATTTCTACTTTAAAGGAAACTAATTTAGAACCTATTCAAAGTGAATATTACTAACTGTACCTGAATACTGACCTATTTCTTTTCTTAAATGAGAATAGTAACTGTTGATACTGATTACAATGGAATAATTTCATATGAAAATTTTGGTTACTGTAAAAACTGCCTGACAAATTATTAGTGAAATTCTGTGATATAAACGTCATTAATTTTTTTCTAACTTCAGATTTGGATGTTGTTTATTATTATAATAGTTACATACAAGTTTTATAATTATATAAAACCCAAAAGCTTCATTAATTATCAATTGTGCTGCAAGTTTGACATTCCTGACCAAGGATCACATTTAGCATTGATGCTAAAGCTACTTATTCATTTCTTTCTGTCATCTTTAGTTGCTTAGTAACATAAATATTAAATCTTTAAACTAATCAAGTTCAAAAACTTAATAAACACGTAGAATTTTAGCCTTATTTTGATTGGAGTCATGTTTTGAAAATTATTTCTCATACGATTACTTAAAGCAGAGGTTCCCAAACTTTATCTCATAGACCCCTTGCCATGTTTTTTGGTTTTGAGTAGACCCCTGCTTAATTAATATTTAGTTTTGCAAATTTATCAACTTAAATATCTTTTTGACAGCTAATACTACTACTATTTTAAAAGAATTAAATTTCTAACTGTAATGAAGTATAATGTTTAAAATTTAAAAAGCACATGTTAATTAAATTAAAAGTAGATTAATATATAAAATAACTAAACAACAAACAAATTATTTTAATGGGAGGAATGAATCTGGTACTACAATAACAAATTTTCAATATTTGGTATCAATCTTGTCAAGTTTAACCTTTAATCTCCTTGGTTAGTATCGTCCAGAGTTTTTTTTTTTTTTTTTCCCTTCTTTCTTTCTTTTTTTGTTTTGAAGATTGGCAACCGTTTTAAAACTCCTTCTCACTAGAAAAAGCAATTAAAAACTTTCTCGCAATATTCCACAATTTTTGACAAGTAACAGGGGGGTTTTTTTCAAAGCTAAAATTACTGGCATGCATTTTTAAACTTTACTGTAAGATCTTTGTTAGTGCTTATTTTGATCAGTTCCTATTGTAATGTGATATTACCATATTCAAAGCATTCTCAAACCTTATTTCAAAATCTGAATAGAGGGCATTTAAATGTTGAACATTAGTTAAAACTTCATTTTCCTAGAAGATTGTCCATGACAAATTGAATGACTTTCAAAATTATACTTCTTTAACTTAATTCTGGAAAGGAACACTGAAATGGTTCTTGTTTTAATAAATTTTATGCTGTCATCTTGTAAGTACAAATGAACCTCTGTAAATTTAGTAAGTAAATCTGTTAAATAGGTAAAATTTGGTTTACTCTTGATTAAATTTTCTTTTAAAATTAAAGTTACAATCTAGTTTAATGAGAGCCACTATCATAGACCCCCACTTACACCTTATGGACCCCCAAATTATTTGTTTGCTGATGGGGACCCCTTGCAGGTTGTCATAGACCCCTGGGGGTTGATATAGACCACTTAAGGAATCACTGGTTTAAAGTGTTAAAATATAGAAAGTAGAAGTGAAAAGTATATATGTATTACTTAATGTTATGGAAAATGCATGTAATAAAATTTGATATAATAAATACTTTTATACAATGCTACATTTAGACAAAGTTGCAATTATTTGCAAGGTGGTTATTGAAGTGAGAAAATCCTCAAAGCTATTAGAAGTATTGATTTTCATAGTATGTAGTTTGTTGTGTGAATTGTGTGTGATCCCTATACAATATCTAAAATTTAAATTATGTGCTCTTTTTTTTTCTTATGTGAATTTTAATTGTATGTTGTATTAACTCATCTAAAAATTTGTCTTTAATTTTTATTTGTTTTTTATATTACAGGAGTACAACTTTTGGAACTTACTTGATTACTTGAGATTTTCAAGATATAAGTACAAGAAAAAAAATGGCTTTTGATTACTTATTTTCTGATAGAGATGGGGAAATACAGAATGAAAAATTACTTGTAGAAGCAGCTGCCCAAGGTGATCTAGATACTGTAGTTAAACTTTTAAAAAATGGTGTCTCTGTCGATGCAGAAGAGTACAACAAAGCCTTATTCTATGCTTCCAAAAATTACATGACACCACTACAGATGGCTGCAGCCAATGGTAACATAGATTGTCTTGAAGTTCTAATAGCTCATGGTGCTGATGTCAATGCAAAAGATCGTTTTGATGTTACAGCAGTGCATATGGCTGCTGAAAAGGGTAATTTGTCCTGTTTAAAAGCTTTGCTTAACGCTAGTGCTGATTGTTCCCATCCTACAAAATATTCTAAAACTGGTTGTTATACAGCTGTGCCTCATCTTGGTGGCACAACTCCTCTTCATCTTGCTGCTGCTTGTAACAATGTTAATTGTGTCAAAGAATTGATTCAGTATGGTGCAGATTACAATGCTGTGGATGAACGTGGGCGCACAAGTCTTTACATAGCAGCCCAATTTGGATATGAAAATTGTGCATTAGCACACTTGAAGAATGCAGTTGGAAGAGATATACTATCATTACCTAGTTTTGAGACTTTTGATACACCCTTACATTTTGCTGTTAGTCGTGGTATGGTTGAATGTGTAAGAGAACTTCTGAAGTTTGGTTCGGATGTTAACCACCTTAATTTTGCTGGTTCTTCTCCTCTTCATCTTTGTGTTACTCCAACTACTGAAAATGAATCAGTAAGCATGGAAATATTAAAAATGCTTGTGTTAGAAGGCTACAATACTAATATTAATCAAGTGGATGGTACTGATTTAACTCCATTGCACTATGTTTGTTTCAATGGTCGAAATTGCTTGCGAAGACGACCAGAAATGGCTAAATTTCTCATATCGTATGGTGCAAATGTTCGCATAAAAAGCACTCGTGGGTTTTCTTTACTGGAATATGAATTGAAATCCTCAGCAGATGATTTTGACATTTTAAGATACATTGTTAGGAGTATGTTACATCTACCCCGTTTAAAACAACTTCGAGTAGTATCTCAAATGCCTTATATACCGCCTCGGGAACTGTTTAATAATGTCCAAAATCGAGAAGTAATGGTGTTTGAAATGGCTGTTGCTTATCAAGCCTCATTAAGAGGAAACAGGCCTGATCCTTCAAACTGTGAAACTGCTATTACTGAGCACAAACATTCTTGGTATGATTATATTTCTTGCAATCCTCGGACACTGCAACATTATTGTCGCTATGCTATTCGTAATGCTATAGCTCAGGGCTCTCGTTCTATGAAATCAATAAATCAGCTACCTATTCCTAATTCTTTGCAATCATACTTGTTTTTAGACTATAAGGAGTAATTATCTGCTGGATTTGTAGTTCAACATTGTTTTGCAACTGGTCTTTTTCAATTAAAATTTAAAACGAAATGGACATGTTTTTATAGCAGATTGCAATGATCAGCAGTTCTTGTGTGACTCTTCTTGTACTGTATTAACTTTACTATAAGACATTGATCTAACAGCAATAATAATAGAGTGAAATAATTTTTGTCATTATGGTCCAATGAGTTTTAGTGTGAAAATGGAATAGTTTGTTATGACCTGTTAAAAATTAAGATACTTATATATTATTTTTTAAGAAAGGTAAAAAAATTGTAAGTAGAGATAAGTTTAAAAATGTTTCTGATCTGTGATGTATGTATTTCATGTGCTGTCTTGTGTGTTCAAAGAACTGTCATCAAATTCTTTTCATTAACCACCAATGAAATTTAGTTTTTATATATATTTTTCTGTTATTTAAAAATGTACTGTTCTCAATTCATCTTGTAGTAAGAAAAATAGGCATGCAAAAAATTAATGGTTATTAAATTGAGTTTCATAGTTTTCTCTTGTTCTTTGAGAATTTATCTTTATAATTAACTCTTTAAAAAATTATTGCCTTCAAATTGTATTCTTTTATTTTGTGATATATAAGTGTGTTATACGCAGTTGAATTTATGTAACTTTTTAGATTGGACTTATTGGGGGAGGAAAGATAAAGGATTTTTTGTATCTAATCTTAATTGCTAAGAAAGCATAGATGAAATATGTTATTTAGGAAAGATAATTTTTCATAAGTACAAAATTTAATGCAATAATATAGCAAAATGACAAAAAATTGAAAGCTGAAAAAGGGTTAGGAAGTTTCTTTTTTTACGATATGAAATAAATAATTAACTCTTACAAATGCTCTAGAAATGAACCCTAGCCCCTTTTTTTTTACAATTATTATTCCAAGTGTATCATATTATCATAATTGATATTTTTTTTTATATTTTAAAAGGACTTGACTATTAAAACAGCCTTATTGAAGTCAGTTTGAAAATACTGCCAAAGAATTAAATGTACGTTATATGTTGAGTATTTATTTGTAGTAACATGAGTAAATAAAGACTGTGAGCAGCAATTGTAACTGTAATGAAAAAGCTATAAAAGAATAGAAGATATCTGTACATTTTTCAAACTTAACTGCATTTCTAATTATTGGGAGATTTAATTTTGAACAAGAAAATGTGTTATTTAATTATTCAATATAATTTAATATACAAATTATTTTACCATACAGTTTTGGATAATGTAATAAAAAAGTTAATTTTGTTTTCCTTTAATATTGAACTAGATAACTAAGTTATATGAAAAATGAACTCCTAGTTTGGAATTGTAAATAACAAAATAAAAAGAGAATGATAAATTTAAAGAAAAATTTATCTACAAAAATATCACAGAAGGTGGTTTTAAGGTAAATATAATTTAGTTCAGTGACCAATCAGAAAAAGGGGATGCCTTTAAAATACTAACCTTTACTTGCTTGATGTTTTTATTAAACTCTGATGGTACTTGGCAACTTATCAGGAATATATCTTCTCAAAACAAGGTTACAAATTTGGACCATTAGTAAACAGCCTTCATCAAGGCTATTTTAATATGTAAATTCCATATCAGATTGTTAGCAAATTTAATATATAATTCACCTTTAATATTTGTTTGTTCTTAATATTCATGCTTTTAAAAATTTGTTACACGAGTGAAAAATCCACAAGTTTTCATAAAATTATAATTTTACCAAAAATAAAAGGTGTTAACTGGCTAAGCATTACCAATTCTGCAAAAATCTTTTTAACTGCTTCAGAACTTTTTTTTATTTGTTCAAAATCCAAACATATCTTATTTTTAATTAAAAATTATAATTGTTTTATGAGCAGTTTAGAATTTCAAGGAAGTCTGTGCCATCTTAATTCATATAAAAGAAAAGTGTCCTTAAATCGTCTTGACAACTCATTCTACTCTGTAATTTAAAGTAGAATGATCAAGTTTCATCTATACAGTAAAATGTCCATAAAGTGTAAGTGCCCATAAACCTTGTGTTATGTGATTTTAAGAAAGTTTAAATATATCAATTGCAGACATTTACACTAGAATTTTAAAGACAAAAGTAAAAAAAATTTTCGTATATGTTAGATATTATAGTTATTCATATTGATCATATAAGAATAGTTTTACTTACTCTATAATCATTTTAATGTGACTTTAACCAACAAGAGGACTTGTTTTTTAGTCACTGTTTAAAAGTGACTACTAACCATGTTTCAAAATTGTATAATAATTTTCTAGTAGCTATAGTTTTTTGCATAGAGCAGTTTTAAAAATTTAAATTAAGTTTATTACCTGTAAAAGCAGACACAAGCAGTGATAAAAATAATATTTTTTTTATCTCCATCTATTTGTTTTGTTATTGTTAACAAAGTGTAGGTGTATTTCATAGAAAATAAAATTCTTGAAACAATAAGCCGTTAAAATTGGAAATCGGTTATAATTTTCTTTCTTTGTCATTTCATCAGTCTTAACTCTTATCTTAATGTTAAGTTTATGATATTATTCCAGGTAGTTATGTTTTACAGTTCTGTCTTATTAGATATATCTACCTACACTGGTTTGTGTCGCATACATACAGAGGGGATTTTACCCAATTGTTAAATAAAATCGTAAAAACTGTACTGTTCTTATTTTGAGGTAATGATTTAATTTTTATACCTTATTTAAAACCTTTCACCATTTACAGTTACATTTTCCAAATAGCATTTTTTTTCTCACCTAATTTATTACTGATTTAAATATCAGATTATGAATTCATCCATACTTTAAAATAACTGTTGTATTTGTATACTTTCATCAAATATCTTATTAGAATAAATCAAAATATTTCTAGAAATTATCTTGTTATAGTCAGAGATGCATTTATTTTGATTTAATTTAAATTTGAACATCTTTTATACAAGTTCCTCAGAATATATCTAATTATCAAACTATTTCATAATCACTGAAAGATTAGTGTGAACTCGATGACCATATTTTTAGACTAGATACGTATGTCAATCATATTTTCGCTTGTAGATTTGTATGTGTTTTCCTTAAATTGTCATAAATGCTTGACATATAAGTTCTGAATTGATGTTGATTTCTCAATTCTGCATATTTTATTTTTTTAGTTGCTTTGTAATAGTAGTAAATATTGCAATATGTTTGATAATTGCAAATGAAACATTTTAAAAATATTGTACAACCAGTAAGGAAGTAAAATTGCAAATTTGGTGTATATATTTGTACATTTATATCTCTTACTCATTCAAGTTTATGTGCAGTATACAAATTGAAAAATTGTAAGTGACAAAACATCCATATTCACTGGTTATCTTTTATTCACAAATTAGTATGTGGAATTGTTGAATGTTCTGTATTGTTTGTAGAAGTTGTTTTATGGACATTCTAAGAATTTATAAAGTTAATTTCTTTAAAACATTTTTTTTAAAAAAAAGTGCCTAGTTTTATAAAAAGAAAAATCTTAAATGTTTATTGCTGGTTTTAATTATTATTTAAATCTTCCAAGTTTACCACTCTAGGTATAAAATTAGATAACATGAAACAATATTTTAACCGTTCTAAAAATCTATTTTGCTTTCATATCCCCCCTTCTCAATTACTTAGATATTATGTAAGATTTTAACAATCTAGTCAGTTTTTGCTGAATATTTTACTATAAACGCAGTTTTGGAGCAAGAGAAAAAAAATGTATTTCCATTTCGAAGTCTGTTTATTTTGGTATTTTTAAGAAAGTAAATGTTGTTTTTTAATTTGTTTTTCAATTCTATTTTCTGCTAATCTCAATTTAGAGTTTTTCATCAAGTTGTTGAAATGTTTTTGCATAAAATTAAGTAAATAGTATATTAAATTTCAACTATAAGTTAATGTATGTTTCTTATTTATCCAAAGTTCATTCATTGCTCCGCAACCTTTTTATCGCTGTGGACCGGTCAACGTTTGATAATTTTACCGTGGCCTGCTCATGGTGGGACATGTGATTGTTTATATTTTAGATTGTTTTGATTTAACAATTTTAATTTATTTACATTTAAATATGCTTTCTAAAATATAGTTACACCAAAAATTAATAAAAGTGATTTCTGTGGAAAGTTGCGTAAATACTAGAGAAATGCACCACTTTAAATAAATTGAAAATAGTTTAATGTTCTTAAGGCAGACCGGCACCATTTGATCCGTGGACTGGGGGTTACGGATCACTGATCTATTGGATTATAACAACATATTTTAACATAGAGGTTCATGGGAATTGGTCAATGACAGTGTACCTCATACACTGTCATTGACCAATGTTTAGAATTTCAAAGTCCATCTCCATTAGTCAGTTTATTAAATTATTTAAATGGTTTTAAAAATAAATAAAGAATATCATTAAATATTCATGTTTTTTTTTTAATAAAATGTACCACACACTTGTCTTTAATATTCATTCAACATTTTAAAAATGCAATGGGTATCCATAAGAAGTATGTGAATTTATTATAGGTTTTTTTAGAAGTCAGTTTTTAGTTTTAATAGAAAGACAAAGAAAGTAACAAATTTATTAACTATTATAACTATAAGATTCGGTTTGCATCATTTGAAAAATTGGGAGGCAAACTATTTATTGATGTGTTTCAATGTTTATAACTTTTTGACAAAATTTACAGAAGGCTCTCGACTTTCATACATAATAGATTCAGAAGTAGGGGGTGTAAAAAAAATATGCACCAAATACTGCATTTTGAAGTCTTTCCCATCTTCAATAATTTTAGACAAAGAAGCAATAAATTCTTTGACATCTTTATCCCCATTGGCCAGTTCTCCAGTAAATTAAGTGTGTAATGAACATCTCATTTTAAATTTGTCAAAATAGCTATTTCTTGTTTAAAACACTGTTAGAATCATCATTTAATTTAGTTCTTAAATCTCTTCACAAACTGTGAGAGATAGCCTGAATAATTGAAAAACTCATTGGAACCTTTTATTGTTGATCATTTTTAATCCATGATAAAGATTTTTCTATCTCATCCATTGTTGTGCTGTGCCTTCTCGAAATAACCTTTGAAAATATGTTTCCTCACCTTTGAAGATATATTTTGAGCCTATTTATTAACTATGCACTTATTTTTCATAATTGAAGAAAAAAAATTGTTTTTGAGACTAGAAATATTTCAAAAGTTCAATTTTTAAAAAAATGTGTGAAATAGTGATTTATGTGAAAGTCAAGGGCCATTTAAAATAATTACATTTTTGTGCTATTTATGTTTGGATTTATTTGAAAAATTATACTTCTGGATTTTCTTTTAATTTTATCTAATAGAAAATCTGTTCTTTAAATGAATTATGTGTTTGTATTACTATTACCAAAATGTACACAACAAAATTTTGCCTTGGAACTTTTTTACTGAAGTCAGAATTTAGTGCTTTTTGTATTTCAGAGCATTATATTTTTAAAATACATCATTTCATTTTACAATAATTCTACATGTATGTAAATTAATAAATGGATCAACTCAGAATAAATTTTAATCATTGAATCTATATTAACAAATTTCACATTCCCTTTTAGAATTCTGCATTGCAAACTAGTTTCTTGTGTATTGTTAACATTCTAAAATTTTCTCTCTTCTCTTTATGCATACATATGAAAGAGGAAATAATACTTCTCTTGAAAGACTGCCTTCAACTAATGTCAAAGAATCTGAACCAAAATTGGAACACATTTTCAGGTAGACAACTGTTCCAGTTTTCTTGTTAAAATGTAAACACCCGTATATTATGTGTCTTTAAAATTTGGAAACATTTAAAAACTTAAGATTTTCTTATTGGGTAAAACTTATTTATCATTACAATATAGGCAGCAAAATATGGAACATTTTATCCAGAAAAATGTATGTATTCATACACAAATATGTAGCTGTCTAAAAGTTAATGAAGTGGAATATAATATTTATACTCAAGCACTTTTATCACAAAAAAAAATGTTCAGATTCTGGGTCATATTCTTTAATTTTATGTAAAGATAGTCTTAACTTATGCAGTGTTCATTTTTACAGGGGTTATCTATCAATAAGATTTATGATGAATTTGTGTTATCTGTTGCATAGAAGGTGATTGAAATATTTTTTTCATGTTTTATGAAGGACAAAATTATTAGACCCTCCTCTTCCAAATTGTATTTCTAGTTGAATAAAATATTACTTTTATAAGGGAAGCAACCTCTCCCATAATTTCAGTATTCTTTTGTTTTTCTTACATATAATGAATCAAATTATTTCAATGAATTAATAACTGTACTAATTTTAGTTTATCTATTTATTGTATATAAATTTTTTTGTACAATAAGTTATTTTTATGCCTATTTTCTTTGTTTTATTTAAATACTAGTCGTATAAAAAATAATAGGCTTTACTGTGATTAAACAAAATAGACTCTCTCAAAAGTCTCCCTCATTGCAGTGTGAGGGGCATGGGGTGGTCATTTTTAGCACTTGACTGCCTTAAAGCTATGCGGTCAATTGCTAATAATTTTACTGTATCCAGCCAAATGCTTTGTGCAGTTTTAATTATGTTTAGAAGATTCTTGAATAAAAGAATTGGGGGGAGTATGCCTTTCATCGACTAATGGGACAACAAAAAAACCTATTCTATTTTGTAAACCATTTTCACACACCCATGATTTAGGTATGCAATTTCTGGGGGAAATAAATTTTGTTGAAAATTGTCTAACTTTAGAAATTTTAACCTGCATTCTTGTATCCAAAATATTTATTAAAAAATTACACTGGGACCTATTAGATATGCAGATATTTCAACATGATTGAAAGAAATTTAGGAATTGTTTCAAAATCAAATTATTACTTTGAATGTGCCTCAATTAGGCTCTTCCATCTATAAATTTCAGCTCCAGATATTTAAATATTTTTAGAAGTTAAATATAGTATTTTAAAGCAAATTTAAGATATATATTATAGATTTACTACACATTATGTATGATAATTACATATATATATTTTATTTGCTGATCATCAAGTTTATATGTATAATAATATAGGGAAAAATGAAATTTAAATTCTCATTTTTAGTAAAATTTTAGAATTATATGTGCACAGGCTTATTAGAAATTTTAACTTCCAAATTCCTTTTCACATATTTGTATTTGTTTCCTCAAAATAACGTGTATTATTGTCATTGTATTCTGTGATGTACATAATATTGTAGTTTGTTTATATTAATAGATTATTTAATATATATATATATGTTAATGAAATTTGCAGCATAACTTGTGTTAAGAATAAAATTGCTAAAATATTTGATTTCATTGTCCTCTTGTAGTTTTGTTGATTATTTGACTATATAATAAAAAAAAATTATTTTATTTTTCCAACTGTATATGTTAATAAAATACATAAAATAGATTTTATTTTACATAAGAGATGAATTTAGTATAATATCTGTAATTATATAAAAAGTTTTTTTTAAAAAGTGTGCACTTTATTTGCTTTTAGTATTACTCATTAATGCTCCACCACTGAATATCTTATCACTAAATCTATTGACATTTTTCTGTATGTATCTATTAAACGTTTATGATTTATTTTGGGGGGATATGTGTCATGTCTTAAGTCTCATTTGAAGTTTAAGTATTTCCTTTAATATTTATTCTTTCCAAGCACTGCAGCCAGTTACCTGCCAAGGCTGTCTCAGTCAGCTTACACCATCTTGATCTATTTGATGCTATATTCTTCCATCAGTCAACGCCCAAGTCCTTCAACAACTTTTCTACTTTATTCATCCACCTTGTTCTTGGTTTTCCCTCTAGAGTTTGGAAAGTTATTTTCTGAACAAAATATTTTCATCGCTATATCGAAATACATGTCCTAGCCAGCTTATTTGGGAAGCCTTGATCATTTTGACTATATTGGGTTCTCTGTATTTTGATTGAAGTTCAAGGTGTATTGTATTCTCCAGATTTCATTTTCTGTAACTGCACCAAATATATTTAATATTGACCACAAAACTTTTGCAACAGTGTGGTGATTGCTTTAGACTATGCAGGATGTGCTTGAGTTTATGTACTCTTTCTGTGTCATTTGTCCTCTGGATATTATGTTTCACTGTAATCAATGCCATGGCGTTGACTGAAGACCCTCGTAAGAGGTCTGGCTTTATATTTGTTGATGCTGCCATCTGAATTTGTTTTGAGTCTATAAACCCACTCATAGATCAATTAGATTCCAAGTATGTTTTCCCCTCAATAAATTCAATTCACTCTCCTTGGCTTTCTTCCAGTTTGTGCTATTATTGGATTTAGCTGCTTCATTTGTTTTAGGATTATCATAGTCATCTAAATATGATTCTACTTCCATTGTAGCTGGGCTGTTTTTCCGCTTAGGCACATACCTAGGAAGAAAGCGAAAAAAAATTGAATTACAGCAAATGTGTACCACACCGCCTACCGAGTCATCTATGTTTGTGTATGTGCTTGCGCGCTGAGCGAGAAAGAAGGGGCAGTGCAGTCAGCCTGATTGATATGCCCAGACTCAGTTTGAAACTACTAAGCATGCAACACGTTACACTCTTCTTGATGGAGGATCCAGGTACAAGGAATATAAAAGACAAGGTATCCAAAATGCTTAACTCAAATTAAAATCAAGGCTGAGAAACAAATTTTATTAATTCTGAACATTGTTATGAAGGTGTCAAAATTAACCTTCAACAAAATTGCATTTTTTTTTTGGTGAACTATTAAGTGGAAAGTAGTACAAGAGTACTCTAAAAAAGAGGAACTGTGTGGGGTTCCTCTATTCAGAATTAAAAGGTCAGGTGCTTGTTTCTATTGCCTTTTCTTCCAGTCTGAGAAAAAGAGACAGGCTTTAGCAACTGGTTGTAACTATTGGAAGAGCTTTCACGCTTACTTTGTAGCATGAAAGGTCAGGCAACCATTGGGCTCAGTCCAGAATGCTACCCAAAGTCAAAATCGCAGAGAATTGAAGTATTGCCGAGATCTCCTTACTAAAGTTGTCTCTGTTGTAAAATTTTTAAAGACCCTCCATTCAGGGGCGACGACCAAAAACTTGGATCTACATCAAACGGGTTTTTCTTCAAGTGCCTTGATTTCTTAAGTGAGTTTGTTCCATTGCTTGCCCAAAATATGGCAACAAATGTAAAAGGAGCACATCTTATCTGTCATCTGAGACATTTGTAGCCAGTTCGTAGACGTAATGGGCAAAAGAGTTTTGCAGGTCAAACTCTTAAGAGATTTCTAAAGTACTCTCTTTAGAGATCAAACTCGCACGTCACTTTTCACATTGAGTACAGCTGACGCTTCACACACCGACCAGTTGACTGTAGCACTTCAAAACGTTTTTGTCAGTAAAGCCTGCACCAGTGAATGTCTTGTACTAATGCTATCAGATGTCTCTCATACAGCTCAAGATATAGAAGAAGCAGATCTCAACTTTTTGAAGAACTTGAACTATATTTAAAAAACTGTAGGGGAAAAGTTACACCAATGCTTCAAACGTGTCAGGAGCGTACTCAGGTCTTCAGTCGAGAATAGGAGAAAAAAAAGATGTTCTTGCTTAGTTTGTACCATGTGCAGCCCATTCCTTAAACCAAGCTGGTCGTTTTGCTGCAGAAAAAGCTCGCACTAAAGCTACTATAGTTTTCTTTTGTACAAGGGCATTAAAGTTTTTTTTCGTAATCTACTCATAGAGATCATGTGCAAACAAGCAATGAACAAAAGCTGAAACCTAAACATAGATTACTTATGTTGAAATCATTGAGTAAAACTAGATGGTCTGCAAGGGCAGATGTTCTGAGCTCAAGTTGCAAGTCAGAACGAAATCAAGAACGCCCTTGAAGATTTAATTGAAGTCAAACACAAGTCATTGCTGAAAGATTTCGCAGGACACTGGAAAGTTTTCAGACTACTTTTTAATGGTGATTTGGGATGAAATCTTACAAAAGGGGAGGGGGAACAAAACCAGTGAGATACTACAGTAGGAAGCGCTTGATCTCCTTGGCGCTACTAAGGAGTTACAGATGTTATTTTTATTTTTATCTAAAAAAAGATTCAGCTTTAATGATTATGAGGCAAGAACGTTTCAACTAGCTAACGTGCCTAAACCCAGTTTTGAAAATATCAGAAAAAAGAAATTTTTTTTCAGATGAGAAAATATACCCAGATTTTGAGACAATGACTCCATGAGAGAGATTTTGAGCTGGACTTTTCTTACCAATTATTGAAAGTCATGTAACATAATTAAACAATAGAAGGGATTTCTACGTAGCTCTCAGCAGAAGATTCCAGATATTCAAAAATCTTCCTGAAAAGGAACAAGAAGATGTAACAAAACAGGCGAAAAGCTGAGCTCTGTTACCCCAAAGACATCAATGAAGAACAATTTGTGTAGCAGTTGTGTCAATATTTAAAAATGTATATGAAGATGAAAAAAATAGTAACAAGAGGAATCTTTTCCTACATTAAAGAAACAAGATAAAAAGTACCTTCCCAAATTTAGAAGTCGCTACGAGAATTTATTTGACTCTTCCTGTGATAAACTGTACAGCAGATAGAAGTTTTATACCCTTAAGAGAGTGAAAACTGAAATGAGATATATTTTGGAAAACAAAAAGCTTTACAGTTTGATGTTGCTATGCACTCAAAATGATTTTACTGTGGAAATATATTACAATTATGTCATTAATGATTTTCCTTTGTTATACGAGTACAATAAGGATGTCTAAAAGTAAAAGGTATTAAAGCGATACGCGATGAAAAAGATAATTAACATGTTGAAAACAGTTCATACAATGATGCTATGCTGTAAATGCAAACGATTTCATTAATTTACTCTACTAATTCACAAAAGGAGGAGTTGCCAAATTCTACTATCCTTTCCTTAAAGTTGCCAGTTTGGGACACGGTGGGTCCATAGGTGGTGGATAATGGAAAGACTAAAGAGCAAAAACAAAGAATGGGAAGAGAGGTAAGGAAAATCCCTACCAAATATCAAAACTGGCAAAGTTAGAACTAAAGGAGAAGAGGGTACACTAGAAATTGGGGGAGCGTAACAATTTTTAAAGATGCTTAGGGTGCCGGGTAGGTTAAAAACAGCTCTGATATGATCCTCAAACCGTTTTGGTTTTTGCTGAAATGAGCGGTTCCTCAGCTGTCCATCTGATGTAGATTCAGCATCTTCCTCACTATCAGTCACTAGTCTTCTTGACTTTGATTATCTTCTGTAGGATTTTCCTTAATTTTTATGATCTGCTCTTCATACCTCCAGATCTCCATGAAAGAATGCTGTTGGTACATCAAAAAATGCGTCAAGTGCATCCTTTCTTCAGTAGAAATGCTTAACACTGTCCGTATTGTTCCTAATTTGGCCACTGGACTGTATGTTTCACTGTAATCAATGCCATGGCATTGACTGAAGACCCCCACACATACACGTCTGGCTTTATATTTGCTGATGCTGTCATCTGGATTTACTTTGAGTCTATATACTTAAAGGTATTGCTTTAGGTAGGTTAGTTAGCTCGAAAGTATGATTTTCCCTTTATGAACCCTTAAATCTCTATGGCTTTCTTCCAGTTTGTGCTATCCTCGGAGATAGTTGCTTCTTATATTATGTTTCAAGATTATCATAGTCATTTAAATATATATATGTAACTCTGCTTGTATATGATCATCAAACCACTTTGGTTTATGCAGAAGTGAGTGGCTCTTCAGCTGTCTATCTGATGTAGGTTCAGCATATCTTTCTCACTATCGGCCTCAGAGTCGCTTAAGTCTTCTTGGGTTTGATTATTTTCTATGAATTTTTATGAGCTGCTCTTCATACTTTCTTTGATTTGTATCATCTTATAACCAATTTTCTAATTTTAAGTTAGAACAGTCATCGCATTTGCCTGCCTTTTCTTCAAAGATTACATATCTTAATAAAAATTACCAGGTGCTCATCCTTTTGCTGGATTCTGTAGCGCTTATCTCCATCATATGACCTTCTTGTCCATTTTTCTTCTCTTCTCAGCTGAACATGAGTATAGCATTTGAATCCTATTATGCGTAGGGGTTTCCTTTGGACCCAAAACTCATATGAACTCCCATTTTTACCGATGACTTTCCTGTTCTGTTAAGGCAAGAACACTAAGTAGCCAAATTATTATGAACACCCCTTCAATATAATTTTGGACTAATGCCTTAATACTACTTAGATTCTTCTTGACATAAACTTTGTTGGTAGATGATATGTAGAATTTGAGACCATATACAATGAATTGCACTTTCCAATGTCTTCAGATTGGATGGTACTGGATCCAGCTCCCAGGTGTCCCATTTGATCTTATCCCATAGATTCTCAATAGGGCAAAAATCTGGTGATTGTGCAGGCCAACTAAATAAAGTTAAAAATTCTGTCATGTTCTTAGAACAATCTGGAGATCATGTCAGCTGTATAATAAGGAGTCCATGTCCTGCTAAAAGTATCCATCTCTGACAGAGTACTTTATTAATATAAAAGAGAATACACACACTTGATGAGACATGCTTAAATACCCTTCGGCATTCAGGTGTTCTTTCACACGAGTCAAAATACGCCAAAGAAACATTCTCAAACCTCCTCCAGCTTGAAGAGTTGTGGCAACGCGAATGGGGTTCGTGCTTTCATTCTCTTTTATTCATATTCGCATTCTGCCATCTTTATGGTGAAGTGTAAAACGGGATTCATCGGACCACGTGACCTTTTTTCCAGTCATCTACAGTACAATCGTTGTGCTTATTTGCTAACTGGAGATGTCTTCTTCAACGCCAACAGCAGAGGCTTTTGAACAGGTCGTCGGCTACTATAGTCTATATGATGTAATGGGAAGTGAACAGTTCTTTCAGAGACACGTTTGCAATTTCTCTTGGATTAAGCTTTCCTGAAATTTGAAGTACGGTTGCTCTCCTATTGAACTGAGCAACTTTCAAAACTCTTTTCCGAGCGAACTCTCAGTAGCCTGTGATGATCACACTCCTGACTTTGAGACCCAGTTTTCGGCTTGGTAAACTACTCTATGTAAAAATTAATAACTGCTACCCAGCCATTTTACTGAGGTCCTCCATCTTCCTGCGTTCAACCACAGCTAAACTCCTTTTTCTTCTATTACTTTACAAGCAACACAGTGCAATTGATGCTATTAGGTGCTTGTTTAGTAGCACTCTAATAAATACTCAGCGTGTTGAGTTTTCAAAAAAATTCATAATTCAAACTATCAATAACTACTGGAAATTTATTATGCGTGTCCATTCGACACAGTCAGCAAAGCAAGTCAGTAAAACGTTGCACAAAAATGCCACGTTTCACAAAAAATAACAGTTTCGTTACAGTTAAACATGTATAATCGATAGAGGTACACAAGTAAAAATATAAAACAAATATAAATTATGAGAAAATTAACAGAAAATAAGTGCAATTATATAAAATAAAATTAACATTTATTAGAATAGAATTAATTTGGGCTATCTCGCAACATACCATCTGTTTCGCTTATTCAGAAACAGGTGCAGCCATCTAGTGAGGAAAAATCTCCACAAAAACTGTCCTTTACATTACTCCTTTGCCAGTAACAAAGTTACGATACGTAGAAAAATAATATGGCAGGGACAGTTTTAGACTTATTGAACAGATTACAATTACAATCTTATTTTATACAATAACATTTTTAACATTGATCATTTATCTACTTAGACATTTCTAAGTCAAACACACTGAATATATATGTTTTAACATCTTGCAATATACACATTTACTCTTATATTATTTATACACGCGACTCCCAATCTATACATTTTTAAAATTCAACTTTTGGTGGTAGAAACAAATAATTTCATTTTTATCATTGTACTTTTACAAGTTACCAAAACTTTCTAAGCAGTACACAAGATTTTCAAATTTTAGTATACTATATACATGAAAAATCATACACACAAATAAAATACTATATGTACCTATTATATTCAATGATAAGTTATTATAGCATGATCCTTTAACAAATACCGCGTATTTTCCTGTATATAATCCGCGGATTCTGTGTTAAAAAAGTTTCAAATTTCGTTGTGCGGATTATCTGAGAAAAAACATTCTCCATCAGAAAAGTTAACAAAGTTTTGAAAGAAATGCTGTTTATGTTTTATAAAAAAAATAATAGATGGCGCTTTCACGACTCGGCTGACGTATTACGGCCATAATTAGTGTTTGTCCAATTACTTTCAATAACGAATTCGGTTCCTCGGAAGGAAATAGCAGTTACAAGTCGCTGGCGTCATTTACAACTTTGTCTTGACTAGAGGTGTTGCATCCTTTGAAAGTTTTTTATTATGATGAAGCGTGTTAGCTATACTGCAGACTTCAAATTAAACGCTGTAGAGAAGTCGGAATCGAGAAGCTGCAAGATTTTTCAACGTTGACGAATCGAATATTCGTTTGTGGAGAAGGAACAAAACTTCGAAAATTGCGATAGACGTAAAAGGGCCGATCGTCGTGGAAAACCTCACTGGCCAGAATTAGAGGCAGAAATAAATAAATGGATTTTAAAAGAAAGGGACGATGGGAAAGCTGTCTCGACAGTTAGCATCAGAACGAAAGCCCGAGTTATTGCACGCGAAATGGTCGTTCAACGGTCGGACAGAAATTACCTGATGACTGGGAAAAACAATTGGACGACTTTTTGACATTTTGCAAGCAAATTATTGTTGAAAATAATTTTACAGAGGATTTGATTTTTAAATATGGACGAAGTTCCATTATCATTTGATATTCCACCAACCAGACCGTCGACGTTCAAGGAGCAAGATTATTCGCCGCCAAAACTGCCGCGGATTATACGCCGCTGCGGATTATACGATGTTCTTTTTTTTTTTACTCGAAAAAAAGGGCTCTGCGGATAATACGCCGCTGCGGATTATATACAGGAAAATACGGTATATAAAAAAAAAGTCAATACATATTTAAGAAACAAAAAAAGTAATTTTCAGCTATACTTTTAGCAACAATATTGCATTATATTTACATTAGAATTACTCTGCAATGATAACACATTAATTTTGTGAACTATTATGAAATATGTATCAAAAATTCAATAGTGTGTTAAAAAAATTCAATTTTCATAATTACATACACAATGGGTAATTTTATAATATACAGAAAACTTCTTATTTACAAGAAAGAACCCAGAAAATTTTAGTTTCAATTCACCACATAATTATAACTCAGTTAATCATTAAGGCAATCCATTTACCACGATTGAGCCTTTTTATGCTAAACATTATCTATTTATGCACATATTATTTAATGCTAACACATATCTATTTATACACATATTATTTGATGCTAACACATATCTATTTATACAGATATTATTTGATGTTAATACATATCTATAAAAAATTGATATCCTGAAAACTTTTATGTTCATTATTATATAAATAACAATAGATAATTTGTTCCAATACATACTTTCCAAAGTAAAAATACATTATTCTGTAACACATTTAAGAGATGAGAGGCCCACAATTGTAATACTAATGAGAAAATTTCTGTTGACAATGTACTAAATACAGTTAATCAAAAAAAAACTTGTAATGAATAATTATTTGACATAAAGTTAAACTTTTGTATAATATTAATTCGAATGTGAGAATATCTATGAAAACACTTTACATCTTACTCTAATTTCTTTATTTTACAAGAATTTTGTTTGATTTAGATTCTTGCTGTTACGAATTTATAACCAATTCTACTTTGTTTACAAACTTACCAAAGTATGAGTTTATATCAGGATAGTGGAAGAATAATTATTTAAATTTCACAATACTAGCAAGAAGATCATATACATATAACCAATTAAGAGTTAATTTTTCGATTCTAAAATCCAGGAATAAATATACATTGTCATTTTATAAGAATATTTACAACATTAAAAGTGTATATTATAACAATCTGCAACAACATTATATTTACCCAATACATGTTGAATGCTACAACTAAATTCTGAAATGTATTGAAGTTGTTGTTGTTGTCTTGGTGATACTTTTTCATTTTTTTTTTTGCTTAAATGCAAAAGTCAGAGGCTTGTGGTCAGTATATATAATAAAAGCATTCCCTTCCAGCAGGTGTTTGAAATATTTCACAGAAAGGTATATTCCCAATAGTTCTTGGTCATAGCTACTATACCTTGTTTGTGTTTCATTTAGCTTCTTTGAGTAAAAAGCTATTGGCTTCCAGCCCTCATTTTCTAACTGTTGGAGTACTGCGCCCACAGCGAAATCTGACGCATCTGTGTAAAGTGATAGGGGTAGTCCAGACCTCGGAAAAGATAGAAGAGATAACTTCGGCAAGGTCAGTTTTACATTTTTCAAAGCTTCTCCTGGTGTCATCAGTCCAATGCACTTTTCTGTGGTCTTTCTTTTTCGCTCCTTTCAACAGTTCGTGTAGAGGTGCTTGAGTCTTGGCAGCATCCGGTAAAAATTTATCATACCCAGAAATGTCCGCAGGTCATGAATAGTTTCTGGTAATTTGTAATTCGAGATAGCTTGAACTTTTTCTGGCAATGGGCGAGAAACTTCTCCAGTGATCAGAAATCCCAAACATTCTACTTGGTCAGCTCCCATCACTGATTTGGAAATATTAATTCGAAGTCCATATTGCTGGAATCTTTCAAATACCATTTTTAGATGTTCACTGTGCTCCTCTTCTGAAGATGAGGCAACAAGTACATCAAGATAAGGGAAAACAAAGTCGAGTCCATACAGTACTTCAGTGATGAAACGTTGGAAGGGGTTGAAGGAGCATTCCTCAGTCCAAAACTCATAGTATTGAACTCGTACAAGCCAAATGGGGTAGTGATGGCAGTTTTTTCTTTGTCTTCCTCAGCAATAGGTATCTGATAATATGCCTTTACAAGATCTATCTTTGAAAATATTTTTTATCCTTCAGGATGTAATTAAAGTCCTCAATTCTAGGAATTGGATATCGATCTGGTATTGTCTGTGCGTTGAGTCGCCTGTAATCACCACATGGTCTTAATGTGCCATCCTTCTTATTAACCAAGTGCAATGGACTTGCCCATTGAGATTTTGAGGGCCTAATGATGTGGTTGTCCATTATAAACTGGAACTCCTGCTTTGCCAGCTTCAACTTATCAGGGGCTAGTTGTCTTGCCTTCGAATAAGCCGGTTGGCCAGTTGTTAGGATGTGGTGCTTGATTTACTGCTACTTCTACTTATCTGATGGTGATGAGGGCGAGAGCTCTGGACTTTTCGTTGTAGCTTCAAAGAGGCAAGTTGTTCTTCAAGTGTTACTAATTTAGTTAGGAGTTCATCACTCCTAAGGACCCCTTCTGAACCACTGCATCATCAATTGTTCTTGGCGCCATCTCCCCGATCTTGTCAGCCAATGCGCTATTTTGTCATGTTCCAGTAAATAAATATAAATCAGGGTCACCAGTTATTAGGTGCTTGTTTAGTAACACTCTAATAAATACTCAGCGTGTTGAGTTTTCAAAAAAATTCATAATTCAAACTTTATCAATAACTATTGGAAATTTATTATGCGTGTTCATTCGACACCGTCAGCAAAGCAAGTCAGTAAAACGTTGTACAAAAATGCCCCATTTCACAAAAAATACAGTTTCGTTACAGTTAAACATATGTATAATCGATTGAGGTACACAAGTAAAAATATAAATTATGAGGATCATTTTAAAAATTAACAGAAATTAAGTGCATTTATATAAAATAAGTTTAACATTTATTAGAATAGAATTAATTTGGACTATCTCGCAACATACCATCTGTTTCGCTGATTCGGAAACAGCTGACAGGTGCAGCCATCTGGTGAGGAAAAATCTCCACAAAAACTGTCCTTTACAATGCTTCACTATTCCCGCATTCCCCGCTAATAACTCCGTCAGACAGACTGTGGTTTAGCCACAACAATAACTAGCTCACTCTCTAGTGGCAACTAAGAGAAGCCCTGCCTTATATCCGTATAAGTTTCTTACGGTCATAATAATTTCACCACTCAGTGTATATGGCAGAGTTAACTAATTCATCCTAGATTGCTTCAAGGAAACCGAATTATCTGCTTATTTGAACGTTCAGGCAATCTCAATTACGGATCAGCTTTCTCATTCTTTACCTCTATTCTTTTAATCACCTTTCGGCAATTCCATTTGAATGTAAATCTCCCCGAACATCTTTCTTGTCAAGTTCCCCAACATTACCACTGATGAGTAATTTCAGAAATATCCCAATGTCCTTGTATGTGCAAGCATGCAATCTAATACCTTTTTGGATTCTGACTTCTTTCTTACTAGTAAACCATAGCGAAACTTAGTAAAACAGTATTTGAATACAACCAGATATATGTATTTTTCTGAAAATATTCATCCAATGGTCCACAAACATCAGCTGAAATCAGTTCACCAAACTCAGACGCTTTTTTCCTGGTGGCAAACTATAATCGGCATGCTTCGCCATAAACACGTGGCTCATATAATTCTTTGTCTAGCTTTATGCTAATTCCTAGTTCCTTTTCAAGGAGGATTCTAATGTGGCGTTTATCTCGATGATCCATCTTTCATGATACAACGGTAGCAAGGAGCTGTCTAATACAACAATATCAACTTTAAAGCCAAATTGATTCAATACTTGTTTTGAATAAGGAACCATTCAGATTTAGGTAACCATAGAATACCACATCACTCCGTTGATTTTTAAATGACATTCTGTGAGAGTCGACACAAATTCACTCTTTTGCTTTCTATCTTGAGCAGCAAGTACAAAGAGCAAGTTTTTATTAATATCTTCCGAAAATACCAAACAATTTTTTAGAAAAACCTCCAGGCATTTTCCAATAATAGTTTATTTGACTTTTACAGTGTATTGCCTCAGTGAAATCAGCATTTTATTCCTAGTTTCTTTAATGGCACAAGGACTAATAAAGTTCATAAAGTCAACAAAATATGTCGGGCAGTTTATGATATGGCTAGTAACTCCATTGTTAATCCTGTATGACATCGAACTATTCCTAGATGTACAGACTTTCTTAGATATAATTATCAATTCTATATTTGTGGATCACCCGATTTATGCATTCTTTGATGGTCTTCCATCACAAATCCATACAGTCTTTTACCCAATGACCTTTACGTTTACATTAATTGCAGATGTCTTCTTATCTTGACTTATATTTACCCTTTTCTCTAAGTTTTTCTGATTTCGTCATTATTAATGCTTCTTGAGCTGCTTTGTTAATGTCTTCCACTTTAGTAAAACTTCTTTCAATCGTACATAGAATCACTATTCAAACTTCAAATTACTTCTTGTCATCTCCAGCCAACATTAAGCAACTCGATTTAAAGATTTTAAACAGACAATACAAAACATATAACTCTTCATATGCTAGCATTAAAGATAATTTGCTTCCGTCTCTAGCCTAAAATCCATTATTTAGCTTATTCCAAAGATTTCTTAGCTTCGCTATGTGAGTAGAGACATCATCTTGAACTCAGGTGAATGCAATATATATATATATATATATATATATATAAAATTTAAATATATATATATACAAAATTTAAAGAATTGATCATTTGAAGTGGCTTCAAACTGCTGCTTTAAAGACTCCCAATCATCAAGGTTGTTTCCTTGTCCATAATTTTCTGGTATACAGCATCCGTGACAGTATTTGTTATCATCGATTTTGCATAGCTATTAGCTTTTCTGTACAAATCGCAGCGTTCTTTATGCTGTTTTCTCCCCCAATTATTGTGCGTCAACTTCTATGAATTATTACTTTTTCAACTTGTCATCTATGACCTCGATTGCTCCTTCACGAGGATCAAGTAAGTTTTGTATTCTACACCGACTTATCTCCTTCTCCGGACAAAAAAAATGAAATGATGGCTTAAGTTTTTTTCTTTTCTTGAAATCTAGGCTTGTAGATTTATTTAATAATATGTAATAATACTTCTAGGTTAAGCAGTGACAATCGACCTCTGTTTTTTCCTCGAATTTTTCAAAATGGTGATGCATGCTTTCTTACCCCCAAACTACCGATCGGCGAAACTTAGACCGTGACTTGTTGCTTCCAAGAAATAAAGTTCTTTCTGCCTTTTCTACCGTTCAAGACTCATAATCGTTGACATTTCAAGGGCAGTTTAAGCTTATGCTAGTACCTATTACCTGTTGAAGTTTATTATTTTTGGAACACTGGCAGAGATAATAGACAAACTTCATACTCAATGACAAGTGCTAGAGTGATTTTTCATAATAAAAAAGGAACAGAATAAATACAAAAGATACAAGCCCTATCTATTGGCATAAAACTAAATCATGTTAACACTAAATGTAAAGTCATTATCTTTACACTTTCTTTTGTTAACTGGATTTTGTCAGAATACACACACAGAGAGTCCCATCTGATTATACAATGTCAATAGTCTTGACTTCATCCAGGGTTTTGTTAAAATATCAGTGACTTGTTTGACAGTTGACATCTGTTTCACATTTAATTTTCCCACAAAGACTTTCTCGTGCACAAAGAAGTTGTTGTTGTTGTTTCCAATCCCCTTGGAGCAGGAAAGCCTACACCAAGTCCATTTGACCTTTCCGCGTAATAGTGTCACACACCAGGTCTTGCTCTTCATACAACTGTCGCGGTGAAATGCCCCAGCAGTCCAGAACATGATCATGAGAAGCAATGAGAGAGCAAGGACAGGTAAAGAAAGACTTTACCCCCTGTACAAAAGTCATACTACGCAGGTGACTGCTTCTAAGGCGCGCCAAGGCCGTCTGATGAGCCCTGGAACTCCTGCATTGTATATATAGGCCACGACTCTTAGCTGCGTACCAGTGGTGAGCAGGAGGGTTTCGCCAAGTCAAATTCATTTTATTTCTTTGGAAGGAAGAAATTTCTGTATGGGTTAAGACAGTGGAACTGGGGTTAGGGAGATCACATCCCCTACCAGCCAGCTCATCAGCAGCTTCGTTCCCAGGCACACCCACATGTGATGGAATCCACTGGAGACATTCTTGTTTCCTCTGACCAAGTCTAACTAATTTGGATAAAATATCTAGACCAGTACTGTCCATAATTTTTGGCCAATTTTTCAAATATTGGATGGAGCTTCTGCTGAGAAGTGCTTTATTTCAATGTGATTCGTCCTTCGATGATGTTCAGGTATGACAACTTTAGGGCTGCCCTGTTATTCAGTTGAAGTGAGAGGATTTCCTTCATGTTCACTATGCTCTGAATCAGTCTGCGGAGCCAAATTACTTCTTTGGCTGACTCTGATACTGCTGTAACTTCAGCTTCAAATATTGAAATAACAATAGCTCGTATTTGCCTGCGCAAAGAGATGGATCCCCCGGCATATATCATAACATATCCGGAGATTGATCAACTTCCTTTAAAACATCTGCCACAAATTCGAATCGATATAATAATAATGATGTACATCTTTTGTCTCTGTAATACGGTACGTTACTTCATATCCTACATCTCTCCTCGCCCTATATCTTAAGCAAATGCGTTTTCTAAGGATTTTTAAATAAATTCTACACTGTAGACTAGGTCTGTTCTAGTTCCCATCCCGTACACAAGAGCATCACCCGATTTATGTATTCCCTGGTGGTCTACAATCTGAAATCCATACAGTCTTTTACCCAATGACCTTTACGTTTATAGAAATTGCAGGTGTCTTCTTGACATATTTACCTTCTTCTCTAAGCCTTTGATTTAGTCGTTATTATTGCCTCTTGAGCTGTTTTGTGATGTCTTCCCCTTTAGCAAAATTTCTTTCAAACATGCAAAGATGCACTATTATTCTTCAAATTTCCTCTTGTCATCTCCAGACAACATCATGCAACTGGATTTAAAGTTTTCAAATTGACAATGCTAAATACGTACCAATTTACACGCTGGCATTAAATCAGACAATTTGCTTTCTATCTAGCCTCAAGTCCATTATTCCATTCCAAAAACTTGTTAGCTTTTCTATGCTTCTAGAGGTATCCTCTCTTTAAAGCTAACTTAATGCAAAAAACTGTGCAAATTTTAAACAACTGATCTTTTGAAGTGGCTTCAAATTAATGCTTTAGTAATTCCCAAGCTTCAAAGGCTGTTTCCTTGTACATAATTTCATTGTTGTACAGAATTAGTGACAATACTTGCGATCAATGATTTGCATAGCTTTGGATTTTTCTCTACAAATCGCAGCATTCTTTATGTTGTTTTCTCACCAATTCTTAGGCATCGACTTCTACTAGTTCTGGATTTTTCATCCTACAAGCTGTGACCCCAATCGCTCTCTCATGGTAATCAAATAAGTTGCGTATTTAACATTTCCACACATCAGCCAATCTACTTCTCCGGTCAAAGGCATAAAAAGACGGCCTAAATCCCTATTTATTTTCTTTCTTGAAATTTAGATTTTTTGGTGTATTAAATTATCTGGAATAATATTTCTAGGCTAAGCAACAGTGAATGTTCTATGTTTCTTCCTCGAACTTTTTTAAATAACAACGCAGTCATGCTTTCTTCCAACCAAATTGTCGATCAGCGAAACTTTGCTACAACTTGTAGCTCATCAAGAAATAAAGTTCTTTCTGCCTATTCTACCATTAAAGACTCATAATCTTTGATATTTCAAGGACAGTTTAAACTTTTGCTAGTACTCATTACCTGTTGAAGTTTATTACTTATGGGACAATAGCAGCGAAGCAAGACAAACTTCACACTCAGTGACAAGAGCTAGAGTGATTTTACTTAATGAAGGAAAGATGCTACGTATACAAAAGATAAAAGCGTCCTCTATTGGCATAAAAACAAAATCATATTAACACTAAATGTAAAGTAATTATAATTATATAAGTATTTAATATTTATTGGACACATAAAAATTGTGAAATATTATTGTTTTTTATTTCTAAATGTCATTATCAGGGAATTATTTTAACTATAATACATCATTATCCAAGTAAGAGCTATGACCAGGTTTATTTTAATTGCATTTTCTATTACTTCAGTTAATTTTTTTTTAATATTCAAGTTTGTTTATATGTCCGAATTTAAAGCAAAGAAGCTCTCTTTCTGTCCGAAAAAGGGCATAGGAAATGTTGTTCTTTTGTGAAATCACTTCTACTACGGTATCTTGGGACATCACATTTATTTATATACATACGAAAATATTGATCGCGGATACTGCACACAGCAAGTCTGACCCAAAAGCACACAGCGAACGGTCAGCTCGTCAACCTCGTAGAAGGAATGCGCGGGAGTGAAAGGCGGGAAAAAGAGCGCGTGGGCGGATCACTCAGTTATCCTTCCGCCAGAAAAAATAGTTCACTCGCCTCACCCCAACATACCCCTCCTGCGAGTGATACATTTTTTTTCAAACAATACAAACATTATAGACATATACACAATACACATAAAATATAACAATAAACACAGTGACATAAAATCAAGAGAGTAATGCAATTTTTTTGCATTGAATATTCCAACTTTTCTACATTCATGGCTTTCGTAAGGAAATCTGCAATTAAAAATTCTGTTTGGACATATTCTAATTTAATTACAGTATCTTCAATTAAATCCTTTATAAAATGAAAACGTAAGTTCATATGCCTTGATTTATTTGAAGAACGGGTACCCTTAATCCACTGAATTGCTGCTTGGCTATCTGAATTTAAAGTTAAAGCAGTGTTTCTCAAAGTGTGGGGCGCGCCCCCCTGGGGAGGCGCGATGAACCTACAAGGGGGGCGCGAGCGTATCGAAAATATAAAGATTTTTTTAAAAAAAAAAATAACCGGAAAGAGAAGTAAAACAAAATGATTTCTTCCATAATAAAAAAAAAAATACACACAACACAACACTGACATAATTTATGTTTATTATCTGGCTTTTTTCCTTCATCAAATAGCTATCTTTGATCCCAAAACCAAATTAAAGAAAAAAAAACATTTTGTTTTATTTGCTGTATTTCCTCAATGAGAGATTTTTTTTATTACGTTTTAACATAAAATATTACACGTTAAAAGAAAAAACGAAACCCAGACCCTGAGAAAAATTCTAAAAAGATAAACAATTCACCACTGTAATTATTATTGAAATACTGTACATTAGTTGTAGAAAAAGAAAAGGAAGTCATGATTCACTTTTCAGCCAGGCTGCATAGTACGTTTGCTAATCATTTGATTGACCTTCAATCTTATGGTATGGTTATTATCAATATTAGTTCCCTCCCATCTTTTATGCGTTTGCTTTTCGCTTAGGGAAATTGTAAATAATTGAGTTTTGCGATATTGGGAAAAGAATTGATTGGTTTAACATTTCTGTAGGATAATTGAAAAATGTCTAATTTGCGTCCTTTATTAAAGGTCTTGTACTTTTGAATCATTTTAGTTCAGTTTTATTGGATTTTTTCTCAAATCATCAAAAAATTGAATAGTCCTTGAAAGAAGGTAAGTATACTTTCTATAAATTAAAATATTCACCAGAATTCCGATTTGTATCGTGTACAGTAAAAATAATTCTAAACAAATGATTGGGGTGACTGAGTCCCCCCGCACTACCATTAATGTTAGTATCGAGTACGCGCCTGCTCCCGGGTTAAAACATTTTGAAGTCTTCTCGCTTTAAATGTTAAAAAGTAACACAATTATTCTTCATCGGTATTTTATATTCTTTTTCATAATTTAACATTAATTCTAAATGCTAATTGTGTGAGGTTTAAAATTACAGTTCTTTTAAACAGTTATTTACAATTATAGCATTTATCTTAAAAAAATCATTTTACTTTTTTCTATACAATGTCGTGCACACAGTTTTACTCTCCTTACAGTTCAGCTATTATATCAAGAATAACGTTTTATTTTTTAAAAAAATGAACTCGTGCGAAGAGTCGGTGTTTCAGCCAGTATACGTTTGATGTATCAGTACTGAAGAAGGTATTTTATAAATAATTTCTTATTACTGAATTTGGCCGCGGTAGCCGAGTGGTATAGGTATCGGATCGTGGCTTGCCTTGTCACGAGTTCGAGCTCAGTACCACTAAAGACCCGCCGTGTAGGGCAGCGATGCACGTTAAATCTGTTGAGAGTTGAAACGTTTTCCCGTTGGTGTGGTGTGGTAGTTAGGAGAGAGGGGTGCCAGCTCAGGTGTCATCCACGTCACTTGACCATGGTTCAAAATTACGAGGTCCGTCGTCAAAAGCCCTCGTGCAGCTGAACAGTGCGACGTTAATATTCAATCAATCAATCTTATTACTAAATTAAGAACAAGTTTAATAATTATTAGGGACTTCCACGGGCTTGTCTTGTAGAGGGAAGTTTTTCAAAGGAAGGTTTAATATCAGAAATTGACACTTAAAGAGTTATTTTTCTATATTTAGCTGAGATCTATATTTTGTCTTCTAGGCATCCACTGCAAAAAATCCGGTTTGAAAAAGGTAGGATGTTGAAAATGGTAATAGTATGCGAAGTGCTTTTGTTTTCAGTACAGATAATTCCTCATCCACCTCTACCCCAAATTCAAAGAGCGATTTATTACAAAATTGCCTTTTAATTTTTCACTGGATGTGAAATCTATGAAGATTTCTTCTTCGGAAGTTGAGAGCCCTTCTGGAGTATCTTGAAATAGATCCCTAATCCACTCGTAACTTGCTACCAAGCTGTCCTCATCCAGAAAATACTTTTAAAAATTCTTTGCCAACATAGCTAAATGATTTTACATGTTTTAAAAACAACTTTTACATGTTGTTCTACAGATTTGTAAGTTTTAACACATATCGAGCTGGGGCTTTTTTTTCCATCATTTACTTCAGTAGTGGTAAATCCAAAATTTAAGTATTTTTGAGAAGATCGCCTTGATTTAATTTTCGGAACCATGCTCGTTCGTCTGTGTACTTGTTTTTATTATGGTCGAATGTTTGCTTACGACTTAAAAATGTATGTATGATATTGTTTTAATCTACTGCCGTAAATACTTAATTACCGTGAATTACAATTAACGTGGAAATTAAAAAAATGTACATTCAAACTAGATTCGGTAGCTATAGGAGTATCGAGTCGACCAAAACTGACTGGAATTGTACGAGGAAAAGCATTTTTACATGTTTTGCGCAGACGTCCGATAGGTTGCCCAGACTCACGCAAACGTACCCTAAAATGCCAGATGTGATGGATATGATAGAGAGCGACATTGACTAGACTATTTTTCTTATGACATTTGTACTTTGAGAAATGAATGCTGAAGGAAATAAATCTTTAATTAAATACATCATTTGGCGATCTGTTCAAATTTAAAAATTAGAGAAAGAAAAATAACATAATTCTAAGTAATATATATATTTTAAGTAATTTTCTTAAAATATATATATATATATATATATATATATATATATATATATATATATATATATATACTTAAAAGTTACACATATACACAAAATTTAATATACTTATCGTATTAATTTGTACGGTTTATAATTAAGATCGTATTGTAACTTTAGCGTCTCTCTCTCAAAGTGCATTTTTATTGCAGTAAATACATTATTGTTGTACAGGGGGGCGAGACAAAAATTATGATTGAAAATTGGGTCGCCAGTATTGAAAGTTTGGGAAACACTGCTTTTAATGTATGAGTGGTGCACGGAGTATTTTATGACTAATTAATTAATACTAAATTAAGAACAAGTTTAATAATTATTAGCTACTTCCATGGGCTTGTCTTACAGAGCAAAGTTTTTGAAAGGAGCTTTAAGATAAGAAATTGACCCTCTGAGTTCATTTTCTATATTTAGCTGATATCTATATTTTGTCTTCTAAGCAACCAGCGCATTTTGTAATATGTTCCAATTTCAAAATCAGAGAAAGGAAAAATAACTTAGTAATTATCCTATTACTTACTTTTTTTTGCTTAAAAGTAACATATACAAAATTTAATACTTATGTCATGAATTTGTACGGTTTATAATAAATATTGTTGCTTTATCGTAAAAGTGCATTATTATTGCATTCAGTAAATTATTATGTATAAGGGGGGGGGCGCGATAAAAATTGTGATTGAAAAGGGGGGCGCCAGTATTGAAAGTTTGAGAAACACTGAGTTACAGCATTATTTATAAATTGTTCACATTTTAATTCAGTTAACAAATCTACAGTCCAAATTATATCTTTACAAATTTCAGAAATAGAAAATAACTCTGCTTCACATGTTGATAAACTAACACTCTTTTGTTTACGACATTTCCATAAAATTAATGAATTACCTAGTAAAACTACACCTCCAGAAAATAATTTTCCATTTTCTGCATTTCCCCAACTAGCATCTGAACTAGCATTTAAAATACCAAATTCATTTTCATAAAACAATTTTTTATCTTTTGAGCCCATCAAATATCTTAACACTCGTTTAGCCAAATTGTAATGTCTCTTCTCTGGATTATGATTAAATTGGGATAAATAAGATATTACAAAAGAAATATCAGGTCGAGTTCTATTAGCTAAATATAAAAGTTCACCAATTAATTCCTGATGCATAGTAATATCAATAAATTCATTTGTAGAGGGAAAAATTTGTCTTCCCCCTTAACAATTGGAGTTTTCACACTTTTACAATTTTCTAAATTATGTTTGACTAATAATGAGTTAATGTAGTCACACTGGGATAAATAAATACCATTTTCACATTTTTCAATTTCCATGCCTAAAAACTTATTAGTTTTGTTTTCAACCACTTCAAATACATTTTTAATCTTACTAACAATATCTTCATACATTTTATCATTGTTACAAAAAATTGCTAAATCATCTACATACATACATAATATAAGAACACTTTGATTAACAGATTTAATAAAAACACAATTATCAGAAGCTAATTGTTTTAAACCAAAATTTTCTAATTCACCCTTTATTTTCATGTACCAGTTTCTACCAGACTGTGGCAAACCATAAATACTCTTTTTTAATTTACAAACTTTATCATCTCCAATTAATTTTTCATAACCAGGAGGGGGTAACACATACACCGTCTCCTCTAAATCACCATATAAGTATGCAGTCTTTACATCAAAGAAATTAACATTTAACTTTAATTTAGCTGCAAGTGCAATTAACAATCGAAAAGATTCAATATTTACAACTGGTGAATACGACTCTGAATAATCTATGTTTTTAATTTGATTAAAACCAGCTGCTACAAGCCTTGCTTTGTATTTTATATTTTTCCCAGCATCATCTTGTTTTAAGCTATATACCCATTTAGTTTTTATTAATTTTGATTTCGCAGGTTTTTGTACAATTTCCCAAACTTTATGTTTATCTAACGAATCTAATTCATTCTCCATTGCTAATTTCCAATTTTTCCAATTAGCACTATTTTCTGCCTCAAAATAAGAATTTGGTACATTATTCACCAAATGGACAGACATCAGCTTAGATTTTAGTCTTTCCGATCTTCTAACAGGGATTTGATTTTGCACATCATTCAATTCAAGTACCGGAATTTCGATTCTGTCTGTCCGAGGTGATGACGTGGTCTGAAGGGGAATTGAGTTATCATTCTCAATTGCTCCAGGTCCATTATTTATATCAAAATTATACAACACTCCATTCTCTGTATTTTGATTAATTTCGTTTCTTTCGGGAGAGACTTCAAAAAACGAGTCAATATCCCATGTTTCATTTTCTATCTCACCTAAATAATTACTACCTTTTAAATATTCATTAAATTTAACTGATCTCTCCTCAATTACCTTTTGATTTTTAATATCATAAATTCGATATCCCCTCCTTTCTCTAGCATATCCTAGCATAATTCCACGTCTTCCTGGAACTTCAAATTTATTTCTCAATACTTTCGGAACGTGAAAATAGGCCACACAGCCAAACTTTTTCAGATAATTTAATTTTGGTTTATTACCTGTCCAAATTTCTAATGGGATTTTTTTCTTTCCCTTTTCGTGGTGTAACATTAGATACTTGAGTACTACAATTAATAGCTTCAGCCCAAAATTTTAAAGGAAGTTTACTTTCATATAATAAAGATCTAGCTCTTTCTAGAAGAACACGGTTGGCTCTTTCTGCCTTGCCATTTGATTCACTATTGTATGGAATAGTTTTTTCATGAAATATTCCTGAATTAGCCGGTAAGTATCTAGTTGTTCATTTACAAATTCTAACCCATTATCAGTTCTTATCTTTTTTAATCCTTTTATCAGTTAAATTTTCATATTTGGCTTTAAATTGAGAAAATATATCAAACACTTCATATTTATTTTTTAAGAAATAAGTAAAGTACATGCCAGAAAAATCATCTACAATTACCATAAAATATTTTGCACCACCATGCGATTCGATATTAATTGGACCACACAGGTCGGCATGGAGCAACTCAAGAATTTGTGAGCTTTGATATATATCAATACTATGATGAGTTTTCTGGTTACCTTACTTATATCACAAGTTTCACATGTGAAATTATTTACATTATCAATATCAATATAATCTTTCATTTTAAGCATATATTTACAATTTAAATGACATAACCTGTTATGCCAAATTTCATAATTATTAGTAGATTGGTCAGAAATAAAACACTCAGAATTATACATAGGTTCTAATTTAATTTCTAATCTACCATTATTTTTAAATGCTTTAGTTATTAACTTATCATTTTTATCATATATCAATACACAATTATTTTCTGATTTAATCTTACAACCTTTATCCATTAAACATGTTACAGACAGTAAATTACATCTTAATTGAGGAACATAACTGACATCAGTAATTGTTAGATTAATAGAATTACAATGTTTTGTACTCACAGTTTTAGCTGAAACTTTTCCAGTTCCTTGGCTCATCATTTTAGAATTTTTATCGGCTAAGTAAATGTCCATCACTTCTGGACTAATATTTTTGAACCACACAGGTTCTTTAGCCATATGACAGGATGCACCAGAATCCAGATATTGTCACAAGGTTTTTCTTCTCGGTGGGAAACTGTAAATACGTGTCCATTTCTAGACGAATTGTTTCTTTGGCTTGTACTTGGAGAGTGTTCTTGCTTCTATAATAACAGTCCTTAGCTAGATGATTTGATTTTCTGCAAATATAACACAGTCTCGTTTGCTTTTCATTTTTTCTTTTACAATAAAATGCTTCATTAATTCCATCCATGCGAGTTTTAATTGGCAAGTTTAAAGTTGCTTCTTCTTCCCTTAAAATTTGTAATATTTCGTCCATTCTTTTTCCTCTTTGCGTTTTCAGAATATCCCGCACTTTGGAGAATTTTCCATTTAATCCTCTAACGGTATGGTAGACCAATTCCCTCGGCGACACATCCAGTCCAAGGGAGTGACACTTAGTCGAAATCCCCCGCGCTCTTGCAATATAATCTGCTACAGTTTCGCCATTTTTCATTCGGATGTTCTTGAGTTCATTGCCCGCGTCAATTTTTCGGTCTTCACCTTCGCCCATGTAAGTCGCTCTAATTTTATCCCACAGCACTTTCGCGTTGTCTTCCGCCGCGAACTGTAAGGCTTGCTCATCTGCGAGCGATAACTTAATGTATGCTATTGCATCTGAGTTTTTCGTAATCCAGTCCATTTCATCTTTACGGGTAAGGTCTTCAGGTTTCTCCTCTAAGATTAGAGGGGCTAATCTTTTTAAGCTAAGGGCAGCTTTCATCTTAAGCTCCCAAATAAAATAGTTCGTTCCGTTTAAATCGGGAATAGTTATCTTATCCATTGTAGGTAGAAAGGTTTAAACGTTCACAAAGTCAACTAACTCGTCACACAGATTAACCACGGTCTGCTACCACTTGTTGTTCTTTTGTGAAATCACTTCTACTACGGTATCTTGGGACATCACATTTATTTATATACATACGAAAATATTGATCGCGGATACTGCACACAGCAAGTCTGACCCAAAAGCACACAGCGAACGGTCAGCTCGTCAACCTCGTAGAAGGAATGCGCGGGAGTGAAAGGCGGGAAAAAGAGCGCGTGGGCGGATCACTCAGTTATCCTTCCGCCAGAAAAAATAGTTCACTCGCCTCACCCCAACAGGAAAAATTCTGAAAAGGGGCATGCAAGAAATCTAAAAGTTTCTTTCATAACCATAATGCGTGCATGTATCCAACGCACCATTTCGTTTGTTGAAGTATTTCTGATTTTTATTCCCTCCCCCAGATCTCTTACTTTAATAACAAAGCGAAAACACATGCCCATGCACACATTATTAAAACTATTCAAAGACTAAGATGAACCTGCAAAGGATATAATACAGTGGTGGTTGTGAAGTAATCATGACTGGTGTTGAGCTAGAGCTGGAGTAATTAAGCATAAAGATTTACTCATGGTCGTTCCACTTAGGTTTTTTAGAATTATAAAATCTCCCTTGAAAATAGTCTGTGTACGCCACTAATATATAGATTTCATGATATACAGAGCCAGTTACTTCGATACTAGAGTAAATTATATGTATTCCTTCAACACAACTTTAAACTGAATTTCTTGTTTGTATTCTTCAAAATAATGAAAAAGATTTTTCATTATTTTTAATACTTTTGATATTTTCAGCACTGAAAGTGACTCTGAATGATTTTTGTTTTAACTAATAAGTAAAAGATTAAAAAATTTCATTTACAATTACTGGTACCTTTCTTAGATTCATGTGAATTCACTTTGACTGGAACAAACACACTTTCAGATTTTCAATTTTAAAACCATACAAAATGATTTTAATACCTTTTCTCTTTTAAAAGTATGTGATATGAGTTATAATGAATTTACTTCTTACCTTACGACATCAGACAACCCACCCACCCTTTTGTAAGCTAGTACAGTATTTTTATGAAATCGTTTGTACTTACAATATAGAGTATACATTATTGTATGAACTGTTTTCACTTGTCATTTTAGACATCCTTATTCTTTGTTAAGTCACTGTCATTGTACTGGTGCAACAAAGATTTTCTTCGAGGTTTGATCATTGCAAAATCACTAATTACATCCTTGTAATCAATTTCCATCGTAATATCATTTTGAGAGTATAGCAACATCAAACTGTTATGCTTTTTATTTTTCAAAGTAGGTCTCATTTTAGTTTTAACTCTTGCCGCGTTGCGTGGTTAGGCATTCTTCACTACAACACGGTTGAATTAAATAACAATAACATTTATTAACTTTAAAGATTAAATGAGCAATTAAGAGGTAAACATTCAAGAACTACAACACATGGAACCAGGCACGCTACAATAATAACAGATCAATTCAGTTCAGTTTTGGAGTCGTTATGTTGAGTTGTAAGGTCGCTGCATACTCCCCTTCCAGTGTCAACGATACCTAGTTGGAAAATGAACTTTGCGACCAGAACGTGTAGATGGCTGGGTAGGCGTTGAAGCTGTTGGATCAGATTCCACAGTAGCAGGTGTTGAAGCTGTTGCATTAGGTTCCACAGTAGCAGGTGTTTCATTCTTGGTTTGAGGTAGTTGCAAGTCCTCAGTGTTAAGAAAGAAGGCAGGTTTGCATCTATCAATAGATACAGATACCCGTTTACCATTGATGTCAAGGAAAACACTTTATCCTTCCTTTGTAAGACTTTGAAACGGCCATCATAGGGTTGTTGAAGTGGACGACGTAACATGTCTCGGCGAAGAAAAACATGTGTTGCTTCCAACAGTCCTGGATGGATAAAAACTGGACGTTTGCCATGGTGTTTTGGTGGTTTAGGGTGAAGTGATTGCATGTGAGACTTAAGTTTCGAAACAAAATTCACAACATCATCATCTGGCTTGGAAGAGTCAAACATCTCCCCTGGCAGTCGAATAGTGGTCCCAAAAAACTAATTCAGCTGGGGTACACAGAATATCTTCTTTAAGAGAAGCTCGTAGACCTAGTAAGATGATAGGGGTATTTCTGTCCAACGCTCAGTAGCATGGCATTTGATTGCACTTTTCAATGGGCGGTGCAATTCTTCGATCATCCCATTAGCTTGAGGGTGGTATCCAGTTGTACGACACTTCTGAACACCAAGTAGTTTGCTAAGAGCTTTGAAGAGCGAGGACTCAAACTGCCTGCCCCTGTCGGTTGTGAGAATTGCAGGAGTTCCAAAGCGAGACACCCAAGAGGAAAAGAAGGCCTCAGCCACAGTCTCAGCAGTTATGTCTTTGAGAGGTTGGGACTCTGGCCATTTCGAAAAACGGTCAATCATTGTAAGGCAATAGGTGTAGCCATTTGATGGAGGTAGAGGTCCAATGAGATCCAGATGAACATGATCAAAACGTTGGGAAGGTTCTTGAAATGATGAAAGAAGTGATCTAGTATGACGATGAATTTTGGAGTTTTGGCAAGCTAGGCAGTGTCTTGCCCACTTAGCTACATCTGATGAGATTGATGGCCAAACAAAAAGCTGCTTCATCCAATGTACTCATCGACGTATGCCAGGATGGGATAAATTATGCATAGCAGAGAAAACATCTTGGCGATGCTGTTTTTTTGGGATGTAGGGTCTGGCTGTGCCCGTTGATAGATCACACATAATTTCAGTAGACGAATTGGGAAAAGTTACCTTTTGAGTTCCAAGGAAGTTCCAGATGCTATTAGGGTGTGAAGCTCCTGATCAGTCTGTTGTGTCTCAGCAATACAGTCATAGTCAATTTGACTTGGGAAGGTGATTGCAGAAACACGAGAGAGAACATCAGCAGCAATATTGTCAGATCCTGGAATGTGTACAATATTTGTGGTGAACTGAGAGATGAAATCCAGCTGACGGATCTGCCGTGGAGAACACTTGTCACTTTTTTGCCTAAAAGCATAAGTGAGGGGCTTGTGGTCAGTAAACACTGTGAAATCTCTTGCTTCCAGCATATACCGAAAGTGTCGGATAGCCGAGTAGATAGCAAGGAGTTCACGGTCGTAGGCACTGTAAGACTTTTCAGATGAAGTAAGTTTTCTGGAAAAGAAAGCCAATGGCTGTAGCTCAGAGTTCACAACTTGGTGAAGTGCACCTTCTATGGCATAATCAGAGGCGTCCACATGAAGAGCAAGCGGGGCAGAAGGTGAAGGATGAGCAAGAAGTGCAGCATCAGCAAGAGCTTGTTTACACCTCTGAAATGCTGTAATTGCCTCAGAAGACCAGTTTAAAGGCTTTGAGTCCTTCTTACCTTTAGAACCTTTTAAAAATTCACTTAAAAGATACTGTTGTTCAGCTGCTTTGGGCAAGAAACGTCTATAAAAATTTAACAGTCCTAAAAATTTTCTCAGAGAGCCAACAGTCTCTGGTTGTTTGTAATCAAGAACTGCTTGAACTTTGTCAGGCAATGGCTTAATTCCATCAGGAGTGATAAAGTGGCCAAGGAAAATGAGTTCAGTCACACCAAATACACATTTAGAGATATTTAGTTTTAAACCATATGAGCTCAGTCTTTGGAATATAGTTCTTAAGTGAGAACGATGCTCCTCAGCATTTTCTGAGTAACACAAAATATCATCAAGTAGACAAAACAAAAGGAAGTCCTCTTAGTACTTCATGCATGAATCGCATAAAGGTTTGTGGTGCATTCACAAGGCCAAAACACAAATGGGTATATTCGTAAAGACCCCATGGAGTTGTTACAGCTGTCTTAGGAATATCACACTCAGCTATAGGGATTTGGTGGAATGCCTTAAAAATGTCTATTTTGGAAAATATCTTTTTGCCATGTAGTGCATGAGCAAAGTCATTCAAATAAGGCATGGGGTAGCTGTCGAACTCAGTAACAGAATTCAGCTGCCTGTAAACCCCAACAGGTCTAACTGTAGAGTCAGATTTGGGCACAACATGAAGAGGAGAACTCCAGGGACTTTTGGAAGGTCTAATAATGCCTTGAGCAAGAAGAAATTCAAATTCTACCTTCACTGCATCATACAGTTTAGTGTGTAGCCTTCTAGGCCTGGCAGTAACTGGTGGGCCAGTAGTAATAATATGGTGGACTGTGCCATGTGATGCTGATTTGGAAATTAAAGAAGGGTTGCTGAGGTCTGGATATTCCGATAAGATGTTTTTAAAACTGATGTTTGCATCTACAGTGAGGATTGAGGGCTGTACAATATTTGAAAAACACAAGAAGTGAAAAGAGAGTTTCCACATCCATCAACCTTTTTTTTCTTAAGGTCGATTAAAAGGTTGAAGTGCTTTAGAAAATCAGCACCAATTATAGGAGATGATACATCAGCAATTATGAAAGTCCAGATAAAAGGTCGCCTCAGACCCAGGTTCAGTTCTTTACGGACCATACCATAGGCTGGAATTTTGGTATTATTAGCAGCAAATAAGGAGAAGTTAGACTGAGGTGATTTATTCATAGTTGGAGAAGATGGGATGACACAGATTCCACTTCCAGAGTCTATGAGAAATTTCTGGCCAGACTTGCGGTCTAATAAAAATAACCGGCTGGTATATTGCGAGGGCTCTGCCATCCCATCTATGACAGAGCTTACTCGTTTTTTTGCACAAATGCACAAGGTGAAACACACTTGCGGGCCTGCTCTTTATAACGGCGATGATAGTAGCAGATGCCACTTCCTCTATTGACACTCCTAGAGCGTGAATGTGATCTCCGGCGGTCAGAACTATATCGTTGATGGCGAGAGGAATTGCGCTCTCTTGTCAGTTCATTAACTTGTAGAGACAGCTCTTGGATCTGCCTGGCGAGAGAGTCCATGGTTGGCTGAATACTGCATGAAGATGACTGGGATGGTGGAGGAACAGTTGTGGCAGCACAGATAGTTGAGGATGAACCAACAACCTCAGAAACCTTATCAGCGATGATAGCCAGTTTATCCAAAGGCTCTGAGGATGCAGATAAAACAGTCTGGATATGTGGTGGCATTCTTTGAAGCCACAAACTTTGCAGAAAGTCATCCTGGAGTTGGCCATTAGACAGCTCTTTCATTTTTCGCAACAGGTGGCTGGGCTTTTCATCTAGCTGAAGGTCAGTAAGCAGTTTCTTAATTTTTTGAGTCTCCGAGTCGCTAAATTGGGTGATGAGCCGCTGCGAGAGAGTGTGATATTTGTCACTGTTCGGAGGGCTTAACACAATGTCCGACACGTAGGAGAGAGTTTCAGCATCCAGGTTCGCAACCAAAGCAGAATACTTAGTATCATCACTGGAGATACCACTGAATGTGAATGCATGGTCGCATTGCGCAATCCATAGACGAACGTTGGATTTCCAAAACGGCGGCAGCCGCAACGCAATACGAGCGACTTCAACGGTTTCACTAGTCATATTGTTGAATAAGCAGGAAGCGAAACGAATCTCCGAGCAGATGCTTCTAGTGGCCTTGAGGAGAAGGAGAGAAAAAAAATCTTTCGCTACGTACTGATCATCCGTAGTAGAAGAATTTGTATTGCATTCGCCAGTAGAACAGAATAGCTTACGTGTTTTTAAGTCCAAAAGGGTCACCACTGCCGCGTTGCGTGGTTAGGCATTCTTTACTACAACACGGTTGAATTAAATAACAATAACATTTATTAACTTTAAAGATTAAATGAGCAATTAAGAGGTAAACTTTCAAGAACTACAACACATGGAACCAGGCACGCTACAATAATAACAGATCAATTCAGTTCAGTTTTGGAGTCGTTATGTTGAGTTGTAAGGTCGCTGCACTGTCTTAAGCTCAGAAATGTTCACTCATGGCTCGCTAGGTGGAGGTATGTTGCTGTACTTCAATTTTTTTTCACTTTTTTCGCCTTCCAATTTTTTGAGCCTCCAAATCTTTTGTGCCCTAAGCACGTGCCTAGTGTTCCTAAGCGGAAAGGTGGCAATGCCTCGGAAACTTAATTTAAGCTATATTTGCGCCTCCAATTGATCTGCCCTTAATACCGTCCGGTAAATATGAGTAACGTATTCCCCATTATCTTTTTCTCTGTTTTCGACCCCTTTTATAGTTCTAAAAATGTTGATAATCTGATTTTATATATGGAACCTTTCCTAAAATATAAACATCACAGAGAACTGGACATATGTGTTCCTTATTTGTGTAGAAATGATACTGTTGATACCTTGTTGGAATTCCCAGGATCTGTCTAAAGATTTTCTACAATTTTAAAAATAAACTTAAGAATATACGTATATAGGTGTTATTCTTAACTAGATGAAAGATCCCCACAGTTCCAATAAAATGGTTTATTTTAACATAAACAGAAAAATACTTATACAGCGCCTCACAGTAGTAGTAATTAGTAGACTACAAGTTTCAAAACAAAAAAATAAAAAATTAAACCGAACCAATTCCCGTGGCTTGACCGTACAGTTTTCTCATTTAATGATGCTACTGTTGACCCTAGTTAGAAAAATAGTCCGCTCCCACAAAGGACACTGTTGGCCCTGGCTGGGAAAATAGTCAGTTCCCACATATGAATAGCTACAAATTTTCGTGAGTGTAAAAGCAGCCTACGAACTGCAGTTATTTGGATAATACCGGAGAAAGTATGACTAGAACAGACAGTGTACAAAATAACAACTGAATGGGAAAATGCGCTAGAGCTCCAGATAGGGCTATCAAAAATAAAAGTATCACCATTGGCGTTCTGGCGGTTTATTTTACAGCAATTTCATTGGAAAATATTCTACCCATTTGACATTTTTCTCCTCATGGTAACATGTCTGAAAATTACAGGATTTTTTTTATTTCCTTTTTTCTATTCAGCTTTTTTACGGGTATTGATTTTAGGAAATTTTTCAAGAACAAAAGCATTCTCGTCATATACACTTATCGCCTTATGTTTGGAAATATACAGTACATACATTAAATATAAAGATGTATTCATTTTGTTAATTGAAATGTTGTAGCTATATCACAATAGAAAACTTTGGATATAAATCATACGTAATATTTAAATAACCATTAGGTAATTTTAACATCAGGAGAGAGAAATTCTGTATCTTCTTCGTGCCTAAGAACAAAAGGTGATAATTATCTCTTACAACATTCAAAAATAGAGGGAAATGTGATGGAAAAAGTACAATCACCTGTTATAGTGAAGGAAAATATTAAATATTTTTAGAAATTACGAAAAGTTTCCATCGCTCAGTACGACGTGTATAAGTAATAAAGATATTCTTGTTGCAGGAATCGTGAATTAATCTGTCAAAAGAATTAAGGGGACTACCTACCTTGAAAATGTCGTTTTTTGTGTCTACATAGGGCAGGGGTGGTGAACCTTTTTGTAGCAACGTGTCATTTTTTCTTTAAGAAATGTTTAAGAAGGTATAGACGTGCCGTCAAATAATTTTGACTTTTGATTATTGAGAAAATAATAAAACTAAACACTAACAACTGAAAACTCTTTAAGGGGGTCACTTCACGCAGCATTTTCCCTATCTCCGTAATGTTAAAAATGACCAAGTTTAAGGAACATTTTTTAAAAATTGGCTGGTCGTACAGTCATGATTTTTTTTGTGTATTCATTGTATTGTTTTTATTATTTTAATGGGAGCATTTTTCAAAATTTTCATTAGTTTTTTTTAAAAAAATTCATATGTGGAGTAACAAGTCAAAAATTTTAAAACGATGGAAATTCTTGTACATTTCAATCCATAAATATTTTTTGAATAATTTTTTTGACAAAATCTCTCATTAAAATATTTATTTGTATAGTGTTAACATATGTGCAAAGTTTCAAGGCTGTAAAATAAGTAGTTTTTTCAAAAATGTTCCTTTTGTGTTGAAATTTACACTTTTGAGAAATAGTGATTTAAAGTACAAACTTACTATTAACTAATGCATACCTTGGATTGCTAGTGTCATCTGCAAGATCATCTTCTTGCCTACATTTTAATTGTTTGTTTTTAATTCTGGCTTCTTTGGTTCATTGTAAAACTGACTATTCTGCTTTCCTAATACACGGATGATCTACTTTTTGCAATGCTCGACATTGGTAAAATTCAGGTGTTGAATGTTTAATACATCTAAAACTTTCAATTTGGTAATGAAGCTTTGATTATATAAGTATATAGCTTCATGTACTATAGTTTTTGAAGTTCCCAATTGCACAAATACAGTTTTTGGAATTATACACCAAAAACTATTTCCGCTTTCACTAATATTTTGAGTTTTATCAAGCAAGCATCCAAATAAATGTTCAAGATTAGTGACCTCTAAATACTTTGTTTATGTAATTCCTAATTACAATAGGTAAGTCGTGTTTATGCTTGTATGTGTAACCTTTCAGTATGTGGACATATTAAATCTACACCACAAGTCACATCCCATGGGGCATAAACCGTGTCGTAGATTCAAACCTGTGAACATTTTATCAAAAATTATAGCCCATATAGCTTGCCTTATGGCTGACAAATTTTCCCGAGTTGTTTTGAACAGCCAAAACATAGCAACTTTGCAATTTGTTTATTTCAGCATCTGTCAAGCCATTACGGCATCCTAGAGATTTTTTGTCTTTAAGCTTTCTGTCTTTTAATTTTAAGCCCCTAAGTCATGTCCCCATCATTTTCTCAACATGATTAACACATTCTAATTGTTCAATATTGACATATCTTTAGATTCTAAAACTGATTTGTATGCTTTAGAGTTCCCATATAGTCCAAATATTGGGTATATCGTAAATTGTGTAATGTCTGCGAGTGATGAGAGATACAAAAAAAAGTGCACTTCTTCAACTTCCATTCCCCTACTATTTTCAATGTAGCTTGCTGAACACTCATTGCTATGTACGTCGCTGTTAAAATTACACAAACATTTCTGCGATAATATTTTAGCATCAACAACTTTCCCAGTGTCCAAACTAAGTGATTTTGAAAAACATCATACACTCTATGCAAAAGGGTAGTAAGATAAAATTTAAAATGAGTTTTTCTATAAATAATGTTTTTGAAAGAAACCCTTTACCAGGTACATGGTATCTTAAGAACCAAACCAGATAACGTTTTGAAATTTTGTGGGAATGTTTATTATACTATTTTTTTTCATAAAGTGGACCATAAGTTTTGTTGTAGATTAAATATTTTTTCATTTAGGGTAGTTTTTATAAAGAAAAAACTTTAAATTATCAAAATTTTCATATTATTATGTATAATTGTCTGTAACTTTTTTGTATCTTAATATTTCTCATAGATTATGGTTTATTTTGAAGAGCACCATAATATGTATGTTGTGTATAAAGAAAATTATGATAATTACATGAAAAATTTTTATGCAGTGTTAACCGTTTTAGTAAAAATTGGGTAAAGTTTCCTTGAAAACAACCAATTTTTTTAAAAGTACAATTTTTTAAAAAATTTTTTATGTATTTACATATTTTTTATATTTTTCGTCCTAAAAACACTCAATTTGTTTCAAAAATTTGTTTTTGTAAAAAAAAATTAGGTCCGAAGGTAGGCAGTCATCTTAAGGTCTATCCTTTTATCGAGGGATCCTGAATAAATCGGTCGAAATATAGGTTTTAACGCCTTTTAACAACAAATGAAAGGAGACCTGCATTTTGAAATAGGGTATCCTTAATTATTAGATAAAAGTATATATCATATTAGAATTTTAAATAAGTATTAAGTAGGTGTGTGCTTGCATATATAAATGAAGCAATCATGCATACATTTAACATAATAGGATCATTTGTTTAATATTCGATTTTGTTGACTTTGAGTCTTCAAAGCAATGTTTATTGTTCAACATTCCGGTTTAAAATTGAATTTTAAATATTTGTTAATTCTCTAAAGTAGGGGACATTAACATAAAAACTCAATAATATATTTATTAATGCAAAACATACCACTTTCAGAATACAAGAAAAATACACTTATTTAAACTACTTTTATTAATATGAGCAATTGTTCTGTGTTTAGGCAGAATTAATAAGAAAAAAAAAACAGTATTTTTTAAAAAAAATTTGTAGAACATTATCTCTGACTAATTAGAGCTCTAGGTCATCCGAATCAAACAAAACGTAGGAACATATGTGGCTAAATAAACCAAGACAAAATAGTGAATAATGTCACAAAAAAAAAATCACGTCAAAATACATTCCATGATATATATTCAATAGGGGGGAAAAACTGCTTAGAGCATGACGAAGTGGGTTTTATTATTCACAATATTTTAAAAGCTTTCTCTCCAAATTAAGCAAGATTTTATGGGGCTCTGGAACAATGAAATCTTATTGTTTTAGATTAATGATTGATTGGGATCCCTGCATTTACTATGTCTCCATCGAAATCAGGTGATAGTAAATCTGAATGAGAAATTGCCACTGAAAACATAGCTATTCCTGAAAGTGTTAATAAAAGTACAAATATTATAAGTTATATTATTGAAAATAGGGGTCGGTAGGCCTAAATGCGGTGGGATGCCGACACTAAAATTAACGTCGATAATACTCACGAGAGAAAAATAAAACCTTAATCCATAACAAACAAATATTTATTATGATTAACATAGGTAAACAACAATAATAAATTAACATTGAATTTAAAGTAAAATTAGACAAAGAGGCACAGCAATGAAACTATTAGGTGCTTGCTTCATAGCACTCTAAATAATACTCAAGTGTGTTGAGTTTTCATTTAATTCAAACATTAAACTTTATCAAAATCTACTGGAATTTTATTCTGCGTGCTCATTCAACGGCGGCAAACATAGATCTACACGTTGTACAGAAAATGCCACGTTTTTAGTATTTTACACAGTTATGCTGCAGTTAAGCATAATACAATCGATACGACTACATGAGTAAAGAAAAATATAAAAACAGAAATATAAATTATGAAAACCATTTTAAAAATTAACAGAAATTAAATGCATTTACATAAAATATAAGTTTAACAATTATTATTTAAGTTTAACATTTATTTGAATAGAATTAATTTCTATCTTGCCAATATCCGTTTAGAGAATTCGAAAAACAGTTGACAGGTGCAGCCATCTAGCGAGAGAAAATCTCTACAAAAACTGTCCTTTACATTACTCCCTTGCCAGTAACAAAGTTACGATACAAGAAAAAAAATATATGGCAGGGACAGTTTCAGACTTATTGAACAGATTATAATTTCATTTTTTTTTTTTTACAAATTAAACTTATACAAACCGCTTTTAACACAATTATTACTAATCATTACATTACACAACACAAAATTACTACTACAGGATTGCTACAGAAGTCTTAATGCACAAAATATGCTACAAGTTTAAAATATTTAAACACAGCTACCTTCCTGTGTTTCATAAAAAATACATGGAAAAATACAACTAAAATGTTCAGCAATTACTTTAAATGTATATTTATACTGAGCAACAATCAAATTTAAACAAAGTAAAAAAGAGTATATATAAGATATGCAATAACTCAAAAAAAAAAAAAAAACTACAGAATGCTTTTGCAAATACACAAAACTCAGTCAATATTTGAACATGGGAAACTAAGGAGTACATAAATATTTTGCGAAAAAAAAAAAATCATTCATATTCCAATGAAAGTTAACATGCCATTAAAAAAAAACATTTCAAGTTACTCTGCAATGACAACACCTTAATTTTTTGAATATTATGAAACATATCAAATCCAATAGTGTTAAAAAATCAATTTTCATATTTACATACACAATGGGTAATTTTATAATATATACATACAGAAAACTTCCTATTTACAAGAAAGAATATCAGAAAACTTTAGTTTCAATTCACCACATAATTAATTATAACTCAGTTAATCACTAATACAATCCATTTACCACAATTGAGCATTTTTATGCAAAACAGTATCTATTTATACACATTTTATTTGATGCTAACACATATTATTTATACACATTTTATTTGATGCTAACACATATTATTTATACACATTTTATTTGATGCTAACACATATTATTTCTACACATAGAATTTGATGCTAACACATATCTATTTATAAACATAGAATTTGATGCTAACACATATTTATTTATAAACATAGAATTTGATGCTAACACATATCTATATTGATATCCTGAAAATTTTATGTTCACTATTAAATACATAATAGATAATTTTGTTAAAATACATACTTTCCAATGAAAAAAACACACATTCTATAACACATTTAAGAGATGAGATGCCCACAAATTGTAATACTAATGAGGAAATTCTGTCGACAATGTAAAAAAAAACAGTAGTAATAAATAATTATTTGTGACATAAAGTTGAAAACTTTGTATAACATATATATTACTTTGAATGCGAGAATATATATGGAAAATTTTACATCATGCTCTTTAATTTCTTTTTATTTACAAAGCTTTTGTTTGATTTAGGTTCTCGCTGTTATGAAATTACACACAATTCTACTTAAGCTTACAACTTACTGATGAGGTTATATCAGGATAGTGGAAGAATAATTATTTAAATTTCACAATACTAGCATAAAAATCATACATGTATATATAACCAATTAAGAGTCAATTTTCAATTCTAAAATCCAGGAATTAACATACATTGTCATTTTATAAGCATATCTACAACATTTAAAGCAGTTATTAGGTGCTTGCTTCAAAGCACTCTAAATAATACTCAAGTGTGTTGAGTTTTCATTTAATTCAAACATTAAACTTTATCAAAATCTACTGGAATTTTATTCTGCGTGTTCATTCCACGGCGGCAAACATAGATCTACACGTTGTACAGAAAATGCCACGTTTTTAGTATTTTACACAGTTATGCTGCAGTTAAGCATAATACAATCGATACGACTACATGAGTAAAGAAAAATATAAAAACAGAAATATAAATTATGAAAACCATTTTAAAAATTAACAGAAATTAAATGCATTTACATAAAATATAAGTTTAACAATTATTATTTAAGTTTAACATTTATTTGAATAGAATTAATTTCTATCTTGCCAATATCCGTTTAGAGAATTCGAAAACAGTTGACAGGTGCAGCCATCTAGCGAGAGAAAATCTCTACAAAAACTGTCCTTTACATTACTCCTTGCCAGTAACAAAGTTACGATACAAGAAAAAAATATATGGCAGGGACAGTTTCAGACTTATTGAACAGATTATAATTTCATTTTTTTTTTTTTTTTTTACAAATTAAACTTATACAAACCGCTTTTAACACAATTATTACTAATCATTGCATTACACAACACAAAATTACTACTACAGGATTGCTACAGAAGTCTTAATATTTATATTGATATCTTGAAAACTTTATGTTCATTATTAAATACATAATAGATAATTTTGTTAAAATACATACTTTCCAATGAAAAAAACACATTCTGTTCTGTAACACATTTAAGAGATGAGATGCCCACAAATTGTAATACTAATGAGAGAATTTCTGTCGACAATGTAAAAAACAGTAGTAATGAATAATTATTTGTGACATAAAGTTGAACTTTGTATAACGTATATTAATTTGAATGTGAGAATATATATGGAACATTTTACATCATGCTATTGAATTTCTTTTTATTTACAAAGCTTTTGTTTGATTTAGATTCTCGCTGTTATGAAATTACACACAATTCTACTTTTGCTTACAACTTACTGATGAGGTTATATCAGGATAGTGCAAGAATAATTATTTAAATTTCACAATACTAGCATAAAAATCATACATGCATATATAACCAATTAAGAGTCAATTTTCAATTCTAAAATCCAGGAATAAACATACATTGTCATTTTATAAGGATATCTACAACATTTAAAGCAGTGTTTACTATAACTTTTTCACTATATGTACATGAATTACATTACCAAAAGAAATATATTTTATCAGTTAGATACATTTTTATAAATGGTGATTTTCAAATTTACTAATTTTTAATTACTGTTTACTAGTAATAAGTGAAAGGAATGCAAACTTTAACACTTACATACATAATAGTTGCTATTTTGTTTATTCTCTAAATCTTACTGGGTTTTTTTTATCTTTCTGCCACAGCTGGTAGTAGGTTGTTCATCAGGCAATGGGGAAAGTTCTTTCCAATTTGAAATCTCATTTTTTTTCCAACACTAGTTTGTTCATTTTGATTGTCCACTCCTAACAAATAGTCAGGTTTCAGTCTATCTACAGAGATATTAACTGCTTTATCTTTGATTAAGATTGTGAAATACTTATACTTTTTTTTGTACAGCATATGGTCCTTCATATGGTGGTTCTAATGCTTTTTTAACTCTGTCTATACGAATAAACACATGGGAACAGGATTTCAAATCTTTATGCACAAAAATGTTTTGCTTCCTGTTGCTAGGAGACTTCAGTGGCTTTAGCTCTGCCATATGTTGCTGTAATTTGGCAACAAAATTCTGTGGATCCATGTTAATAGTAGGGGGATCAAAAAATTCACCAGGTAATTTAATGGAAGTACCATAGACCATCTGTGCAATTGTGTAACTAATATCAGGTCTTATATATGGCAGCTCTTAAACCTAACAACACAGTGGGTAATGACTTTGTCCACCTAATATTGTTGTGAGCTTTTATAGCACCTTTCAAGGTCCTATGCAAACGTTCTACTTTCCCATTACATTGAGGGTGGTAAGATGTTGTGTGGGCTACTTTAGCTCCACATATTGCAGCTATGCTTCTAAATAGTTCTGCCTCAAACTGTCGACCTTGGTCTGTGACTAATTTGGCAGGTACTCCACACACACAAACCTGCAAATCCATTTCTCATAAAATGCTCTCCCAACTATTTCAGCTGTTATTTCAGGTATAGGATTTGCTTCCATCCAGCAAGAGAATTGGTCAATGCAGGTTAAGCAATTCTGCACCCCTTCTGAAGGTGGTAGTTTTCTAATGAGATCTATATGAACTACACCTAAACCTTTCATCTGGTTGTTCGAATTCTCCTAATTTAGATTTTGTATGTCTGCTGACTTTACATTTTTGGCATCTAATGCAAGCTTTTGCCCATTCTCTGACTTGCTTTTTAATATCTGACCACACATATTTTTCAGTCATCAGTTTTACTGTAGATTTAATACCAGGGTGAGCTAAGCCATGAATTAGTTGGAATATTTGAAACCTAAATTTTTGTGGAATGTAAGGCCTAATGTTTTGCGTTGAGGTGTCACACCAAAGTTTTTTCCAGATGGCAATGTCGAAGGTTTAAATTTTAGAGAATTGTTGTGCAATAATTGTTGCAACTCTTCGTCAGTATTTTGCTCTTCTGCAATTGCCTCAAAATTGATTTCAGAAATTGAATCAATTCTGGATAAGGCAGCTGCAACAACATTATCTTTACCCAATACATGTTGAATGTTACAACTAAATTCTGAAATGTATTGAAGTTCTCGTTGTTGTCTTGGTGGTGCTTTTTCATTTTTTTGCTTAAATGCAAAAATCAGAGGCTTGTGGTCAGTATATATAACAAAATCATTCCCTTCAGGCAGGTGTTTAAAATGTTTCACTGAAAGGTATATTCCCAATAGTTCTCGGTCATAGGTACTATACCTTGTTTGTGTTTCATTTAGTTTCTTTGAGTAAAAAGCTATTGGCTTCCAACCCTTGTTTTCTAACTGCTGGAGTACTGCGCCCACAGCAAAATCTGATGCATCTGTGCAAAGTGATAGGGGTAGTCCAGATCTTGGAAAGGATAAAAGAGCAGCTTCGGCAAGGTCAGTTTTGCATTTTTCGAAGCTTCTCCTGGTGTCATCAGTCCAATGCACTTTTCTACGGTCTTTCTTCTTCGCTCCTTTTAACAGTTCATGTAGAGGTGCTTGAGTCTTAGCAACATCCTTTAGGTATCTTCGGTAAAAATTTATCATGCCCAGAGAAACGTTCGCAGGTCATGAATAGTTTCTGGTAGTTTGTAGTTTAAGATAGCTTGAACTTTTTCGGGCAGTGGCCGAGAACCTTCTGCCGTGATCAGAAATCCCAAATATTCAACTTGGGCAGCTCCCATCACTGATTTGGAAACATTTATTCGAAGTCCATATTGCTGGAATCTTTCAAATACCATTTTTAGGTGTTCACTGTGTTCCTCTTCAGTAGATGAGGCAACAAGTACATCATCAAGATACGGGAAAACAAAGTCGAGTCCATACAGTACTTCAGTAATGAAACGTTGGAAGGTTGAAGGCGCATTCCTCAGTCCAAAACTCATAGTATTGAACTCGTACAAGCCAAATGGGGTGGTGATGGCAGTTTTTCTTTGTCTTCCTCAGCAATAGGTATCTGATAATATGCCTTTACAAGATCTATCTTGGAAAATATTTTTTTATCCTTCAGGATGTGATTAAAGTCCTCAATTCTAGGAATTGGATATCGATCTGGTATTGTCTGTGCGTTGAGTCGCCTGTAATCGCCACATGGTCTTAATGTGCCATCCTTTTTATTTACTAAATGCAATGGACTTGCCCATTGAGATTTTGAGGGTCTAATAATGTCGTTGCCCAGCATAAATTGGAACTCTTGCTTCGCCAGCTTCAACTTATCAGAGGCTAGTTGTCTTGCCTTCGAATAAACCGGTTGGCCAGTTGTTAGGATGTGGTGCTTTACTTCATGTTTAACAACTCTGTTAACCAAGTTTGGCTTGGTTAAATCAGGATACAACTTAAGCAGGTTGAAATATTTGGAGGCTCTATTGACTGTGCTGAGATCATTTTTTTTTTTTTTTTTGGATGGTAGCAACTTCTCCTTTAATTGAAAGATTTGTTACTCCATCGATTAATTTCCTGTTGTGCAGATCTATCAGCAACTGGAATTTTTGAAGGAAATCAGCACCTATGATTCCTCGCTCAACTTTGGCAATAATAAACGGCCACTGAAATGGGCGTCTTAGGCCTAGATCCAGCGTGAGAATTTTTAGACCATATGTTGGGATTTCAGTGCCATTAGCAGCATACAGTTTATATTGAGAGGCTTGGCACTCACCTTTCGTTTTTGTCCAAGGGAGGATCGAGACGTCTGCTCCACTATCCACAAGGAATTGACATCCGGTTTCTCTGTCCTTGACAAATAACCGGAATTTGCGGCCTAAAATATCGGCAGCAGGACTCGCCGCGGCGTCTACTGCTGGTATTCGTTTCCCGGCTCATTGAAACTGCACGGCTGTACGCATTTACCAGGGAGGCACTTCTTCCCGAATCGGAAATGGTAGAAGCAATATCGTCCCTGAGGATTGTAGCGGCGCCTTGATTTGCTGCGACTTCTACTCCTCTGATGGTGATGAGGGCTTGAGCTCCGAACTTTTCGTTGTAGCTTCAAAGAGGCAAGTTGTTCTTCCAGACTTACTAATTTAGAGAGGAGTTCATCCACTCTTAGGGAATTTTTCTGAACCACTGCAGCATCAATTGTTCTTAGCGCCATCTCCACGATCTTGTTAGCCAATGCGCTATTTTGTCATTTTCCAGTGAAAAAAAAAAAAAAAAGGGTCACCAGTTTTTAGGTGCTTGTTTCATAGCACTCTAAATAATACTCAAGTGTGTTGAGTTTTCATTTAATTCAAACATTAAACTTTATCAAAATCTACTGGAATTTTATTCTGCGTGCTCATTCAAAGGCGGCGAAGATAGATCTACAAGTTGTACAGAAAATGCCACGTTTTTAGTATTTTACACAGTTATGCTGCAGTTAAGCATAATACAATCGATACGACTACATGAGTAAAAAAAAATATAAAAACAGAAATATAAATTATGAAAACCATTTTAAAAATTAACAGAAATTAAATGCATTTACATAAAATAAGTTTAACAATTATTATTTAAGTTTAACATTTATTTGAATAGAATTAATTTCTATCTTGCCAATATCACGTTTAGCGAATTCGAAAAACAGTTGACAGGTGCAGCCATCTAGCGAGAGAAAATCTCTACAAAAACTGTCCTTTACACATCTATTTATATTGATATCTTGAAAACTTTATGTTCATTATTAAATACATAATAGATAATTTTGTTAAAATACATACTTTCCAATGAAAAAAAACACATTCTGTAACACATTTAAGAGATGAGATGCCCACAAATTGTAATACTAATGAGAGAATTTCTGTCGACAATGTAAAAAACAGTAGTAATGAATAATTATTTGTGACATAAAGTTGAACTTTGTATAACGTATATTAATTTGAATGTGAGAATATATATGGAACATTTTACATCATGCTATTGAATTTCTTTTTATTTACAAAGCTTTTGTTTGATTTAGATTCTCGCTGTTATGAAATTACACACAATTCTACTTTTGCTTACAACTTACTGATGAGGTTATATCAGGATAGTGCAAGAATAATTATTTAAATTTCACAATACTAGCATAAAAATCATACATGTATATATAACCAATTAAGAGTCAATTTTCAATTCTAAAATCCAGGAATAAACATACATTGTCATTTTATAAGGATATCTACAACATTTAAAGCAGTGTTTACTATAACTTTTTCACTATATGTACATGAATTACATTACCAAATGAAATATATTTTATCAGTTAGATACATTTTTATAAATGGTGATTTTCAAATTTACTAATTTTTAATTACTGTTTACTAGTAATAAGTGAAAGGAATGCAAACTTTAACACTTACATACATAATAGTTGCTATTTTGTTTATTCTCTAAATCTTACTGGGTTTTTTTTATCTTTCTGCCACAGCTGGTAGTAGGTTGTTCATCAGGCAATGGGGAAAGTTCTTTCCAATTTGAAATCTCATTTTTTTTCCAACACTAGTTTGTTCATTTTGATTGTCCACTGCTAACAAATAGTCAGGTTTCAGTCTATCTACAGAGATATTAACTGCTTTATCTTTGATTAAGATTGTGAAATACTTATACTTTTTTTGTACAGCATATGGTCCTTCATATGGTGGTTCTAATGCTTTTTTAACTCTGTCTATACGAATAAACACATGGGAACAGGATTTCAAATCTTTATGCACAAAAATGTTTTGCTTCCTGTTGCTAGGAGACTTCAGTGGCTTTAGCTCTGCCATATGTTGCTGTAATTTGGCAACAAAATTCTGTGGATCCATGTTAATAGTAGGGGGATCAAAAAATTCACCAGGTAATTTAATGGAAGTACCATAGACCATCTGTGCAATTGTGTAACTAATATCAGGTCTTATATATGGCAGCTCTTAAACCTAACAACACAGTGGGTAATGACTTTGTCCACCTAATATTGTTGTGAGCTTTTATAGCACCTTTCAAGGTCCTATGCAAACGTTCTACTTTCCCATTACATTGAGGGTGGTAAGATGTTGTGTGGGCTACTTTAGCACCACATATTGCAGCTATGCTTCTAAATAGTTCTGCCTCAAACTGTCGACCTTGGTCTGTGACTAATTTGGCAGGTACTCCACACACACAAACCTGCAAATCCATTTCTCATAAAATGCTCTCCCAACTATTTCAGCTGTTATTTCAGGTATAGGAATTGCTTCCATCCAGCAAGAGAATTGGTCAATGCAGGTTAAGCAATTCTGCATCCCTTCTGAAGGTGGTAGTTTTCTAATGAGATCTATATGAACTACACTAAACCTTTCATCTGGTTGTTCGAATTCTCCTAATTTAGATTTTGTATGTCTGCTGACTTTACATTTTTGGCATCTAATGCAAGCTTTTGCCCATTCTCTGACTTGCTTTTTAATATCTGACCACACATATTTTTCAGTCATCAGTTTTACTGTAGATTTAATACCAGGGTGAGCTAAGCCATGAATTAGTTGGAATATTTGAAACCTAAATTTTTGTGGAATGTAAGGCCTAATGTTTTGCGTTGAGGTGTCACACCAAAGTTTTTTTCCAGATGGCAATGTCGAAGGTTTAAATTTTAGAGAATTGTTGTGCAATAATTGTTGCAACTCTTCGTCAGTATTTTGCTCTTCTGCAATTGCCTCAAAATTGATTTCAGAAATTGAATCAATTCTGGATAAGGCAGCTGCAACAACATTATCTTTACCCAATACATGTTGAATGTTACAACTAAATTCTGAAATGTATTGAAGTTCTCGTTGTTGTCTTGGTGGTGCTTTTTCATTTTTTTGCTTAAATGCAAAAATCAGAGGCTTGTGGTCAGTATATATAACAAAATCATTCCCTTCAGGCAGGTGTTTAAAATGTTTCACTGAAAGGTATATTCCCAATAGTTCTCGGTCATAGGTACTATACCTTGTTTGTGTTTCATTTAGTTTCTTTGAGTAAAAAGCTATTGGCTTCCAACCCTTGTTTTCTAACTGCTGGAGTACTGCGCCCACAGCAAAATCTGATGCATCTGTGCAAAGTGATAGGGGTAGTCCAGATCTTGGAAAGGATAAAAGAGCAGCTTCGGCAAGGTCAGTTTTGCATTTTTCGAAGCTTCTCCTGGTGTCATCAGTCCAATGCACTTTTCTACGGTCTTTCTTCTTCGCTCCTTTTAACAGTTCATGTAGAGGTGCTTGAGTCTTAGCAACATCCTTTAGGTATCTTCGGTAAAAATTTATCATGCCCAGAGAAACGTTCGCAGGTCATGAATAGTTTCTGGTAGTTTGTAGTTTAAGATAGCTTGAACTTTTTCGGGCAGTGGCCGAGAACCTTCTGCCGTGATCAGAAATCCCAAATATTCAACTTGGGCAGCTCCCATCACTGATTTGGAAACATTTATTCGAAGTCCATATTGCTGGAATCTTTCAAATACCATTTTTAGGTGTTCACTGTGTTCCTCTTCAGTAGATGAGGCAACAAGTACATCATCAAGATACGGGAAAACAAAGTCGAGTCCATACAGTACTTCAGTAATGAAACGTTGGAAGGTTGAAGGCGCATTCCTCAGTCCAAAACTCATAGTATTGAACTCGTACAAGCCAAATGGGGTGGTGATGGCAGTTTTTTCTTTGTCTTCCTCAGCAATAGGTATCTGATAATATGCCTTTACAAGATCTATCTTGGAAAATATTTTTTTATCCTTCAGGATGTGATTAAAGTCCTCAATTCTAGGAATTGGATATCGATCTGGTATTGTCTGTGCGTTGAGTCGCCTGTAATCGCCACATGGTCTTAATGTGCCATCCTTTTTATTTACTAAATGCAATGGACTTGCCCATTGAGATTTTGAGGGTCTAATAATGTCGTTGCCCAGCATAAATTGGAACTCTTGCTTCGCCAGCTTCAACTTATCAGAGGCTAGTTGTCTTGCCTTCGAATAAACCGGTTGGCCAGTTGTTAGGATGTGGTGCTTTACTTCATGTTTAACAACTCTGTTAACCAAGTTTGGCTTGGTTAAATCAGGATACAACTTAAGCAGGTTGAAATATTTGGAGGCTCTATTGACTGTGCTGAGATCATTTTTTTTGTGGATGGTAGCAACTTCTCCTTTAATTGAAAGATTTGTTACTCCATCGATTAATTTCCTGTTGTGCAGATCTATCAGCAACTGGAATTTTTGAAGGAAATCAGCACCTATGATTCCTCGCTCAACTTTGGCAATAATAAACGGCCACTGAAATGGGCGTCTTAGGCCTAGATCCAGCGTGAGAATTTTTAGACCATATGTTGGGATTTCAGTGCCATTAGCAGCATACAGTTTATATTGAGAGGCTTGGCACTCACCTTTCGTTTTTGTCCAAGGGAGGATCGAGACGTCTGCTCCACTATCCACAAGGAATTGACATCCGGTTTCTCTGTCCTTGACAAATAACCGGAATTTGCGGCCTAAAATATCGGCAGCAGGACTCGCCGCGGCGTCTACTGCTGGTATTCGTTTCCCGGCTCATTGAAACTGCACGGCTGTACGCATTTACCAGGGAGGCACTTCTTCCCGAATCGGAAATGGTAGAAGCAATATCGTCCCTGAGGATTGTAGCGGCGCCTTGATTTGCTGCGACTTCTACTCCTCTGATGGTGATGAGGGCTTGAGCTCCGAACTTTTCGTTGTAGCTTCAAAGAGAGGCAAGTTGTTCTTCCAGACTTACTAATTTAGAGAGGAGTTCATCCACTCTTAGGGAATTTTTCTGAACCACTGCAGCATCAATTGTTCTTAGCGCCATCTCCACGATCTTGTTAGCCAATGCGCTATTTTGTCATTTTCCAGTAAAAAAAAAAATCCAGGGTCACCAGTTATTAGGTGCTTGTTTCATAGCACTCTAAATAATACTCAAGTGTGTTGAGTTTTCATTTAATTCAAACATTAAACTTTATCAAAATCTACTGGAATTTTATTCTGCGTGCTCATTCAAAGGCGGCGAAGATAGATCTACAAGTTGTACAGAAAATGCCACGTTTTTAGTATTTTACACAGTTATGCTGCAGTTAAGCATAATACAATCGATACGACTACATGAGTAAAAAAAAAATATAAAAACAGAAATATAAATTATGAAAACCATTTTAAAAATTAACAGAAATTAAATGCATTTACATAAAATAAGTTTAACAATTATTATTTAAGTTTAACATTTATTTGAATAGAATTAATTTCTATCTTGCCAATATCACGTTTAGCGAATTCGAAAAACAGTTGACAGGTGCAGCCATCTAGCGAGAGAAAATCTCTACAAAAACTGTCACAATTATCTTTAGTTCTTTCAAGAATATTGAAAAATAATTTTATCGCAAAAAACTGAAATAAAACAAATACTCTTTTTATGTAAAAATCTAGAATGATAATTTTTTCAATTATTACTTTACTTTTATTGCTATTACAGGTATAATCTACTGAAATAGTATTTTGTGTAATTTTATATTAATCACACAAATAAACACAATACCCTTTTTTTCTATTATTAAATATTTTTCTTTTTAAACTTGGATATCAAAAGTTGGTTTCTATGACGTTGAAGTAAAAGTTGACGACGAAAGTTGATAAAAGTAATAAAATAAATCAAAAGTTTGTTCAGGGTAAAGTTGTTTCGCTGTATTAAATGAGAAAAAGCATATATACTTTAAGCGATAAACTTTAGACTGTTAAACAATAGCTTATTTGGAGAGAAATGAATACACAGATTAAAAAGCACATTTTTAACAATCTTCAATTGCTTATTTAATAGTACAGAATCCTTGTGTTAAAATATTGAGAATAAAATCTGTTGAATTATATATATATATATATATATATATATATATATATATATATATTGGGATCACTATAACCAAATGTCCCCTTCATCAAATGAATGGAATTTAAAATTACGAGCACTGGCTGTGAGGGTGCCCTGAATCAAAATTCCTTCGGGGTTCCTTTTCAGATATGGGAGCCCTATTAGTGAGACTGTAGTTATGTTGGGGCCCCTGTAGCTTGGGGTCCTGTATTATTGATACGGCGGTAGCTACGCCTCTGATTACGAGATTCATTATTTAGGCAAAGCGGATTTTTGAATTAAACGGAAATAAGCAGCCTTAAATATTGTAGAAACTAAATTAAGCTCACTGTTCGGTACCAAAACGCTTTAATATTAAAAAAAAAAAGCAAACTTTTCCCTCCAATTATATAATGCTAATAAGCATTTAGTACTTTTATTTGAAAAGATTATTATTTAAGTTTATATATGAAATTGGTCATAAAATTTTAATATGGTGATCTTACTGGTTTCAGTAAGATCAGCCCATCTATGGTAGTTTTCTACCATCTAAATTTCATTAGAAAAAAAAGAGTATCACACCACAAAATAAAATTTAAAAAAAAAACATTTTGTTCCAGCATTTTTAAACTCATCATAAAAGTAACGGCTACCGTTTCAATGCATAATCAAAAGAGATATTGCAGAAAAATGTTTACTTTTCACCACACGTTATTATTATTATTATCCTTTTATTCGAGATTATAGTTATCAAATAAAAAAATCTTTTCTGTTTCAATTCTAAAAAATAAAAGTAACCTGAAACTATTAAAGCGATCAGAGAGATTAATTTTTGTTGAAAATTTCTGCCTGTGTATGAGATTAAAATGCATTTGAATGACGTCATTTAATCAAATGAGAATGTACCTCGAGGTCATATAAAGCTGTTAGAATTTTTATATCAAATAGCCCTCTGGGATTTAAATTTTAACTCTTTTGCTTCACTTTAAAGCATTAGATTTAAATTTTAAAAGAAGAATTAATTTTCGCAATAATTTAACACCTAAAGGTGCATAAAAAGGTACATAAAGCTACATAATTATCTATCCATTGAGGTGACTGAATAGTTTTTTTTTCGCTGTGGAGGGACTGCAGAGCTTTCTTCCGGGAATCAAATAATAATAATAAAAATAAGTCAAAGCCCTCAACTCAAGTCTTTCGTTCGCGTTTCTGTTTCAGTATTCGTAGGAGGAAAGTTCGAGAAATATTTGGGTAATTTTACAATACTTTGTATTCAAAATTGTTATAATCTTTTATCTAATACCGTCAAAATCGTAAATTGTTTTGGTTAACATGTAGAATAACTGTTAAATGAAGTGTTTTTTACTCTACGATAAATTAAAGACCTTTACATGTATAAGAGTATATGGACGTTGTTTACCTTACAAATCCTAAGCAATTTGAAAAATTATTTCGCATTTCTTCATTTTATCATATCTGTTAAGGAAGTCTGTTTTTTGTGAGCCTTTGTATTTTAGTTTTCTTTATATGTTATTAGTTTAATCATATTTTACGTGTGATGTTACAATTTTTTTTAAAAAAATTAATATGATTTTTTAAATGAAATTTTAGATGATGGATTAATATATTTTATAAGTTCAAACTTTATGATATTTTACATCAATGTCTCGTTTTTCCATGAAAGTAAAAAGATATATTCGAAGACCAACTGTTGCAAACAAATTATTAAGAAAACGTTAAAACTTCCTGGAATTTTCTCTACCTCATTTTGAATGATATTTCTAGAAATTTTCTTTTTTGATGAATTGTATTTTGGTATAAATTTAAATGTTTTATAAGTAACAATATTTTTTTCTCTTAAATTTGAATTGATATTCAAAAAATAGTATTCCTTTTCTGATGTAGCTGTTTATTTTTATGTATTTTTCAAAAATATATAAACGTAACTGAATGCTAGTTTTTAACACTGTTTTTTAACTGCATATTAAAAATCAACTTTCTTTTTTTTTATAAAAATATATTTTTAAAAAAATATGTTAGCAGTATTATTCAGGATAATTTTTTAAAAGAAATTATATATGTAAAAAATTTGCCATTTGTTTAAATGATAACTGAAAGATTTAATTTGATTCTAATACAACATTTATGAAGTGAATTTTAATTTTTATCTTTTAAAAATATTTAAAGATTCAATCTCTGGAAAAACTTTTACATAATTCAATATTTTGTTGAATTATTTTTTAAGCTATTTTTATCAATAAAATGATTTCATCCATTAAAATTTTCAAGTAATAATGAAACTAAGAATTGAATTTTTATTTTTATTGAAAAAGAAATACTGTTGCAAATTGCATGTACAAAATTTTATGGCTATCAAAATTAAAACAATTCTCAAATTTCTGCTTAAGATGTGTACCAAATAATATTTTTGTAGTATTGTTTAAAAATATGTGTTTTGAGATTTCATATTTATTTTTTTATTCATTGTATGGTATTTTTTTAAGCCATCAAGAGGCTGTTTTAGCTATCAAATTGTTCTTGATCACTTTTTCAAATGTCTTGAATCAAAAATGAATTTAATTTTAACAAATATTATAAGCATTATACATTTCTTATACTATGGATTCCAGAAAACTCATACAAGAATTAAATAATTTTTTTAACCATTGATGTGTTATAGTAATTAATATGTAATCAGGAATTTTCACAAAAAATAATTAGAAAATTAAGAATTTTATGATTTTCTGGAGGTTGCCATTATGTTTTTTCATAATTTGGCATTCAATCATTTTTTTTATTGAGACTATTTAGGTAAGAAAGTGAACAGCATGAGAATTATGTATAGTGATCACTTTGTATAAAAATCTTACAATGAAAACATGTTCGTTATGAGTTTCTATGTGTAATTAAAGTAAGAAGGAAAAATTTGATTGACATATGAAGTATAATGTTTTAAGTTTTATAAAATTTGAATTTAAAATCTCTTCATAAAAATCTGATTATTAAGGACCTTGATTATATATGTATATTTAAGATTATATCCTCTTGCTTAGCAACAAAAACTATTTTTGTAAAAATTTACAGTTTTTTAAAAATTTCTTTTTGTATGTCATATATAATTTTGTTGTATTGATCCATCAGCCCACAAGTTGTGTACCATTTATGTAAAATTCTTTTTAGGAAAGCTTTAAATTCTATTAATGTTTTTTTTTCTGGTCTTTTGTTAAAGGAGTTGTGCAAATATTAGTTTCTTATATCTGAATTTAAAATTATTCAAAATCTTATTTTATTGTAAAATAAAGACCAAGTATAGGCTGATAAAAACATCTTTAAAAGAATGTTTGACATGTTGTCTCTTGCCCAGTGGCGCACACAAGAGGAGGGGGGTCCTAGGGGTCCGTACCCCCCAAAGCATTTGATATTTTTGCCGATTGATTGTAATTCTAAGTATATAGTACATAAAATTTAATTAAGTATTTGTTATTAATAATTAATTTTATTAATTAATGCTAATTATTATTCAATAATTAGTTTTTTACTGTGTTTTGTTCCCGGAAATCGACAAAATCAAAAGGAGCATGATACAAGAATGGTGAACTTTCACCCCCCGAAAAATTCCTGTGTGTGCTACTGCTCTTGACCATTATTGCCGAATCAAAAACTGTCATCAAATATCATGATATATACAGCTAACTGTATATGGGAAATATAGCATATGTGAGAATGTGAAATACATCCTCACATATGCTATAACTACACTTTAACCCATTCTATCATAGAAAAAAAAGGGGCACTTTTTCGTTTTGTAGTCGCAAATCTCACCGAGCAGGCTTTATTGGCGACAACATACAATATATGCTAAAAAAAAATTTTGATAAATGTTGGATTTCATTGATTTTTTTTTTATGTACCATGAAAAAGACATTACTGATAAGAAAAGACCACAACTTGTTTTGAAAATGTGGTGGCAAAAGGTTACCAGCAGGAATATTCAGTTTGGTGTCAGTTGCATCATTTTTGGCAATTTGATTGCTTGCGCCAGCGAAATGAAAAATTACCAAAAAAAAGGTATTAACAGGTGCAATATGTTTTTTTTTTATTTAAAACAGACAGGCTTATGCTGGAATAAAAAAGTTAAATATTTCATTTATTTAAAATGCAACTTTTTTGTTAAGATAAAGGAATTTAAGTAATGGAGTATAGTTTAAGTTTAGTTATTTTGGCAAATAAATTGGCTCAATTTTTTTGCTAGTGTCTTAGCCGATGGGCTAATATACAATTATTTGATTGTTCCTATTGTGAAAAGTAAAATGTGTTGTGATATGCTTCAACTCTATTATCTTTTTATGCTTGGAAATGGGGAAATAACGTTAAATCTTGTAGGTCAAAGTAATTTGATTTAGTATGAAAAGTTAACTTAAAATTGCGTGCTACTTTTTAGGATTTTAATAGGTAGACTTATTTCAAAATTCTTTATATCGAATTTAAACTTTAAAAATGTCAGTATGTATTGAAAATACTTATGTATGTCAGTATATATTTTAATTCTCATTTATGTAGCTACAAAACTTAAGAAATTTTCTGGAGTGTGTTAGTAAATGATATCTCAAAATGGTATTTTAACTCAATAAACTTTTGATTGTTGCTAAAATCAAATATGCTGGTGTAATGAAAATAATGAAATATAGCAATGAGAATTGGAATATTTTCTAGCAGGATTTGAATTGGTTCTGAAGTAGACACTTAATGATGTAGAAAGTTGTATCTATTCATAAGACTACATGAATTTTTATCATTAAGTAATTTAATGGCATTGTGTGATGTATTATTTGCCGTGACCATCAGTTAGCAATTGCTTTTCCAAGTAGTTGCCTATAAGAATATTGGCAATATTATCTAATAAAATACATTCTCTATAGACACAATGACTGAAGAGAATTTGGTGTTTTCTATGTGTGTCTCAGTGATCATTGTAAAAACTGATAAAAACATCTATTTTGACTCATTCTGCTATATGGTAAAAAAAAAAGTTGTATGTATTAAAATAAATCTTAATATTGTAATGTTTTAAAAACAATAAAATAAGGTACATCATAGTTAAAAAAATCATGCTATATATATTTTTAAAAATATTGTTCCCATTTATATAATGCAAAAGAAAAAGAAAAGTAACATATTAGTATTATAAGTGCCAATGAATTTCCTTCGTTTTTCACCTCCATTCATATAATTTTTCACCCTTCTCCATTTCAAGGTTTATTTATATTTTAAAAGCTACTTTAGTTTATTAAAAGCTGTATTTTTCTTATTGAAGATTTAAAAATGTAAAGAATATATAATTTTTTAATCTAATACTTAAATACAGAAATGTTTAGATTCACTCTTCATTTAAAAAAACACTCCTTTTACTTAAAACATTTTTATACAAATTTAAATAATATATAGGAGAACAGAAAATCTGATGGAATGCTCGATTTGCATTAAATTTCTGTCGAAATATGCTCAAGAAAATTTTCAGTTATCATAGATTTAATATAAAACAAATATTATATATATTGATTTCATCTTAGGAATAAAGTTTTTAGAATTATGTAAAAAAATAAACTGTTCTGAGAAAGTACCCTTGAAACACTTTAGTGTGTTATTTAAATAATTTATATATAAATCTATATATGTATGTTACTCAATTTCATATACAACAATTTTTGGATTTGATAAATAATTTTTCATGTAATATGTAATTTGACTAAAAAAATTAATTTGTGTATAAATGGTATAATGATACTTTCAAATATATAGATATTGATATTTGATATTGATGACTATGGTATATTGATATTTTCAATAATATATTATTGATTATCTTAAAGTCTCTCTTCTCTTCCTAAAAAGGGTTTACTATGGGTCTAATTTAAATAAGAAATCCAGGGATATATATATACAGTCAGACCTCTATTTAACAAAGTCTCTAACCCCCAAAAAAAATTTCATGATATGGAAAATTCATTAAATAAAGATTCATCTTTCAATATACTTTATAAGCTACATAAAACAAATTTTAAATTCACAAACATTATATATTACTAAAAAAGTAATTATTTGGGCATTTTTATGTAAATTAATATCTATTTTATGTACCTTATAAAAAAAATTAGTAGGCAAAACAAGAAGTTAAAAGTAGTCCAGAAATACACTGTATTTTCAGCTGTAAAAAAATAATTTTATAATAATACTCTCTCTCTCTCTCTCTCTAAAATTGAAGGATTTTAATGACATTTTCTAATTTTAACCTTCAGAACTCGGCAGTACATATGCTGTAACATGAATTTTTTTTCTCCTTTATTTCGGCTATGATATAGCATCTGTACCAAACTATTCAGAGGCAGTTCATCCCCCTACCTTCCTTCATAGAATTTTTCCTACCCTTTTTACAACATTGCTACAATTGTTCGTAATTGGGTGGGGATATTTTTCGCCAACATATTAACTGGTTGTGTTCACTTTCCTTATTGGTGACTTTCAAGAGCTACTGGCTCCAACTTTGAAAATAAATACTCCATTCATTCAATAATTTTATGCTGCCCCATTCATTCAATAATTTTATGCTGCCCATGATAGATGGCTTTTCCCCTTTATTCCCTTTGTTTTTTAGAATACTTGAAAATTTCTAGTGCAAATAATGATAAAAAAAACTTACAGGAAAACTTAGATGCAGAAAATTTTGATTATATTGATTCAGAATTTGGAGAATAGAATTTTGTAAGATAATAATAAGACTAAATTAGATATATCAGCGAATTTTGGGGGAAAGAGGTAGAAGAATCGGAAATGAGATAAACATATTCTATTTTTAAGAAAGGTCGATTTAAAAGCTCGTACGAGCAATTATAAAAAATGAATATGATTTTTTAAAATTGCTGTTTGCTTACTATTTTAAAGAAACATGAAAGAACAAAAGCCTTAAAAATAAAAAAAATTACCATACAAACATCATGTAAGGCCTTATTAAACTTTTTATAATATTTTTCTCATTCTAAAGCAATGAATATAATAAAAATGTTGTTTCTGAGTAAATTATTTTAAGAAATCAGTAAAGCCTAAAGACAATATGATTGAAAAAAAAATAGAAGTAATAAATGTAATCTTTTTTATTCATATGTAATTACTGTCTTTCATATAAATTATACTCTCTTAGTACTTCTGAAATGCTGTTCATCAAACTCTAGAAAATATCTATTTTAATTTTAGAATTTGCTTAAAGGCAGGCATATTGAAAAATTCACAATACTTGCAAAGTTTGCAAGTTATTCAATTAAAAATGACAATCATGAATTTGGAAAAAAAAATTGTGATATAATAATGCACCAAATATAGGGATTTCATTTAAATGGTGAAAGATCACAGCAACCCTTTACCCTCTTCCCTTTGTAACATGTAAACTTCAACAATACCACAAGCCTCAAAAATGGACGTTCGGGACTTTCCAGTGGGGAAAAGAAATTTCCTGCTCAGACCTGAAAGCACCAAATGAAAAGGATATTTTAACTCGGCTTATGCCAAGTTCCAAAGGTTAAGCTCACAAGTAATTTAAAACATATTTTTTTTTATTACTGATAAATTTAAGCAAATATTACCACATGCTTCCTTCAATTTAATTTCCTTAATTTACTGGTTTAGTATGTTAATTATAATTTGAGTTTTTTGGAAGCATTTTTCTCTCAATACACCTTGCATCTTTGCAGTGTACCAAAGATTCCTTTAGGGGTATTTTTTTTTTCCATACTGAAATTTGCACCAAATTGTTTCAAGTGATTTTATCATTTCATCATACCAAGGTTCAGAAATATTTTAAAAATAAGGGGAAAAAATTCTTTAAATAGAAAATGCATTTCGCTATTTGGATTTTATTTTACGAAGAAAATCGTAAAATTTTCTTGATTCCAGGGAAAAGTTGAAAAAAAATAGAGAAATTCGTAAATTAGAGGTTATATAAATGGAGATCAGACTCTGTAAATATAACAGTTTTTAATATTATTAATTTTCAAATTTTTTTCATTTTTGTGCATTTAGTAAATTTTTATTCAATTCAGTACAAAGGTTTTCTTTGAGCAAAAATATTTAAGAAATTTAATAACTTGAAATGGTAAAAGCATTAGTTTTCCAATTCCTTTAAGAAATTCAGTTATATTTTTCTTATTTGCTTTAAATTTTTCTTATACATGCAATAAAATTTGCAGATAAAATATTTCCTTTTTAAAAAATACTTATTTTTGATTCTTTAGTTTATGTAAAAGAAAAAATTACATGATCTTAGAAAATTTTAATTCTGATATGGATGCTATCAGATTGTAATTTAATATATTGATGCTCTCTCTCTCTCTTTAGAGATAAAAGATTGCACACCATACTTCTAATCATACTGATAACTTCTAAACCATAATTTTATGTTTTTTTTAATGAGATTTAAATTATTTGCTATAAATAGCTAGAAGACTTATCAAATTTAACAATATTTTAAAATTTCAAAATTATTAGAAAATAAATCTTTTTGAAAACATGCATAGAGCTTTTTTTAAATTCTTTTCTTTCTTTTTTTGATGGGTAAGTCAATAAACAAAAAAATAGCATGACAGTAAAGGGTAAAGTAAAATAATTACTGTAATACATTTGCCGCTGCCTTCTTTTATTGGCATTGATTACTAATCTAAAATAAAATTTTAGAATAAAAATACATCTAAAAAATATTAGCATTTAATTTGTAAACATTTAAATCTCCATAATTCTTATAGTAAAAAGAGGAAAAAAATTATTAAATTGTGTAATACTTACAATAAAAAAAATAAAGAATAGATTAATAAGTAGTACAGATAATAGATTAAAAATTAAAGACAAAAATATTTTTTTATCTATAATCAGAGCAGTATATGCATTAATGAGTGTCTCATATTTTATTAAAATTTTGTTGAAATGTTTGTATGATAACCATTTATAAAAAGTGTAATCTAAAGATTGTTTACATAGTATATAGCTTCTAACTAATCTTCTCCAATGAAGTATTTAAAATTCTTGCTGAGAGATATATTAGGATAAATTTTGTTTTGCCATAGAAAAGGAAATTCTGCATTTTCCCCCAATGCAAATAAGTTTCAACACAACTAATTATTTGACAAAATTAAACTATTTTGTGGTATCTGAAATATCTTAATCACTGATAGAAATAATAAAGAACCAGCTTCTAAAAGCCGCCATTTTTTAATTAAGTATGTTTTGATGAAAATTATGTATTATATAAAAAATAATCAAAAGATGGATCAAACTTAAAGTTAAAAAGGTACATCAAGAAAAAGGTTTGAGAGTTGCGATGCTCAATATGGTCTTTATTACCAGTGGCATAACGTACATCCCAGCATCGCGGGAGGGGCCAGGGTTCTAGGGGGACCAAAGCTTGACTGCCGCTAAGTACCTACCTTTTGTAAAATCCTGACTTTGCAGGGGGGCAAATGTTCTCCATTATGCCACTGTTTATTTCATATTTATATTAAATTTTAACTACAGTGTAATTGACAGTTTTTATATATACAAAACTCTTTGTCATATTATGTAAATTTGTTTATTATTGCAGTTCTAGAAATATTTGAACTCGTTAAAAATATTGTGATGTGTTTTAAGTTTTTAGCTTATGTTAGCTGTTGACCTAATAATAAAACAAATAATAATTATTACTTTAATTAATTTTTGTTTGAAATTTGTATAAACCAAATTATTAAAACAAAATAATTTTATGAAAGAATTAATATGTTAAAATTTAGTATTCCATGAAAGGAACATGCCTATTATCAAATTTCAAGTATGTAGGTCTAACAGTTTAAAAACAGGAATGTTTATCCAGGTAATTGGGCCAATTAAGCCTCCGCAACACCCCTTGGAGGTCGATTTTCGCGAAAACCATCTTGTAGTGAATCTGCACTCCATGAAAGAAATCTGCTTGTTAAATTTCAAAACTGCACATCTAATAGTTTCAAAATAGAAATAATTATCCATAATGTTCCCTAATTCCCCACAATGCCACTGGGGCATCTATCAGAACATAATTTTACTAACTTGGAAGCCTTTGCGGGTATGTGTCCAATCATTCCCCAAAGTTTCATTACAATCGGATGAATGGCTAAGGAAGGCATAAGAAACATACAAACATTTATTTTTATTTATGTACATATATTTAAAATTTTTTTATTTATGAAGTATTTTTATAGCATATCTATATTTCCGATAAAATATATTTTGTGTTTAAATTAAGTGTATTATAAATGTTTCATTTATTTCTTTTTTTTGTAATTTTCTTTTTTTTCTTCTTTTTTCAGGTCATGCACTAATAAACATGTAGTTTTTAAAGGCAGTATAAATTTAGTAAATTCAGCATGTCTGGAACAAAATCCTCTTCACGTTTAGCTCCTGTGAAGAAAGATAATACAGTTCGTTATCCCACAAGATTTTTTACGGAAAAGATTAAACGTAGTTATCCAAGTAAAGAAACTAATTCTTCAAAAACATGTGATTGTGTCCTGAGATCAGATAGCTGGAAAGGAATGAAGCATGTTCAGAATGCAAAATCACCATCAAGGAAATCAAAATCTAAGTGTTGCATGACAAAAGATAATCGAAAAAAGGGCGGCAAAACAAATCATAGCGAAAAAGTAGTTATTGTTTCTAAACGTTCATCATCTGTAAGTGTTGTAAAATCATGCAATTTGCGTAAATCCGTATCCGTGAAAAAAGTAAGTTATTCCACATCTGTGGTACTGTCATCTGATGAAGATATCGATAGTGAAGAAGAATCTGAAGAAGAAGAAAAAAAGGAATATTCAAGGAAAAAGAAAACTGTTGTGAAACATACAACTTCAAAAGTAAAGTCTCATGTAAGTAGATCAAACAAAACTGAAAATAAAGCAGCCAAAAAAGCAAAAGCCATCAAAATATTATATGACAAATTATCAGCCCCTGAAAAGCAGAAAGGTCGCAATTCTGCTCGTGAATTAAGGCCCAGATTTCCTTATGCAATGTTGAATGATTGGCCCACTGCCAGAACACATCGAATGGCAAGTTTAAATGCTTTAGCAAAAGTTCATGTTTTATATGAAAATGAAGGAAGAAATGTTGGGGAAAATTTAAATGATGCAGATGAATGTTCCCTCATTGACTTCTTGAATGAAAATTCAGATGATGAGGATGACAGAGAAGTAAAAAGTAAAGAAATAAAAAAAGAAATAAAAAAAGAAACAAAACCTATTGTAAATGCTAATATTAAGAAGAATGAAAAGGCAAAAAGTAATGATAAAGAGAAAACAAAAAATATTAAGAAAGAAAAAACACCACCACCCAAAAATACTCAAAAAGGAAAGAGGAAATTACCTGATATAGAAATTATTGACACTAGAATTTGCAAGCGTATGGCCAGCCTAAATGCTCAAGCTATACTTGCTGCAAGTTATATGCAGGAACCTAGACCAAGAAAAAATCCTAGAAAGAGTGGAAAAAACGATGGATCAACAAATCTTGATAAAATGAAATGTGATATTGTTATTAAACAAGAAATAATAGATGATGAAACAGAAGAAATAACTTTGATAGAAACACAACAGCCAAAGAAAAATGAAAACACTGAACTAAATTTATCAAAAGTATTGAATGAAAATACAGATCCTTCTACATCTGGGAGAAATAAAAATTCATTATTAGAAACTTCAAGTCAAAATAATCAATCCATGGAATCAGAAATATCCATTGTTGAAAGAAATAGAGAAGAAAATACTCCATCAAGTAGAAAATGTAATATTGAGAATAGTGTTGTTACTTCAGCTACTGCTACCAAAGTTGGTGTAACACAGTATACTGAAGTTACAAAAGTGCAAATAAATACCCATAACGACACTGAAATTGTAGAAAAGACCAAACCTGAAAGAAAAATAGGAGAAATTCTTGCAAATGATGATGTGGCTATCACTCAAATGTATCATTATCAATCCAATAGTGCCAATGAGAGTTATTGTGTACAAATGCAGACCACATACAAACCTGGTACAAGAAATTTGTCCCCATCAATGTCTAGATCTAGTGGTGATGGTATTCTTCCATATATAAATGAATCTATGTTGCCAGGTAGTCAACATTATTACAACCGTTCTATACTTCCACATCAAGCATATCCAGTTAATCCAACTATGGGACCTGTTCCACCTATTGTTGGTATGGACCGAAGGCTTCCTCATCAGTTTGGTGGTAGTGCATTTACTGTACCACATTATCGACATCCACAGCCTATGCAATTTCCTCCCAATGATTATGGTAAGAGTTAAACTATTTTGCCAGTGACAAAATAATAATCATCTATTCAATTTCTTCCCCTCCCTCTTCTAAAAATTAATTAATTTGGAATTTATATTATATAGTTCTCAAAAAAAATGAGGCTCCTTTTATTATTTATTTTAGCAATTTACATATCCACGAGAATAAATCGGTGTCACACTGTTAATGGCTCTGAGAGTACAAACTAACTTGCAGTGTCAATGGACCTATTTATTAACATGATAAAATAGCTTATTTTTTAATTTTCCTATTTTTCAATTTTAAAAATAATTATCTGGGATGTAAACAATTTTGAAGAATGCTGAATAGTAAACTTTATATTGTTAAATGTTACAAATGTCTTAATGTTAAGAACCCATTTTATTTAGACTCCCATTTAGCAGAAACCATTGCACATAATTTTATGAAATTAAAATTTAAAAAAATATCTGGACATCACTGGAAAAAGCACTCATAAAGCAGAAATTCATTTTTCATTAATTAGTCTAACATGATGATGTTCCTATTAATCTGTTTACGATTCAACTGCAATCAAAATTACTTTTGATATAACTTTTAATATTTCATTTTTTCATTCTTATACAACCATACTTTTAATTTATTTTGTGTAGGTATTTATATTAAAAAAATTATCCTGTTGAAGTTTTAAAAAAGTAGTAAAAAATTTATGTAATGATTTAAAATTTAGAAATAATTTTTTTAGATAAGATTGTTATATAGGTATATGCATTGTTTTAAAATTTAATAAAATAAAAACTTTTCTACAAGAAAATTTATTTATATAGATAAAATTAAAGCAAGTATTGTTAATATGTTGTAGAATACATTTGAAATTTAACTTTTTTTTTAAGATTTTGTTTTTCAAATTATATTCTAATTTTTTGCAAAATAAATAAGCATTTGAAAGTATGATTAAAAAGATTTTAAAGTAAAACATAATTTAACTAATTGATGTAAAGGTTCTTATAAATTATTTTAATACATCATCAAATACTTTTTATGATCAACATAAAAAAATTCTTAAAATTAAAAATTAGTAAAAGTTTTATGAAATTCAATTACAAAATAATGTGGAAAAGATAATAGCTCTGAACTTTTTTGTATAATATTTTGAATAACAAATTAACAATTTATGGGAAAATAAATTAAAACTTTTTTGTATCAGAAAATGTTTCATAAATTTCTTCACTGATATTTGCTATTTTTGTAATAGTAATAGAAATGATATAAGCAGACAATTAAAAAACTTTATAATTTATTATTTTCTCATTATAAAATTGCATTAATGTGATAAAATTGCTAATTATATATGAAACTAATTTCACTAAAGCATTTAAAGGGTATACAAATGATGTTATTTAGAAGTTTTTATAAAAAACATGTTTATATGTGCATAGCTTAAAAATATCCTCAAATACGTAAGGCCATAAAACATAAAAACAATTATATTGCAAATATATATTGCAATTTAAATTACAAGACGAAAATAAAAGATCTAACAAAATGTGTATTCAAGCTTAAGACTGAATTACAGAGTTAACTCAGTTTCATGGTCTAACCTTTTTTGCACAAAATTAAAATTATTATCGAATAAAATTAATTTAAATTACCACAAATTGTTTATATATGTGTGTGAGAGGAAGAATATCAATAATATTTGTATGTAATTTAAATAAAGCTATGATTTTATATTCCAAATTCGACGAAACTTTGCACTCTCGACATTCAAAAGAAGGAAAAAGTTATTAAATTCATAAAATTAAAAAAAAATTACCCACACTCATAGCCTAAACATTAGGATTGCACTTACAATATCCATCTTGCTTACTTCTGTTTAACGGATTACTTTAAGCATTCTAGTAGTCTTCACCGACAACCCATTACGGAATTATTTTAGTAACCTGATGATCGGTATAGGTGCTAATTTTGAATTAAAAAGCCGATTTGTAGTCATTTTGCTTTTTGTTTCTTCTATTTTAATTTTTTTCTTTGATAAGTATACTGAATGCTTTTATTTATTATTATTTTGTTAAAAGAACGTTAGATTTCTCTGCAATTTTTTTTCAGATTTTTAGAGAGGTTTTTTATACATTTTATTTATATATTTTTAAAGTATAAATTTCAAAGGAGGCTCTCCAGTTAAGTGAATGCCAGGTATTTTAACTCTCCATACAGATAACTGAAAAATGCGTACCCTCAAGCTTTACAATAAAAGATGAGACAAAAATGTTTGTTTTCTATCTGAATGAAATCTGTTTTATTTTAGCTTGGTAAAGTTTTGCTCAATTCTCCTTAAATTAAAATAAGAGAATAATTATCTTTCTAAAATTTTGGAAAAACCAAGCCCATCTCTAAAGCTTTTTCAATCTTCTTAAAGCAATGCCAAGTACTTCAACATTTGAGAAATATACACACATATACTCACATACACTTGTAGAACTATGTAACCAGTTCAGTGGCAAATACTGGGGGAGAATTGGAGGGGGAGTGACTCCCTCCATAGACCTATAGATTTTTAATTTTTATCATGGAGATTACCTCCCTCTGCGCTTCCATCAACATATTTTATTAGACTGTAAACTAGGGCTTCGAACCATAATTTTTTCATTCTGGTTCAATTAAAAAATATATCAGTTCAGTTCTAGTTTTTGTTCCAACGAAATTAACAGTTTTCAGTTCATTTCCGAATGAATAATTTTATTGCATGCATATTCTTATCTTAAATCATCTAGTTTATTCAATTGAATTAAATCTGCCTTCTACAAGTAGTTTTAAATGAAACAAGCAGAAAAGCACTAGTGAACATCAAAACAGGAAATTGAGAAGCAAAGTACATGTAATGATAATTATATATGGTTGACTTTAAATCAAAAAATATTAATAAGTTGGGTTACAGTAACAAAATGACTAAATATATATTTTTTCAGTTCAGATCTGGTTCGGTTTCCGTTCCAACCAAAATGACAGTTTTTTCAGTTCTGTTTAGTTTTAAGTCCTGCTGTAAACCTCCTTCCCTTTTATAAAAGTGGTCTGTGTGTGCTACTGAACTGGTTTGATTCTGTAACTCTCATTTCTAAGACTGAATATGCATTTGGAATTTATATTTTATAACTGGTGTACGATTAATTCCATTCTCTTTGTACTTAACTGCTTAGAAGGAAGGCTAGTATCACATAAAACTTTACAATTCAATCCTGAGAATTGCTGTTAGATCCCTTCATTTGTCTTGTTATGCAGGTGTGTCTGTGTAATTTATGATTAGTATAATAACTTTCATGTCTGTTAGCATACAAGTATTTTTTAATTTATTTTAGGTCAAATATATTTAGAATTTTTATGTATAGATTTGCATAATTTGAGTTGGTTTGAACTTAATTTTTTGCAGGGTATTTTCAGCCTGCGGGACCATTAATTCAACCAACACAAGATCAATTAACTATCCATAAACCTGTACCTTATCATCCGCAGCCTAATCCTCATCAACCTCCCATGAGGCCTCAACAACCATCCTCTCAGCGAGAAGGATTTCAATCTTTTGAATCTCGTCAATCACAACAAAAACCAGCTCTACCTTCTCATGCTGTTTCATCACAACAGAAACCTAGTACTTCAACTGGACCTCCTAATACAGACAGCCTTCAGCAATCCAATCCACCATCACCAAAACTTACTAGACGTCAGCCTGCGGATGATGCAAGGTCCAGGAGCTTAAGTCATACCAGTAACAGTACTTCATTTACTCAGCCTTCAAAACATGTGCGCTCACCGGTAATGCCAACTTTATATTCATCTCAACAAAATTTTAGAACTTACCAAACACAGAAACGTGTGCCAAGCACTTTTAAAAATTATCACCCTCATGAGCGTAAAGATAACTTCTCTAAACAGAGAAGCTACGATTCTTCATCGTTTAACAACTCTACATCAAATATCTCCAATAAAATTTCATCTCTTGAATCGCATCAATCTCATAGTTCTGTGATGCAACCCAAAAATAATTCAGCTTCACATGCTGGAAATCATTATAAAAATAATACAGATCATTTAAAAGAAAGTAATTATGGTTTTAGACATAGTCAAGAAGCACCAAATGTATATCATTCTGGTGCAACATCTAGCATGAATACTTCTGCTGGATCTTCAAGCATATGTAATTCTGGTACATCCTGCAATGTGTACAATTCTGGTACATCTTCCAGCGCATATAACCCAAGTACATCTTCAAGAATGTGCCAGCCAAGCACATCATCAAATATTGTCTTTCCAAATTCATCTTCAAGTGTGGATCTTACGAATTCATCTTCAAACTTGCAGCATCATAATTCATCAGATATGCATCATTCTAGCCTTTATCCTAATATGTGTAATACAGATCCATCTCCAAATGTATATAATTCATTAAATGTTCACCCCTCAAATTCATCATCAAATTTTCTACCATATCACCACATTGCAGAAAAAGATGTGCATCGTACCATGCGTCCACCTATAATTGACATTTCAGAAGATAACCATCGTGATACCAAAACATACATTCAGTTAGAAGTACCAAAAAATAGTCATCGAGAGAAAATTGTTGTAGTTGATGTTGAAGATGATGAAATAATTGAGAAAAAACACATTCAATTAAGAAGCACTGATAAAATTAAGTCATCTGATAAGTACCAGAAGATTGAATCTCGGAAACCTGAGAAAACTGAGAATCAGAAAAACTTGGAACCAGAGAAAAAGCTCAGTTTAAACACTACTGACAATATCAAACAAAATGCTGCTCCTTCTCAAGATAAGGTAACTCCAAAAGAAGAAATAGAGACTGTGAAAAAGGAAAAAACAGAAGTGACGAAAACCATTAAAAAAGAAAAGGAAACCACAAAAACTGTTAAAAAGGAAAAAACACCAAAAGAAATAATGATAATTGAAAGTATTCCAAGTACTTCAAAAGGTATTTCTCACATTCAAGAAATAAATGAAAAAACTAAAGCTGCATCACCAGAAGTTACCATATCTGAAACTAAAAAGAAAAAAGAATCTGCTGTTGTAAGAAGAGCTAAAATAAATGGGAAACAAAGAACTTACAGAGATTTTTATAACAGACCATTGGCCCAGTTATCTAAAACTAAAAAGAATGAAGATGCTTTATCTAAAACTAAAAAGAATGAAGATGCTTTATCTAAAACTAAAAAGAATGAAGATGCTTTATCTAAAACTAAAAAGAATGAAGATGCTTTATCTAAAACTAAAAAGAATGAAGATGCTTTATCTAAAACTAAAAAGAATGAAGATGCTTTATCTAAAACTAAAAAGAATGAAGATGCTTTATCTAAAACTAAAAAGAATGAAGATGCTTTATCTAAAACTAAAAAGAATGAAGATGCTTTATCTAAAACTAAAAAGAATGAAGATGCTTTATCTAAAACTAAAAAGAATGAAGATGCTTTATCTAAAACTAAAAAGAATGAAGATGCTTTATCTAAAACTAAAAAGAATGAAGATGCTTTATCTAAAACTAAAAAGAATGAAGATGCGTTATCTAAAACTAAAAAGAATGAAGATGCGTTATCTAAAACTAAAAAGAACGAAGATGTTTCAACTGCACCAGAAAAGCAATTGAAAACTCGAAATGTATCAGTATCTATACCTCGACTTGTGCTTCCAAGATTAGAAAGACCCCGTCTGCATGGATGGTCTTGGGAAGGTACTCCACGTGATAAAAAAGTTTATGTGTCTGTAAGTAATAGAATTTTTCTTTAAAGAAATTATTTCATATGATTTGCTTATAAATGCCAATCCGCAGTCCCAATAGATTAAAAAAAAAATTTGTGTATAAATGTGTTCATCAGAATCTTTGGAGTATACTACTTCCTTGAATTAACTTCATTATGGTAGTGGTGGGCTACATTATAGTAAATTAAACACCAACTCCTATATAGTACACTTGTCAAAAACAAAATAAAAATTGACACAAATGAAGTAACTTCAGTAGTTTTCATTGTAGTTGGACAAAATTTCATGTTACTCTTAGTAACTGATGAAGAATTTTCTGGTGTTAAAAAAAAAAAAATCAATTTATTACTAATTACCACAGTTGATTTTAATTTGAAAAGATTTTTTTTGTTTTGGATACACCTAATATTTCATTTTAAAATTAGCCTAAATTTCAAATTTTACAAAATTCTGAAAAACCGAGGTAAGAATTTTTATAAATAGGTACTTTAATATTAATGAGTATCTCTGGCATTCGACAATGAAACATTTTCTACACAGTATTATAAAAATTTTTATGCAGAATTCTGGATATTTTTTTCCTGGTTAAAGTACAACCTTTGACAATAAAGTTCGGTGAATGAAGTTAAAACGACCGATCTGGCAACACTGGCGAAACAAAACGCTGCACATGCATAGTGGCAGCTGTTGACCATCTGTCCCCACCATTGTTCAATTGAGACTCATTTGTGTTCTGTGTAAGACTTGTTTTACAAAATGCTTGTTTAGTACGTTTGTTTTTAATTGAGAACAGGAAAATGAACGAACAAAAGATCAATTAAAAAATTTTGATTTAAGCTTGGCAAGACAGCAAAAGAAACTTATGAGATGCTGGTGCGTGTTTATGCAGATCTAGCACTGTTTATGAAGTGTGTGTACGAGTGGTTCGCCCGTTTTCGAGAAGGCCGGGAAGATAACCCCTATAGCGGAAAACTTGCGATCTCCGTCAGTGACGAAAACATTGAGAAAGTGAGGTGATTAATTACTAAAGATCGTCAATTAACTGTGCGCATGATAGCTGATGAAATGTAGATTAATCGTAAATCCGTGCCACAAATCGTTACCCAGAACTTAGGGATGAGAAAAATGTGTAATCGATATTGACGATATTCCTAACATCCAACGAAACGTGTCGAGGCTTTTGAACTCCACCCCAAAAGAAGACTTGCAACGTTTCCAGGACTTGTGTAGCAGATCTCAGGGGTGCATAGTTATTTCAAAGGACAGTTAGGTAACTTCGTTAATATATCTTCTACGGTAATTTTGCAGGACTATTCATGGAACTTTATTGTTAGAGGTTGTATATCAAAATTCTGTACAGTCTGTAACGTCTTGTCTCGCAGCTGTGGTCGGTTTTTTTTTTCCTTCTGTGGAAATGATCATCACACGTGCATCCTGCAGCTTCATGTCGAGGTAGTTGCGTGGTCCGCAAAGAACCTCTCCCGCAACCCTTTGACCCGAGGAACCTTTATTCCCACCGACCAGCAGGATGTTGGGGGGCGCCGGCCCCTGATCCCCGAGCAGAGAGAGGAGATGATGCTCTGAACTTTCCAGTGAGCATTCGCCGAAAGGGATCCTTCCTCTCACAAACAACTGTTTTGAACTGTAATAATATTTTATAATAACATCAATGTATAATTCTGTTAATAATAGCTGTGACGTAAATAAACTCAATATTTACATTAATCAATATCACGCTACCGTTATTCATATTAAGCGTCACAGCATTCAGTTAAATGGTGGCAGCGCTTGGGATAAAGAGATAGCACTCAGCACCCGTGAGAGGAGGAGTTTTTTTTTACGGACGGAGCACGAACCGCACCGAGGAAAAGATATCTTCGAAGCCATGCTTCGAGTGAATACATCTTCGGAGAACTGTGTTACGGTAGTAAAAGAAAGCGTCTTGCTTGGAGAAAGTTCAAACTGACCACGGAAAATAGAAATCGAGTGAATTCATCTTCGGAGAGCCGTGTTACGGTGGAAAAGGAAAGCGTCTTGCATACGGAAAAGTCAAACTGACCACGGAAAATTGAAAGCGAGGGAATTCATTTTCGGAGAGCCGTGTTACTGTGAAAAAGGAAAGCGTCTTGCTTGGAGAAAGGTCAAACTGACCACGGAAAATTGAAATCGAGTGAATTCAAGAAGGTCAAATTGACCATTAGGAATGGTGAGAAAGGAAAGCATCTTTGCTTGTGGAGAAAAATCAAAACCAGTAGTGCCATAATTACTGCACATAATTCGCTTCCTACAGCAAGCTGAGTACTTCAAATGGGTGAGTACTGTTATATTTTTTGAGTTGCAAATTTTGCACATTGTATTAGAAATTTTTGGTTAAAATGTTCTTTACAATTTTTGAAATAATGTTTTTTGTTGCATGGAAACAGTGTTATTTTGTTTCTAGAGAATTGTAAGTATGAGTACTGTGTGCAAATTTAGCTTAAGATTTATTGTGTTTTAAGTCTTGACAGATTTTGATTACCTTATAGTGTTAAATTTTTCTTTGTGTATTTCTGTGTATGCATAGGACCAGGGTTATTGTATTCCTAGAGAATAGTAATTATAGTGCAAAATGTAACGTAACATTTATTTGAGATTGTTTAAAAATGGCTTTCCTCAGTAAAGAGAAAAAGCAAGATATGTTGCAACTTGCTGAGGAGATACTACCTCAAAGATGACGGTCCTAGCATAAAAATTGTAACCACTAACAGTGAAGATTATGAAGAGGAATTTGTTCAAAATCTGTATGAGACTATCATTGCAAATAAAAAAAAATGGATGAGGATTTTGAAAGGGCTGAAAAAATGATGATTGGAGGAGTTAGAAAGTGCTGAAAAAAAGAGATTGAAAGATTTAAAATGGGAGCAGGCATTGAAAGAGAAAGAATTACAACTGAAATTTGATTCAGAAGGGTTTAAACTAGATCAATTAAAAAAACGCGCCAATGATAATGTGAAAGATAATTTATTAAATAATCGGGCAAACCTTAAATCGGCTACAAAAATAGCAGGACCTTCGGACAATTATGAGAATGTCCGAAAAGTAAATTCGAAACACTATAGAATTGGTAGGAATGATAACAGGTTGACAACCTCCGGGATCAAAGAGAAAGAAAATAGGTTCGGGAAAAGCTTCCCTTAAATCAGTATCTTCTCATCCGGAGAACACTAGAGAGAGAACATTCGAAAGACGCGTGATGAAGAAATGTTATTGCTACATGTCCGGAACTAATAAAAAACGAAGAAATCGAATCCCTCAATCATATAGGAATAAACGAAAAAGCTCAATTTCTTAATGCATATATCACTAAGAACTATGTAAATGGTAAACAAATAGATATTCTTCGGGATACGAGATGGACAATAGATTTATAATGCGAGAAATACCTAAATCCTTCTCTTTCCGATGGAAATGTCTGACAAGGGGAGGGCACGACTAAGGAAATTCATTTTGAATCGAGACTTGGTGTAATAGTAGTACTCCTTCAGGCTGTTCAGCCCTCAATATGTAGTTCCGCCGAATGGCCAGTAAATTCGGAGCAAATAGCCTTCGAAATTCGTGCTTAGCTTTTATACAATAAAGTTTTAATTTCCGCCAACGAGTTCGTAGCCTTATTGGTAAATCGTCTGCTTACTATGCGCGAAGTTAGGGTTCGATTGCACGCGCGATTTTCATTTTTCTTCAATTTATTTCATCGTTTTTTAAAATTAAATGAATTTATTTATGAAAGGTTTATTAAATATTAAATGATATTTTATGTAATTATTTTGTATTTTATAAAGTAAAAATAAATTAAATAAATTTATTACTTAAATAATTTATTAGTAAAATTACTTAAAATTATTACCGTATTTTCCTGTATATAATCTGCGGATTATGTGTTAAAAAAGTTTAAAATTTCGTTGTGCGTAATATACGCCGCCGCGGATTTTCTGAGAAAAAACATTCTCCATCAGAAAAGCTAACAATAAAGTTTGAAAGAAATACCGTTTATGTGTTATAAAATAAATAATAGATGGCGCTTTCATTACTCGGATGATGTATTTCAGCCATAACTAGTTTTTGTCCAATTACATTCAAAAACGAATTCGGTTCCTGGGAAGGAAAAAACAATTACTAGTCGCTGGTGCCATTTCCAATTTTCTCTTGACTAGATCTATTACGTCCTTTGAAAGTTTTCATCGCACACATGTTGAAGCGAAAGCGTTAAGTTACACTGCAAACTTCAAGTTAAAAGAGAAGAGAAGGCTACCGAAGTCGGAAATCGGGAAGCTGCAAGGTTTTTCAACGTTGACGAATTGAATATTCGTTTGTGAAGAAAAAAACAAGACCAACTTCGAAAATTGTGATCGACCTTAAGGCTGTTTTCGGTCAATGTTAAAGGATTGGGATGAAACGGCAAAGACATTTGTGGGCAGGAAAAAGCTCCAATGATAATAAAATTTTTTATGGATATAAAGAAAATAATTGTTTAAAGGATAGTGTTTTTTTGAATTTTGATTTTTTGGAAAATTACACAGTTTTCAGCATTTTTGCAAAATGAAATTTGACTTTTCTATGTTAAAGTATAGGAGGTGGAAACGCAAAAGACATTTTAACAGAAAAAAACATTTTTTTAGAGTAGAATTAAATAGTATATAAGAAAGCAAGCTTCCCTCTTTGGACTAGTGTAGCCAGAATTAAGTTTTATGTTTTTCTTAATTAACTTTTTTTAAATTTTAAGTTCATTCTGAATTATTTTGGCGTAGTTAGGACTATCTCAAACAGATGGCACCACCATCGTTTGAAAAGCGAATTTATTCTTGGCTACGAATACTTATTTTTGGCGATATCTTTCTGAAATATAGTCGCCAGCTGAAATTATGGTAACTTGCAAATTGTTACAAATAGTGGACAATGGAAAATATTTATGATGTACAGAGATTTAACATCTCAAATCTGACGAACTTTCCGATTTAGGAAAGTTTTAAATATTTTCTGCATGTGTGCTTTAAAAAATCGTTTATAATTATACAGCTTAGATTTTTTTTTTTTTTGTCTGTTATTGAAGGAATGTCTGTAAGAATATTTAAATTCTGCGAAATGACTTAACGAAGAATGAAAGTATACTTACTTTATACTTGATCGAAAGTTGTGAATTAACTCTAAAGAACACAAATTACTACTCCTTGCTCACAAATTAAAATTTTAATCTAATTATTGTAATGCAATTATTATTATTATATTATTATTTTCTTTTTAACTAACAAAAAATTTTTTCCCATCGATTTTATATTTGACGTAAAACTTTACCATAAACCATTGGAACAATTATTAACACAAAATATTGTTTTCTAATTTAATTAACAGAAACTTATTTTTTCAATTAATTATGTTCAGATTCTAAGCCGCACCCCAAATTCTCAGCACATTTTTGTGAAAAAAATAGTCTAAAATATATTATCGATATATGATATATTTACGGAATGAAAAGTGGCTGCGATACCCTAGTGGTCAAGGTAACGTACTCGTGGCTGGCGTGTCATGAGTTCGAGCCTAGTACCGCTGAAGTTCTGTCGTGTAGGGGAGCGATGAACGTTAAATCTGAGAGCTAAAACGTCCTCTCATTGGTGTGGTAGTTAGGAGATGGGAGGTGCAAGCTCAGGTGTCGTCCTCGTCACTTGACTATGGTTCAAAGTTACGAGGTCCGTCACCAAAAGCCCTCGTGTAGCTGATCAATATGACATTTATATTCAATCACTAACTAAAAAAGAAATAAAAAAAAAAATAATAAAGGCGAATTAATAAAAAGTGAATAATTAATTTACTTTACCAGCATTAAAAACTTTTTCAGTCTTCGAATCTAAGCTGCACCAGAATTTTTGTAGCCTAAGTATCGGGGAAAAAAGTGCGGCTTAGATTCGAATAAATTCGAAGAAAAATTCAGTGTAATGAATGTTCGCTACATGTCTAAAGACATGTGCCAGTACAGATATACGATAATTTAATGGAAAACAATCTTTCAAAATTAAAAGTACAAAATATCTATGATTTAGAGAGAAAAACTAGGGGGCAAGCATCTTCTGAACGATGGAGATATGAGAGATCGTCGAGACTCTCATCTTCTTTTTTCAAAGAAATTGCTTGCAGGAAAAAATCTACTCCGTGTTCGAAGCTTGTGATGCGCATTGTGTATGGCCATTGTGTATGACTTATGCAATGCAGCAATGAAATATGGATTGGCAAACGAGGAGATCGCTCGGAAGCAGTATGAGAGGGAATATTCAACTGAAGTAAAAATATGTGGCTTATTTGTGGACAAAGATAAACCCTTTTTGTGTGCTTCACCCGATGGATTGGTTGGTGATGATGGACTCATAGAAATTAAATGCCCTTATTCTGCGAGATTTGAATCAAATCTGCTGGAATTTTTAATTACAAAAAAAATAGTCTAGGTTTCAAATTTTCCAATGAAAGGGGAATCTATTTACCATTAAATCATAAATTTTACTTTCAAATACAAGGTCAGTTATTTATTACACAACGGAAATGGTGTGATCTGTATTTATGGTGCAAAAAAGGATTCGTTAACTCTGCGTATAGAGGCAAACGAAGAGTTTTGGAAAGGAATTATTCCAAAACTATAGAAAAGTTTTATTTTAAATGTGTTCTTCCTGAAATTCTTGATGGAAGAGCACCACGAAATATGCCTTTGAGGGAGCCGTTATATGTAGAGGAATCTAGTAGAAGCAAAAAACAGAAAATGATTGATGTAGGTTAGGAAATGAAACCTATATATTATCGAATGATTATTTGATTAACGTCAAGCTTTGAAGCTTCACTGGGACTATCGCCGACCTCGTCATTTCGATCAAGTGACGAGGACGAAATCAGAGCTGGAACCGCAATCTCCCAAAATTTCCACCATTAGCAACATATAGTATCATATACTTCAAACATCTGCTTTGAGGTTCAGCCTTCTACATAGCGGACGGCCGCGGTAGCCGAGTGGTATAGGTATCGGACCGTGGCTTGCCTTGCCACGAGTTCGAGCCCAATACCATTAAAGACCCGCCGTGTAGGGCAGCGATGCACGTTAAATCTGTCGAGAGCTGAAACGTCCTCCCGCTGGTGTGGTGTGGGAGTTAGGAGAGGGGGTGCCAGCTCAGGTGTCGTCCACGTCACTTGACCATGGTTCAAAATTACGTGGTCCGTCGCCAAAAGCCCTCGTGTAGCTGAACAGTGCGACGTTAATATTCAATCAATCAATCAAAATTACGTGGTCCGTCGCCAAAAGCCCTCGTGTAGCTAAATAGTGCGACGTTAATATTCAATCATTCAATCAATCAATTCTACATAGCGGATCTTCAGCAGGGACACCAGAATTCAAACCGACGATGCAACACCACGTCGATCACGAGTTCGTAACCATGAACTCTTGCCTACTGTGACCTCCTATATCTTCTCGAACAGGATACCGTAAAAACTGTCCGTGATATATATTTTTATAATTAAGTATATTTTTTACTTAGCCATTTATTTGGATTCCTACATAGAATGAAACTATTATTTTGTTACCAAATATGCCCAAAAATTAAACAATAATGCAATTTTCTTTGATTTAAATATAATGTTAACTTCCAAATTGAAAAATTGTTATTGACATATATTCATTAAATAAACATAAATTTCTTAGAAAAAATAAAAGCAATGTTTATATATTATATGCTTGATTAATTGTGCTTGATAATTAATTGCCAGCCTATTTTCTCTCCCTTATAATGATATTTTAATCGTTCTCTAAAGTTACAAAAGTAATTTTAATTTCAAAATATCTCTTTCTTCCTTTTTTTTTTTTTTTTTTTGCTGAACATGAAATAATTTTGTAATGCTTATTTTCATTTACGTACCATTTCTTATAAAAAATATTTTTTAAATTTAAAAATTATTTTACAAACATACGTAAAATAATGGTCAAAACCATAATTAACCAGTTTTTTTAATGAAATAGCTGCATACTATCTTAGAAAAATATCAAAATTGATAACCTTTAACCTTTTTAACATTTAAAACTACTTTTTTAAAGAAAACTATTCAAAATTGTTTCCCTTAAACCTTTAATAATGTAATACAGGTGTAAGTGTATACCTAATTGGAAATTTCTGAAACATTTATTTTTTGTACATAAGAATTTTATTTTGTAATACTTTTAGAAACATTTATTGTTCCATTATAAAAGAATATTAAATCGTTTTTCTTTATATGTAGTGCCTACTAGATTGTGAATATTCCATTGTTTACTGTACCGGGACCAACAAAACAAATTTATTCACGTTAATACATTGTTTTTGCACAACTAAATCGTTTTGTAATGGAAAATGAACTTTTTTTTATTTGTGGATAAAAACACCTATAATCAAGGAGAGCGAACAACTTATTGACATTTTAAAAGACATTTGACGGTAAAATCTATATTAAAACAAGAACAGCTCCTAAGATTTAGATTGCAAAATACATGGGATTTTTTCCATAGTTAGAAACGAATAAAGCATTCATAACAAATTATCAGAATCCATGAGTCGAAAAAGTAAGAAAGCCATTTTAGATCTCTCTCATGGTCAAGAGTCAACACTATTTTACTCCCCCCCCAAAAAAAAAAAAAAAAAGAACAAGTATTTCGTTTCACAGTCGTAAAGACTGTGGCCCCTCTTCCTCCTGCAGAGAAAGGGGAGGATTCTATTAAAGGAAGTGCGCTACACACACACAGAATTTTTTTTTTTTTTTTGCCTTTTTCAAAATCAACCAAAAGCGGAGAGCAGAGTGCACGCGATCTTCTCTTTTCAAACAATTAAATCTCACCAGCAATGACATCCAATAATTCACAAAATAGCTGTAAATTTATGTTTCGAGATCTCTCTTTCCGATTTTTCGAAATTTCGCAATTGTCCATAATTCTGGAGATCTTCGTATAATAAGGACCATTATAAATTTATCATCTTCCATCCTCTCAAAAATTGACACATTTGTTGAGTAATTCAGAGTACCACTGAGAATTGTACCTCTCGTGAAATAGGTTGCCAACCCCAGTTCTATTGTATAAAAGTAAACTTGTATCATACTGTTTGTTCATTAAAACGTGAAATTTAATTTTTCATTGCTTTAAATCCACCTATTCTTCCTTTAAAAATCATTTGTTCAGGAAAAATTAAACAGTTTCGTTCTGTACATCATTTATCTAGAGAATTGATTGACAAACTGTGTTCCACGAGTCCCAATAAAAAAAAATGGGAAAGAAAAATTACAAATATGTATGCAAAATGGATTTATGTTCTCATGAAATTCGTTTAGCCACAATTATCTAAAAATCATAGACTAAAATTAAAAATTTTATTTATGCATAATTTGAAAATTTTTTAAAACTTTTATTGTAATATAATAAATGAATTTTAAAACTTTATTTTATGCAGTAGATTGTGAATATACTATTGTTTGCTATCCCGAGTTCCACGAAGTAATTTTATACTAGTTAGTACAATGTTTTGAAACCTTTTACATTTGTGGGGGGAAAAACACCTATAATGAAGAAGATAAAAAAAAATTATCGACATATGAACAGATTCGATGCTAAAATTTAAATTTAAGCTAGAAGACCTATATCTTAGGTTACCAATTCATGCTATATACGCAGAATTTCTCACACAGCTATGAACATTTTCATGCCATTCACAAAAATGTATGTAGAAAGTGAAAAATATTTTTAACGCGATTGGCAACAAAAACAAAATACAAAAACGAATTGAACACGGAATATGAAATGCTACTGCAGATAATTTCAAAAAGCTTATACGTCGATAGTTTGTGTAAAAAATTGTGAAAACACATATCTCAGTTACTAAGTATAATGCATGCGTAGGTGACATTTGGATCACAAATTTATATTATCAATGAGTAAATAACATTAAAATTACATCATAAAAGTTTTTAATAAAAAATAAAATATTTTTTTAAAATTGTCTTTACATATAATATCAAAAATATGTTTATCTATATACTTTAAATATTATTTTAAGATATATTCCCTTCAGCGAAGAAGGGGTTTCCTCGAAAACATGTTACAGTTCTAAGGGGTCCAAGAGTTGAAAAAGTTTGATGATTGACCAATGTCCAGACATGAGAAGTCTTTCATGGTCAAGATTCACTCTGCTGCTTTAACCCCTCGCCCGAAAAAGAAAAAAAAAAAGAGCTAACATTTATTTTACTAGTTTGACGACCATCACCCTCACTTAGCCCCCCGCGTGTTCCCTTTCGCTGAAGGGGAGAATTTCATTGAAAAGGTTACCCGAGAGAGAAATTTATTGCCCATCTTGGGAATCTTAACACAAATATTTGTGCCAAAAATTTCGCAATAGCCAACGCCATCTAGATGTCATGTAAGGTGTTAAACTAATGGCCCGCCATCACCTTAAAGAGCCGATCGTCGTGGAAAACCCACACTGGCTAGAATTAGAGGAAGAAATAAAATAAATAAATGGATTTTAAAAGAAAGAGGCAATGGGAAAGCAATCTCTATCTTAATTTTTTTGCTAAATTAAATAAAACTTGCTAAATTAAATAAAAAGGAAAGATTTTTTCCGCGTGGAATGTTTTGTTGATATTATATTAAAAAATATTATCAAACATATTTAAAAAGACGAAACATAATAATTTTTTTTCTGTACAATTTCTTACTTCTATTTTTAATTATATTGTGTATTTTTTATCTTATATGACACTCATTATCAGCAGGTTATATTTTGGATTATTCACCGTAAAAACTGCCGTGGATTATACAATGTTTTTTTTTTTTAACTCGAAAAAAAGGATGTGCGGATAATACGCCGCTGCAGATTATATACAGGAAAATACGGTAGTTAAAACTATTTAAAATTATTATAAATTAAAAAATTTTAAAAATTAGTATTAATTAAAATTATCATCAATTTATTATTAAAATTATTATTAATTTATTACTAAAATTATTATTAATTTATTATTAAAATTATTATTAATTTATTATTAAAATTATTATTAATTTATTATTAAAATTATTTAAATAAACTTATTGAAATTAAATAAATTTATTTGAAAAGGTTTTATATTAAATATTTTATAAAGTTATTTAAAACAATTAAATTAATAATACATAAAAAAGACATATTTTTAAAAATATTAATTATAAAATTAATTTAATAATAATAATAATATATTTTATAAATTATTTTATATTATACGTAATATTTTATTCATAGTATACTGTATTTCACATTATAAAACTTTGTAACTAATTTTTATGTAGAATATCATTTAATATATTTATTATATATTTTATTATAAATATTTTTTAATATAAATATTTATATAATTACAGTAATTTTTTTTACTTTAAAAAATACAAAATAATTAAATGAAGAAAAAAAGTTGATCGCGTGGAATCGAACCCTAACCTCGCGCATAGTAAGCAAACGATTTACCAATCAGACTACGTACTCTTTGGTGGAAATTAAAACTTAATTGTATAAAAACTAAGCATGAGTTTGAAAGGCTATTTTCTCTGAATTAATTGGCCATTCGGCGGAATTACATTGAGGGTTTAATACCCTAATGGAGTACTACTATTACACCAAGTCTCGACCCCAAATGAATTTCCTTTGTCGTGGCCTCCCCTTGTGAGTTAAACAACCGTTAAGCCCAGAATTGGTTTGTTTACCTTTGGTGCTCATGGGAAATTTCGGGACGGTGCAAACTCAGGCAGCGGTTTGTGGAAATCACTTAAACCAACATGGTCGGTTTTGGCTCAGAAATAAAACGGCCTAATTAAAGAAAATTTAGGCTGTAATTTCCTTCCAGTTGAGCTAATCAATGCTGTCCAGACAAGGATTCACACCAAAGCGGCAAGAAAGGAAAGGGAGGTAAATAGTTGTAGGGGTAGGAAAGGGGAAGAAGCTATAATTGTTTCTTGGGATGCAGAGGATCAAATTTTAATCTCTGCACTGCAGGAATATGTTCCGGAATTTGCGCTGCTAAAGGTTACTCGAGAAGATTTAATCGAAGCTCAAAATAACGGCGAGGAAGTTAAATCCTTATGCGAACAAGCAGTCAGTCAAGTGCAGGCTACAAATAAGGCTTATTCTCTAGAAAATGGATTGCTGGTTAAATCGCGAGAATAAGTTAGGTAACGCGGTTAAATTAATGGTAGTGCTGGAAGGGCTTACCGGACCAAATTAAATCGTTGTCATGGAGGAAACCAAACCGCTGAGTTAATAAAAAGCAGTCAGGGTATGATTTTTTCACAGAAAACGTTAAAGGAACCAGTTCTCAAACTGAGATGGATAAAACTAAAGATACGAATGGGGGCAAAAGAATCCATAGATTGTGTGAGATTTCAGGTATGTAACCCAGATTAAAACTTCGTATGATTATGATAATGAAAAACTTAAAAGATGTAAATTTAGTAATCCCCACTGGGCTCAGAGAATTTGCGAGAGTCAAATTTTGGAGGTTTCCGATTTTGTAAACAACTCCATAAGTTTTGATTTCGAGGATGTAACCCAGGTTAGCGGAATAAGCAAAAGCCTGCATGACTCACAAGTATATTAGTTGCACAAGTTGTTTGATAAAATTTCAAAGTGTTTTTCAAACAACCGAGTGTTAACTAATTTAATAGAGGTATTAAAATGGGGGGTACATATCGGGGTCATGTAAAGGTCACAAAAGTGCAGATAGTCTTATAACGGATCCGGGATAGATTATTGGTAATTGTTGTTAATAATGGTCAATTGCTAAGGATTAGAAATTGTTGTTAATAATGTTATTTGCTAATGGTTACTAATGGTTGTTAATAATGTTCTCTTGCTAAGGATTAGTACTTGTTAGGGTTTTTTTTTTTTTTTTGCTAATGGTTTCTAATTGTTGGTAATGTCCTGTTGCTAAGGGTTAGTACTGGTTATTAGTAATGTTTATTTGCTAAAAAATGGATAATAATTGTTGCTTATGTTTTTTATGGTTAGTGGTTAATAATTGTGTTAATTATGTTTAATTATAATACTGTATATCATGTCGAATGGAGATGCATGTCCAAAGATAAAGCCATGAAAAGTAATAATATTAATGTGCTTAATTTTGTGTATCTGGTGTGTTAAAATAGACATGCTTATTTAGATTACGCAAAGGGCATATTGCGAAGAATATTTTATGTGTAAGGTTGTATGCTTAGCATATGATGTCAACATGTTGTTAGTGTAATTTTTAATAGGCATTGTGATATGAGTGTTTATATTTTTATTTAATGATATAGTATGTTTTCTTTAATTGCTATTGATCATTTTCGTAATTTGAATTTGTGTAAGTTCTCTACCAAGAACTCACGCTAACACTAGTGATAAGCAGTTCCAAATCTAGTTCAGCGTTGTTGTTTTTTTTAATAGTTTAAATTGCAACTCAGAAATATTGTGGTACTTGAGATGAAGTGATGTGTCGGTAATCTGTCTGTCGTCGCCATCATTCTACGTAAGTTTTCTCAATGAAAAATTCTGTAAGAGAGGGCGAAAGCTCTAACTTGTCTCGCAGCTGTGGTCGGTTTTTTTTTTGTGGAAATGATCATTATACGTGCATACTGCAGCTGCGTGTCGGGGGTTCTTGCGTGGTCCGCCTTGGTCCCGAAACCCCTTGTCCCCGAGGAACCTTTATTTCTGCGAAGGCCCAACAAAGTGTTCCTCTATTGCTCCAGTTGAGGAATTGCAAAATCTTAATATTATTGACATTTGTTCAACGCGGCTGACATCCCTGGTACAATCGAGCAAGAAAGCGTAGTATTTTGCTTGTTTAACTCTATGTATAATTTCTTCAATAACTGATTTAGACATTAATGCAATTAATTCGTTTTGGATGTCGTGGCTCAGATAATGTTGAGTAAGTTGCTTTTCATTAGTACGTTGCATGTGCTCCCGTAGGGTCAGATCATATTTCGATAACTTAAATAAATCTATAAAATTGCCACTGTGTCTGCTATCGTTCAATTTAAGGGATTCTCGATGAGCTCTAAATGATAAATTGTGTGAGGCTAAGTAGTTTATTATATCATTCTTTCAAACAAATTATGCCAGTACTTTTGCGATTCCTTAATCAAACTCTCGTAATCCTTATCTATTGTTTTTCCGTGTTTAATTCCTTTATAGAATTCCATCCATTTAATCATGCATTCCATGTGTCCTTGACTTTGCTCATGTCTTTGCAATATCCAACTCAAATCTTTCCAGTCACAACATCCTTCTTTTACAACCTGTGTCTACAAATGTGAAAAAAGTCTTCATGGAAAGCAATAAACTGTATCTTGAAAAATAGAGTAAACTAACCATCTGCGATGTTGCTAAGTTGTTTAGTTTCCATAGCCAGACGATTCTGGGTAATGCCCGTAAAGTACTAATCACTTTCTTTACTCGCGCAACTGTATGAAAATAAATAAAATGGAGGTTATAATGGTCACGTAATATGGAGGTTCGACTTTATTAAAAATGCTTTTTTTTTTCCTGCAACTATAAAAGAGAACTAATGTTGTAATTTTTTTCAATGTAATTTGAATTCCTCATGACACCAAACCCTTAAATTAAAATTTTTGTGTAATTCTCTTCAATAGTTCTGAAACTTACTATTAGAAATTAGTCTGCATTAAAGCGACATTATATAAGCTGAAAGAGTATTGGGTTCTGTAATATACTTAAATTTCCGGGTAACGAGATGGATCCCAAAACCTAAGCAAATTTACTTTTTATTTACGTTTTATTATCGTAGATTGACGCATATAACTATTGTGCAATCTTTATTACTTATAGATACATCTAGTTATATCAGATAATTAGTATCGTCCTTTATCAGTCATTTTCTGCTAAATATCGTAGCTTTTAAGATTCGTCAAAATAGTAAAGAAGGGTTTGTCTTCACACCTTTCTCGTAAGTCTTTCCGCTGGTCTAGCTGATCTTTTACTAGTCTCTGTTTAAACCCCGGAGACCGTCCTCTCTCACGCCCCCTACAAATTCTGATTGGAAGTAACACGGATCTGCACACGGCACCTTAAGCCTTGGTCTCAATCATCTTTGCTTCTTTCGAGACCAAGTACCATTTGGACCGCGACCTTCTTGTCACCGTATATCGAAAACCATACGAAGGAGTCATAGATTGACCTGTCTGTCCAAGAATACAATTCTTGGCATTTCCTCCTCACAATAGCGAACCATCCCATCCACACATGTGTAGCTCGGCCACGTGTTAGAGGGAACAAAAGAATGGACAGCCGTTGAAACAGGTGTCTTATCTGTAGTTCGCTCTGAAGAAAAGATCATATGATTCGACTTTTCGTCTAGGGGTGCTATAGAAGAAAAGAAGGGTAGAAAACAGCTGGTTAGCTCCCTTTCCCCTTAAAATGTCTTATTTCACTGAACTTGTCATATACTTATACGCACAGAGAAAAAAAGGCTCGTCCAATGCGCACTGGCGTAGCTAGTTCTGAGTGGGCCCTTTTTTAGAAATGAAAAACCTGTTAGTGGGACTATATAGTTCCACATATTGGGGCCCCGTATCATTGATAGGATGGTAGCTACGCCCCTGCCAATGAGATAAACCGAGACAGCAGTTTTAAGCAATAGGAAAATACATAAATATATGCACTTAAGACAAATACTGACTGTTTTTGACTTCATACACTCTACGAAGAGGAATAAACGATTTTCAACAACACAAAATTCACTCCACAGGGTACATACAAACACACATACACATACAAAAAAATTTTTTAAAAAAAGAGTAATGATGAACTATCTAGTCTGCTTTTTCAGTCGCATTGTCATGGAGCTTCCTCAGTCTATGTCTGATTTCGAAATTAAAAGGCTGCAAACTCGACGCCCACCTGTGCAACTTTGGGTTGGTGCACCCTATTTTGTTTCGTTTTAATGAATTGACATTTTCTATAAATGTTTGCCCGTCTTTATAGTGTTTTAAACGCTTTAGACCCAAAATTATCGCAGCTAACTCTTTCTACTGTTGTAATTTTTTTTTAATCCGTTTTAAGAAAAATTTCTACTTACATAAAAAAATTGGATGTTCTTTCATTTTTATCTTTTATGATAAAATCATCCCAGAGCACTCATCTCACTCGTCTGTCTACAAGATAACTTCCTTAGAAAAACCCAGGACGAACAATATCGGTTTTGAGACGAGTTTGGATTTTAGCTCCTCGAAAGCCACCTCACATTTCTCATCCCAAGTAATTTTCTCTTAATTTTATTTTCAGAGCGTTAGTTAACGGCGAAGCTATAGCACTATAATTTGGAATGTAATGAGTATAGTACCCCCCCCCTCCCCCGTAGCCTGTATCGTCTATGTAAAAGGCAAGACAAACTGCTCTAACCCTTCTAAAACCTGGGCCATTTGCTTACAAAAATAATAAGGTGCGCATACTAACCGAAACATCATTTTTTCTAGGTATGTAAAAAGTGTCAAAAGGCGTAACGAAAACAGTGTGCTTCTGAGCTCTTGATGTAAAAGGAATTTTTGAAAATACCCCTTTGACAAACCCATTACCGTGACATATGGTGCCGCGCGCGTTTTTCTTTTCTTCAATATCTCCCATATTTGGCGATGGAAAGGACTCTGCTCCTGTCACCTCGTTTAAATGCGGATAGTCAACACACGGGTGGGGGTCTTTTGGGGATTTTCTACCAAAATATAAGGGACGATGTGAAATATCGGACCAGTGCCGGTTTATCCGTTGGAAGCTTGGGACCGATTTATTCTTTGGAAGCTTGGGGCCGATTTATTCATTGGAAGCCAGGGGGCCCGAAAAGGATAAGGAAACTGGATAAGCTGGCCTTAAAAAAAAAAAACAGGTTTTCTGATAATAAATTTCAATCGGCCAGTGTGAAGGAGACCCGTAGATCTGCGCCCAGGACGCGAAATGAGCTTAAGGTATCCGACTACGTTCGGAAACGTGATTTTGCAAAAGCGCATAAATGGATAATTTCCATGATATTTAGTGTCACTTAGATTAGAATACATGGGTAAAATCCTAGGAGGACCCACTGCTGTTTTTGGCGCCAAAAAATTTTCGCCAAAAAGCGCCAAATTGAAGGTTTTCAAAAAGGCGTCAATGACGAAAAACTCTTGGGAAGCGCATGCGTCAGCGGGGGATTAAATGGGCGTTTCGCAAAGATGAAAACGAATAAATACATTAAATTAATCATTATATAAAGAAAAAAACGGAGAAAAAGCAATGAAATTCATTTTAAAAAAGCATTCTAAAACCAGTGTGTACAACATGATTTACATTTTTAAAAAAGGACGAAAGGGGCGTTTCGCAAATATAAAATTGAAGAAATACATGAAATCAATCATTTTAAAAAATTTTAAAAGGCACTTACCTTACGCTTGCGTTTCGTCATGTTCCGTTGGTGGATACACCCTTGCGATGGATGCAAGGAATTCATGAAAATTGTCATCCACCAACTTGTGACCTGTTCTTATTAACTTTAAAGTCATTCACCACGAACGCATTCATGCTCTTGCCAAACCAATATCTCGTCAAACGCAAGATAATAGTTATAGCAAGTTTGCTTTCGCTAAACCAAGTGCCCTTTCTCACACTCCGAACAACGTCGTGGCGATTATCTTTCGACTGGTTGCGGCAACGCCATTCGTAGCCGTCAACCGTTCCCTTTCGTTCTTACAAACGCATATTTTTTTAAACCTCGGACATTCATAACGAGAAGCAATTAAATTAGCTTTCATACACCATTCTAATGTCTCTTTCTTCCCCTTTGTGCCCAGGAGCACAGAGAAACATGTAGTAGCCGTTACCACTCCCAAAGACCCGCCGTGGTGTGCACGTTAAATCTGTCGGCTGAAACGTCTCACTTTCAATTAATTTCCTTTCACACGCCATTCTTAACAACAACCGGTGGAGAGCAGACCTTCTCAAACGAAGTCAAATGTCAAAATGACGTTTTTTCGGAAAAGGCGAAAAACGTTGTACTTTTTTAGGGTTGCCATTTTTAGGTGATTTGAAAATCCAAATTTTTGGATGAAATGGAAGGGTTACCATATTGTAACATTTATCGCTCAAAATTTGGCGACAAAAAAATTTGGCGACCAAAAGTGCGTCCTCCTAGGATTCAACCGAATACATGTATAAAACTGCTTAAAGGACATTCTTAGAAAGAATGTGAGTTTGTATTAGCGTACACACGTAAGAAGAGAAACTTGTGTATGACATTTTTCGAAAAAAGATCTACTATTTACAACTTCTTAGAAATTGGTTAAATAAAGCTAAATTAGATATAGTTTAAGCAAACGGCTTTTATTATCATAGACATGGATACAAATAATACAATTATTTCACCTTATGGCTACTAAGATTATTATAGCATTTCATTAATTGTAATAGAAATATTACTATCATTGTTATCGTTATTATATATTTTTGTAATTAATGGTTTATGGTAACTGAAATATATGGCTTACATTCCACGGAATTTAGTGACCGAGTAAAAACTCAGAATTAAAATAAATCCTTTGATTGTGCTGATCACTTTAGTATTGAAATATTATTTATCACGTCACTACTGAGTTTTAGAAATAAACAAGGCGAGCAACAGAAACACGTGACTTGACCCTCTCACGGTTAATGGGGTAAAACAATTTTGCATTTCAAGGTTTTTAATTAATATATTTTTAATTAAACACAATATCTTTATTAATTATAGCCTATGTATTATTCTGATGTAAAGGGTGTTTTTTTAGAGGTATAGAACTTTAAATTGCAATAAAACAACGATGTATTTATTCGATTGACATGAATTTTTTTTTTATTCGAAAGATAATCTTGTGGCATTACATTTTAAATATGATCAAACAAGGCGTAGATTCGTCGAATGGGCCCAAAACGAGATTGCCGTTGTTCCCGATTTTCACAAGCGAATTTTGTTTAGCGATGAAGCGCACTTCTGGTTGAATGGCTACGTCAACAAACAAAACTGCCGCATTGAAGTGAAGCTAATCCACAAGTGTATGTCGAAACACCGTTACATCCAGAAAAACTGACTGTTTGGTGCGCTTTATGGGATGGTGGAATCCTTCTTCAAAAACGATGAAGGCCACAACGTTACAGTCAATGGTGATCGGTATAGAGCCATGATTACTAACTTTTTCATTCCTGAATTGAACAATCATGATGTCCAGGAGCTGTGGTTCCAACAAGACGGCGCAACATGTCACACAGCTCGTGCCACAATCGATTTATTGAAAGACACGTTTGGTGACGGCCTAATTTCACGTTTTGGACCTGTGAATTGGCCTCCAAGATCTTGCGATTTAACACCGCTAGACTATTTTCTGTGGGGCTATGTAAAGTCATTGGTCTATGCGGATAAGCCACAAACGCTTGACCATTTGGAAGACAACATTCGCCGTGTTATTGCCGATATACGGCCACAAATGTTGGAAAAAGTTATCGAAAATTGGACGTCCAGATTGGACTACATCCGAGCCAGCCGTGACAGTCATATGCCAGAAATCATATTTAATATGTAATGCCACAAGATTATCTTTCGAATAAAAAAAAAATTCATGTCAATCGAATAATACATCGTTGTTTTATTGCAATTTAAAGTTCTATACCTCTAAAAAAACACCCTTTATAAGCTACATTATTGTAAAGTTTCATTAACATCCATTCAGTTGCTTAAATAGTATAGAACGGCATTTTTAAAATGCAAAGGAAAAAAAAGAAGAACCCTTGGTTCTCTTCAAAGTGTAATGGGAAAAAAATATTGAAAATTAAATAATTAAAAAGTACTCGCACATTTCAGTCGAACTGCCTTTTGACAATTTAATATGCAGAGTATTTCATTTTGTTATATAAGCAGATGTACAAATTCGAAAATGAAGCCAAAAACTCAGTCGAATGAAACACGTTGCTGTTTATTTATTCTATTGTCATGTGATTATGACGTCAAGTGTATCGAGTCCATTCTATTTCGTTTCTGAGAAAGTCGCCACTAATGCGCATGCGCGAAAAATCCTCGTGAGAATTTCAAAATGCGTTAAAAAATAGGGAATTTTCGCACATGTAAAATCGCATTTTTTTTATTAAATTTTTTATTTTTTTAAAGGCTTAATTTTTAAGTTAGTGCTTTCAAACTGCACACATCAATTACAAACAAGAGTAATTTTTAAACAAAAAATATAACAGAAATACTGTTTTATTAGATTATCGTTAAAAAGTTTGAAAAACGAAAAATCTTTGTACAGGATAAGGATAATATAATTATACACTCGAACAAAAAGTTTCGTGAGATTATTTTAGGAAACATTCACGTTATTAAATATTTAATTAAAATTTTTAGTAGTGTTTGAAAAATCGCGAAAAAAAAGTTTTACACATTTTATTTTTTAAATTACTGATTATAAAAGAGAAAGGCATGAATTTTTTTAGTGTAGAATATCAATTCATTAACACGAAAAACACTTCTTGCGCGCAACGATTTAGAAATCATTGTCATTAAAAATGTATCAATTTTGACACCTTTTTAAAAAAATCATAAAAAATAGAAAATACCACTATTTTGTAAAAAACATTATACAGAATCATGGCGAAATGAATGGTCTATCCGATTCTGCAATTATATTTTGTCTGAAATGAAAGGATAGGATGCAATTTTTAAGAATGGAGAAAACGTACTACTTCGTATGGATCGACCGTAATAGTATCAAGGTAAATATGGCGCGTCACAGAAAAACGTGACGGAAAATTTTTCCCATACGCCGATAAAGAAGTTTCACTTCAAAAAATTATTTAAATACAATAATTTTTTTGGCAAAAAATTAACTGAGAATGATCTTTTTTCCAAATGTTCTCCTTTTGTGAAAAATGGTTCTATTATAATAATATTTTGCCTTAGAAGTGGATTTATCCATATTTTACTACAGCAGAGGAAAGAAATTGTAAGAAAAAAACGCCGATAATTATTTCAATTGGTGGTAACTCTGAAAACAATGTGAATTTTTCAAAAATTCTAGTTGAGCCTCTGTAGAGAGGTCTGAGCTATATGCAGGCAAAATATTATATTAGAAGATTGTGAATATTCTATTGTTTACTATCTCCTTACACCATGTTGTTTACTATCTTACACCATGCAATAATTTTATATTCGTCAGTTAGCACAATGTCTTACAAAACTAGTTTTCTAATGGAAAGTAACTTTTTGCATTTGTGGAAAAAACACTTATAATGAAAAAGAGGAAACAACTTATTAACAGATTCGATGTTAAAATAGAAATTTAAGCAAGAACAGCTTTTAAATTTTAGGTTACAAATTCATGCAAAGTACACGAGATTTCTTGCGTAAAATACGGTCGTCTAGAATTATTTGGCATAGTTACGGGAATTTCTCGAATTGGATTGAATATTCGGATCGGCAGTCTTGAAATACGTCAGGGGAACCGCTTTTTGCGTCCATAGGTTTGCAAAATAGGCCGATGCCGCAGTCCGTGTATATTACGTTTATCCGGCAAAAAAAAAGTTACCGGAACTCTCTCTCTCCTAGAATCCAATTTCAGATTCTCATTCCCCGCCCCGAAACGCACACGTGACCGACTTCAAGTGTCCCAACCCCTGCAAGTTCAGCCTCTAGAGGGAATAAAAATCTTCACGCGGGATTTGAACGTGAAGCCATTTCTCCTAATTCCAGCAATATTCAGCAAAGATATGTCTAAAATACGGTCGTCCGGCATTATCCTGCAAAGTTACGGGTATTATTGGGAACCGGTTTGAGATTCTTAATCCACGCCCCGAAATATGTCAGGCATTCACTTTTCGTGCATCTTGGCTTACAAAATCCGCTTCCGCAGAAATACGCGCATTGCAACATTTTACGAATTTTCCCGTTTCCCGGATTCTTCACATTTCCAGCAATAAAAAAAAAATAATGACGTCATTGAGATAAAACTACCCTATATTTTAAATTGTACGAAATGACACACAATATGCAAAATTATGTTAAAATCTGTTGATTAGTTTCGGAGTCCATCGCGGACAAACATTGTGACACGGGATTTTTACATGTAAAGATAACATATTTTAGAACGATAGAAAAATAGCATTTTTAAGCATGCTGAGATTAATTTTAGTATCTGATGTATCATATAAATTGGAATTTATCTGCTGTTCAATTTTTTACTTATAGTGAATCTTATTTATTTTTTCCAGAATGATAATCCACCCTGTGTTAGGCGTTGCTATCCTTCAATGAAACATGTCCAAGGTGACGTCATTTGTGAGCGAGATTGTGTTTATCTCAGATCAAGTATTAAAAGAACAAACATGCCATTTGTTGCAAAAGTAACTGCATTGTGGGAAAATCCTGCAAATGGTAAATATTTTCTGATTTTATTTTCTTAAAATTCTGTCATTGTCATTTCAATTTAATCCCAGTTATAAAATACCCTTCCAAACAATAAAAAAAATAATTTAGTCATTAAAAAAATGGAACACTTCATAATTCTTGCAATTTTCTTAATAATTAGACAAAATTGATGTGGCTCTTAATAGTTTAAAGAAAACTAAATTTTTGTTAAAAATTAATTTTTTAAAAAACGAATTTCCTCAGTATTGAATTCTATTTTTTATATCGAATTATGTGTAGATAATTTTAATTCTGTTTTGAATTTCAATCCTGGTTAACAGCACCACAGATATTTGAAGAAAATAGTTTAGGAGCCATATACTTATTATCTTGCTCGTAATGTTCTCCTTTTTTAAATTAATGATTAGTTGATTCATAATTGATAATTGTGTAAATTGGTTTATGTAAAGAATGTTGGCATTTTTTTAATTTTGAAAATTTCCTGAACTATTGGGTTTGTTAAAATTCATTTTGGGGGGAATTATGTGTGATTAATTCCTCAAAAAAAAAATTCATAATTGAAAGAAAAAGTATTTATTTTCTCTAAAAAAACACTTTTATAAAATTTGAAATTTAAGGTAATTTTAAAATGAGGAATCAGTTGTGTGCAACAAAAAAAAAGGAGCCTGCACAATAGAAAAATTATTTTTCAGAAATTAAACGGTGTTGATTCATTGACATCGTAATTTAATTTCCTTTGAGCCTTTTTAATTAGTAATGATTTTGTGTAGCTGCTATGAAAATTGTAAAATTTAAATTGTTGTTTTTCAGATTTTAAATGTTTTGTACATTGGTGTTTTTATTTTTTCTTTTGTATGTAGAGGTTGTGGTTATTATATTCAGCTGCCTTAATGCCTTATTAAAATATGTGTATTATAAGGAAGAAATTTTAGTTGTAATGGAATTACTGCATAAAAAATACAAATATTCATAGTTTAAAGTATACTACTTTTATACTGTAATAGACCAAAATCATTTTATAGATTTTATTAAATTTTTCAAAATTTTCAATTAGATTGTTTCTACTCAAATGTACTATTGAAAATTTTAATGTCTTAAAAAAAGCAGTTTATTATAAAATATATTTCTAAAAAAAGCTTAGTACTTTTTATTATTACAATTAAGCTGATCTGTTACATTGTAGGGTTTTATACTGCAGTGACAGAAAGGAACAGTGTATCATTATTAATTAGCATATTATTATTGAATAAAATAGATGTCCTTAGACCATTAGTCATACAGACCTGGCTATATAACCTTCAAGAGTTTTGCTTTTTAGTGTTAAAGGGAAAAGTCGAGCTAGAATCTTAAGTAAATTAATGATTGAAAGCTTTTGTGTGTGTATCCACTTTTTTTGTACAAACTTTTTTAAAGGTGATGTTCTATAACATATATTTGGGAACTCAATGCATTATTGGAAACTAGGTATGGTAATTGGTTCGAAAAAGGGGAAAAATCACACACAAAGTTGTTATGGTTTGGATTATTAATCAAATATTTCCCATCAAGTTTATTTTTTGAATAGAATAACTTTAGAAAATAACTCTTTCATTTCTTTTTAATTGCTGAATCATTATTAGAGGTGGAACAAAATGTGTCTATCTTGAAAATGTTTTTAAGCATCCCGTTTTATTTCTGATGGAAGAAAAAAATTATTTCCATGCATGTAGATATCAATTTTATATGAAAATGGTTCGCGTGTGAGAGAGAGAGAGATAGTTGGTCTGTTTGTTAGTTTTTTTATTAAAAGATTTAATAATCTAAAAAAAGTTTTATTGAATTTATCACCTTATTTTTAATTTGCATTAAATTTTTTTGAGTTTTATATTAGTCTAGTATTCTATAAAAAGTAAATATTCTGAATCTTTGTTCTTCTCATAGGGGAAATGACCATGAGTTTATTGTGGTATTATCGACCTGAGCAAACACAGATGAACAGGAGAATCCATTGTCAGCCAAATGAGATTTTTGCATCAAAGCACAGAGATGTAAACAGTGTCGCATGCATTGAGGACAAATGCTATGTTCTTACATATTCAGAGTTTTGCAGGTAAAGGTTTTATAGAAATTGTTTAAAGCATACTACGGAGATATATATGTGTTTAAATTTAATGGTTTTTAAATTGTACATATATTTATGTATTTTAAAACTTATTTTAAGAAATCACACTTACTAATTTTCCCTTTCCACTCCCACGTTTAGCAGAATGGCACTATTCCATTGGGCAGGGGCGTAGCAATCGCCCTATCAGCCATATCAATGATACAGGGGCCCAACATGTGTAAGCAAAAAATTGTAAAATATTAAGAGCCCCCATGGATTTTTTTTTATACATTACCCACTCAGGACTAGTTGCACCAGTGCCATTGGGTCTAAATTTCAATAACAATCTTTAATTCTACATTGAAGATCTTCCTGGTAATTATATTAGCAAGTCCAAAGAGTTGTATTGTCTGTTATAAAAAAAATCCCTTTCCTTTTCTGAAGAATTAACATAATACCTAATTTTATTTCCTTAGAAAACTCTAGCTTAGATGTAAAATGTTCAGTTGGGTAAGGCTGTCTTTTATTGTATTGTTTTCAAGTAAATTTTTAGAATAATTAGCAAGCCATGTATATTTATAGCTAAAAGAAATTTTATATTGTGTGAAGATTTCATGTATTTTATTGGTGTGTGTAATATATTTTTTTCTAATATATGTATTGAATTTTAGATTTAAAAAGCAACGCTTGATGTCAACTCATGATATGAAATCAGCTTTTTCTCTTGTACCACGAGGATGGAATTATTCAAGAAAAAATCAACTTCCACCTCCACATATTGCTTCAGAACTTGTTATGTTTTGCCACAGAGTTTATGATTATCGTAGGAAAAGGATGCTTAAAAATCCTCTGTAATGAGAGATATTATGGCTTGTATGGCATTGCTTTTGTGATGTTTTGAATATGGACCAGGATCTGTTTACACAACTAAATAATATATTTATAAAAGTGTGCATTGAAAGGATTTGGAAGTATATTTAGTAATGAATAGCTATGGTTGTGTTTTTAATATTTTAATTTCATACATATATCTCCAATTAGAAGCAATGTGTTGTTTTATTATGTTTTTAGAATTAGAATTTTGAAAACTAGTCACAAAAAATCAATATAATTGTTGAAAAATTTATTTTAAAAGGGGACTATAAAACTGATTTATCTTGAACTAATAATCTTTCAGTATTTGAAAAATTATGCATAAATGTTTTTCCAATATGTTAATTTCTTAACAATCTTTAAGAAAATAATTCCTAATATATTTAATTTTTACTTAAACATCTTAAAAATCTGTTTGTAATTAGAAATGTTTTTTTAATTGTCTATTTTTTTATTTTGTTTTATGAAACTAGGGTTTATGTAAACAAATGGTACAATAAGAAAAAAAATTGCAAACTTCTAGAAATAGATAAAATTTGAATAAATTCAAAATATTTTTGAAAAGTTTTAATGGAATAGAGTATTAAAGAGAATTTTAAAACTTGGTATTGAAGCGATAAGGTTGTTAAATTTAGGAGGAGAAATAAAAGTATTTGAATCAGCATGGCAAAAATAAACTTTTATTCGTTTGAAGAAAAAAATGTTATTTTTATGTAAAAGAATAGCATTGTGTTGTACAAAGAAATCTAAGTAATTGTCATTAGATAACTTTATAATATATAATTATAATTTTTATAATTAAAAATTTTCTTAATTATAAAATTTTTTTTTAAATTTTCATTATAATTTTTTAGTCACTTTCCACAGACTTGAAAGTCAGTTTTGCTTAAGTAATTATTTAATTCTAAAATCACGTTGATAAAATCAAATTTATTGTTTAAAAGATATATTATTTTAGTTATTATTAGTCTTCTCTCTGTGTGTCAAGGATGTATTTTTAATTCAAAGCATAATTTTTTACATCTTTGTAACATGAATTTCATAGAATTCTCCATTCTTTCTTTGAAATTGTTGATGAGTGTAGGAATTTTATTCTTTTAAAAACCTTGAGGAATACTACCTTTTACATTTATAATTATCCTTATACAATTGCATTTTTGTATACTAGATGTACTGATTGTTTTGAAACTTGACTGTATATACTTTTTCAAATCAGTTCTATTAATTACATTTATATATTTGCTTGAATATTTGTTGTATACTTTTTTTAATTGTATATTTTTCCTTTATCAGAAAAACTTAAAAAATTTTTCTCTTTTTAACCCTTTGTGGTTCAGTGTTCCATGACATGGAACTCCAAACTTCACTCACTTCTCAAACTGTTGAATTCAGTTTCAAATAGATGAAAGTGCATTTAAAATTTTCGTTAAACATTCTTTTTTAATCCTGGATGTGCAGCACGAGTATTCCAATTTTTAAAAAATTCTAATGTTTAAATTTTAAAAAAATGTATATATATTTTTTTTTTTTTTTGATAAAAAAAAATTGTTTGAAAAAGTTTTTGTGTTGTTTTGTTGACTATATTTTAAACTATATATTTTATATTATTTTTTAACTTCTATACAAAAAGTGCATGTGGAATCGTCCAATAGATTTGGATATTCCAGGAGCTGGAACACTGAGCCTCTAGCGCTACTTATACTACGCAGTTGATGCGAGAGAACAAATGTGTTTCACGTATTGGGAGGAATAAAATCGAGCTATGTAATGTTGATGGGTAAAGTTCAAGGATATGAAAACGTTTAACACCCACTAGGTACTATTGAATTTTTGGGAGGGTTTTTTTTTTCAGTTGTCTTTGCATAGAACTAGCAGAATTTTTTTTGTCTGAAATATGGGTTTCACTGACATTGGTTTACAAAATTTCTGGATGTTGTATGTGTATATTACTGCTTTTTTGTTTATTCTTTATTGTAAATATAATTATAGTTAATTCTCTTTTCTAATAATATTTAATTTATTTTTCAAATGGTGTGGAGAGGTTAGAATATTTCTGAAACACTGAAATTTCTGTAGCGAATCGAAGTATGCAGATAGCAGCAATGCCAAGAATCACTGAATCATTAAAGCAATATGATAGTGACAAAGGCTGTATCAGCTAAAGATGATGATTCATCTAGGCTAGTATCCTTTACTCCAGTGCTCCGCAACCTTCCTATCGCTGCAGACCGGTAAACGTTTGACAATTTTACCGCGGCCCGCTGAGAGTGGGACACGTTGATTGTTTATATTTTAGATTGTTTTGATTTAACAATTTTAATTTAGTTACATTTAAATATGCCTTCAGATTAAAATATAGTTACACAAAAAATGAACAAAAGTGATTTAACGTGGAATATAAAGTGATTTCCGTGGAAAGTTGCTCAAGTCCGAGAGAAAATGCACCACTTTAAATAAAATGGCAATAGTTTAATGTTCTCTAGGCGGCCCGGCACAATTTGATCCACGGACTGGGGGTTGCAGGTCACTGCTCTACTCAGCCTTGAATTTCGATACGAAGTGCAGATTTTCAAATTTAGAATTTGTATATATATAAGAACTGTACATATATATCTCATTTGTGTACAGAAAATCATATGCAACCAAGAAATTTTGTTTTTTACCTTTTGATTTCATCCCTTTATTTCCCTTTGGGGGGGGGGAGAAGAAGAGAGTGCAGAGTACCAGACTCCCTCTCCCATAGTGCACCTACTAAATTTGCTACACATGTATAATATAGGTTTTATTTACTCATATGTAGATGCTTTTGCTCATTCTAGTGCTTTACTGTAATGCTCTCCTTACTGCACTTTTCTGAGCTCTAGTGGTGCACTGCTCCATAAACACTCACAGGATCAAAGTAGTTCATATAAATCTTACAAAAATGTACCCGTGTACGTACTCCTTTAAGAGTAAACTGTCTCTATTACTTTTTGTGTTAAAATTCCACCTTTTTAAAGCGTAGTGGGCAACAAAAGATTAAAGATTTTTAGTTGAAAGGTTTTGTTACACCTTTAATTTTGAGTTCCACTTTTTAATTGTGAAAAACCTCATATAGTTCTTTATCGAACTTGTAAAGAAATTTTGTTTATTTTTCAAATTTTTAATTCATTTTTAAAAGATTTTATGGTAACTGTTCATATATGCAGTTTATTTTCCATACTCACTGCCATTTTGTAATTTAAATTTTAATAATTTGAAACATTTGTAGTTCTAAAACTTAATGGGCATGTGGAACAAAATTCTAAAAATGAATAATTATAGTGAATATTATAAAGTGAATTGAAAAAATATACATACTTATTAATTTTTTCAGGTTTAATAAATTTACTTCTTGTATTAAGTTTTTTTTTTTTGATCCCCTGTGATACAAGAACTAGCTATTTTTTTTTTACCCTGAAGAGCCATTTTTTTCAACATTCCTGTAAAATATGTTATAGTATTTTTTTAAGATTTTACTGCTTGTTATAGATATTTATATTTTAATTTCATTGAATTCTCTGGTGATTTTATTTTTAATAAGTTTTGATTTTTGTATATGTATGTACAGAGTAATTTTGTAAAATTCAAATTATTATATCAAAATCAGTATTTATTATTAAACACTTCCTAATTAATTCTATGCACACTTTTTATCAAATGAAAAATTGATGTTTGTTAAAATTTCATTGTTATGTAGTAAATTTTCTGTTGTTAGATTAGCCAATGGTATAGTGTATTTTATAATGGCATGCTGATTATTTATCTGGTGTTGCTATTGTGGCCTCTATATATTAGTCGCTTTTTTTAAAGAAAAAGCATAAAATGTGTGTTTAAATATTTTTCAATCTAAAGATGTAGCACTCTGAATATGTAGAATATATGTGAGTTACTTTTAATATTGTAAAATATATATGCATAAATATATATATAATAGCTTGAACTTTTTTAGTTTTTTCCTTCCCAAAGAATTCAGAGTATAAACAATACTGTTTACCCTTATACATCATAGAAATGAAAACTTATCATTTTATTATTCCAGAAATACATATTATTTTTTTTAATCTGTACATATTTTTCTTGCTAAAATCAATTAACAGGGTTTAATATCTGAATTGATATGTATTAATATAATGTCTCAAATGTTTTTCAAAATTTTTTGTTAAAGGAGAAATATGTTACTTGTGGAATTAAATTTCAGGATTGATTTTGTGATTGAACAGAAGGGAAAAAAAAAAAATGAATTTATAGTTAGGAAATTCAACCAATGAAATTGAAATGATTTTTTATATCATAAGTTCATATGTTGTATAATTCTTTTATTTAAATAAGAATTGGTTTTACCAATTGTGTAAGTCCAAGAAACTGAGCTATAAAGCAACAGTAAATATTGTTTATATTTTTTAATTAAATATTTAAGAAAGGTAGAAAACAAGGTAAACTTTCTTAATCGAAACATGAAGGAAATAAACTTATTACAAAATGTTCAATGTCATTCAGTAATTGATGCTTTTAGAATATTTTCAAATTAAAAAATAAGTTTATCTGATAATTCCATGGATTTTGAATTTCAAAAACAATTAATTATGGACTTCCAAAATATATTCATACTGCTGTGTATAGTTTATAGTATTTTTAAAAATATAAATTTTAAAGCAAAGTTGTATGGTTTGTTTGCATTGTAAAATAATTGATTCCAAAATTTTCTGTTACAATTTTAAGAACAATAACTGTTAGCAGCTTTGAAAAAAAATTGGGGCCTATGATTGAAAATGTGTGTTTTTCTTATATATTTATTAAAATATTGAAGTCTTATGAAGAATTTTGAGAGTTGGACTACAATGTAATTATTTTTAATTTGCCCTAAAATCTTGAATAATGTTTTTGTGAAAATTATTTATAATATAGCTGTTGATGTTATAGAAATGTATTATGTTGCAGTATCTTTTATCAAAAAGATTAATACTTTCATAAAATTTTAAAGTTTTAACATTAAAAAAAAAGTTTTTATAAAAATATTTTGGTAGACATTTTTAGTTATTTGTAATTAGAATTTCGTTTTTAAATGATTACCATATATACACAAAAGGAAAAATTAGGAAATATCAAATAGTATATTCACCTATTAAAACAAATATAACACCAAATTCATTAAAATTTCATATGCATGACCCAAGTGTTTCAAAAATTGTTTTTTTTTATATACTTAATTTTTATAAGTACGAGGCTTAGAAAGTAACAATAGTATAAATCCACATACTTGTATGTATTTTCATACACTCACATGAACACTTTTGGAAAATCTATAAATATTGGATATTTTAAATATGTGTGCCTTTTTTTTTATTTTATATTTAAATTTGTGAACCATTAATATAAACTTTTTTTTATAGTTACGAGAAAAAAATTTAACCTCAGTGATATTTATTACTATCTATACCATTGGTTTTTTGAGGTACTATTCTTTTTAAGTACAAGATACTATAATATATTTAGAAAATCTTAAGTTGCTATCTGATAATCATGCTATTTTTGTGTTGAACTAGATGGTTGTTATTTTGCCTTTATGGTAAGAATATATATATTTTTTCATGAAGATGTTGCAAATCATCTATAAAAATATATTATTTATTACTTAAAGAGGGAATTAGTTGTTATATTTATTTATTTGCAGGGTTTTCAACATTCTCCTCTTTGTTAGTAGATTTCAGAAATATATAAAATTTGTATTGTTTTATTATAGAGCTTTATTAAATACTTTGATATTAATTGTAGTAAAAGATATTTTTAAAAATTGTGATTATTTTAAAATGAAAATTTTGTGTACATAAATAGATTTTGATAGACTAGTATGGATATTCTGTATAAAAATAAAGCTACAAGCAACAGCTAGCTTTAGATATAACAAACTAGAAGGGATTTTTTGAAATTTTTTAAGGTTTCATATTTTTTAATGAATATATGTAAAAATTCTGAAATATATATCAACATTTTAACTGTAAAAAAAATTGTCCCAAATTTATCTTGAAATTATAATGATGAATACTGTTATTTAGCTGTAGAAAAAAAATATAATTAGAATCGAAATTTGTAATTTATTATATAACAGTGATCTATTGGGATTTACTTTTATAATTTGATTTAATCACAAAATATCGAAACAGAAACATAAGGAAGTTATACTTTTAATTTTCAATTTAAAAAAATCCATTTCTTTTTTAGTATAGTTAAAATATGTATGTAGGCATAAATTTTATTCATAGATGTCATGATATTAATCAATATTGTATGTGATATAGAAGTTATTACATTTAGAGTCTATCAAAATGTTTATTCAGCTAGGCAAAACTGTATGTTTGTTTGGAACCGCTAGCAATTTGCTACACATGTTAGTAATTCTGCTTGTCATGCACCCTGGATTTTTCAATTATTTTTGTTGTAGCTGTGGAATTTTATTTATTTATTATGTACTTAATTATAGACAAATTCCATTGTATATGTATGCAAAGTTTATTTTAAATTTTAATTTGGAAGGGTATTTATATATTGCATGATGTATTACACTGTGTGTTTGCTACTGTTTGTAAATGTAATATTTTATTAAAGGATTGAAAAAAGCATTACTGGTTGTGTTATATTTTCTTATCCTGCATATCCACATAATATTTTATGCTCACTTAGTTTTCACAGCTTGTCGTGTGATTAGCTATTTAAAGTAATACTATTTTTTTTTCACCCCACACCAGATTTAGCACCATCAGTCTATGATGGGCAGCCCAAAGCAATTCAGAAATAATGAAAGCTACTATGATTTTTAACAGAAATAGCTGCTGCTATGTTGTCGAGTCTAGAACAAGACAACTTAATGGTCACTGCACATGTCTTGCATTACATAAAGGGCTAGCTGGGAAATCTCTACTAAACCAAATCTGTACAGGTTCATGAGGTAATCATGTCTAGTTATAATTCTAAAGTTAGGAACACCAACAGTTCTAAACTTCTCACAAGGAATGGGATTTTCCATTAAGGAACTCCAATTTTTACCCCTCACAAAATCCCGGATCTTCTCTTAAAATTGAGTCTAAAATCTAGTATTAAGGATTATTTTTGCACTGTGATAAACGAGGATTAGTTCAGGGAAAGTCAAAGTAAGCCTTGGCCAGTGTATCATCAAACTCATTTGCCTTGACTCCACAATGGCTTGGAATCCACTGCAGGGTGACATTGCAACCATTACCCAACAAAGCATCAAAAATTCATTAGTACATGTTTATAGATTGAAAGAAGGGTTGAAAAAATTACTGTTTTTTTTAATACTGGCCTGAGAATCAGTCAAGATCACAATATTCTGATTATCTCTTTTAGAGATTTTAATCAAAGCTATTTGGTCAAGAGCCATTTCAACGTTAATACCAACCGCCGCATTAAAGCTAAAATACCAAGAGTAAACCCCCCGCACACGCATTACGAACAGTGTTAGAAGCAAAACATTGGTGTACTCCTGCAACTATTGTGTCGTAGGAAATCTGTCTGTAATAATGGCCAAGGCAGCTATCTTCATTTCTGTCTCAGTGTAGGATTTTTTACTGGCCGACAGAACTAAGTCTAAATTACAATTTGCCGTGTTAGAAAGTCGAAGAAACACGCCATTTTCTAACAGAGGCGTGGCCGTAGTAGCCTAGTGGTCGAGGTAACAGATTCGTGGGCGGTGTGTCATGAGTTCGAGCCTATTACCGCTGTAGATTCTCAGTGTAGGGCAGCGATGCACGTTAACCCCTTCCCAGTTTTTCTCGGGCAGGCGAAATGTACCATCATAGCTCATCCCGAGTGTAGCTCAGGCACTGTGAAATCAGTCATTCCCGAATTATTTCGCATGTGCTTTTTATGGTTTCGAATGCTTTTGTTTACTTTTCTGGCTACTAGATGGTAGCCCTTATACAGAGTTTTCAGCTGTAGATTTAAGATAAGAGTAAGCGTCCTCTGGTGAAAGTCCAGATATCTTTGTCGTAAATCATTGAGTGCTTGCGTAACTAACGTCTTGTTTTATTTTTTAAAAATGGCTTGCACGGGATATATTGATTCTGATTCCAGTGAATCCAATTCGGATGATGATTTTGGAAGTGAATACCGTTTAGATATTTCAGAATCTCAATTGTTCAGATTTCGGTACTTCTGAAACAAAGTAATTCTGATTCCGAAGGCTTGAGTGCTGCTCGTCAGTGGGGTGAACTAAATACGGATACACCAAATCTTGTTCCCCCAGAATTTATATTTCAAGGACACCCAGGACTAAATTTTTGTCCTGACATTGACGACATTTTTCAGCTTTTTGAATATTTAATTGATGATGGAACTCAACAAATTATATGTAATGAAACAAATCGTTATGCTTCCCACAGTATTTGAAAAAAAAATGAATTAAAAAAGGAATCAACGACTCTCAGAAATGGTATCCAACTACAAAAGATGAAATTAGGATATTATTAGTGATTTCGATTGTATCATACACGATCAAATTTTGATTAATAATTTCATAATCATTTAAATAAATGCAAAGGATATAAATAAAATTTAATTCAAGATAAAAGCTAGGTATCCTAAACTTTATAGTTAGTGCAAATTGACTCCAAAGTCTAATGATTTCTGCCATACAGAAAGGCAAATATATAGGTAAATTACTCATTTATTTAAATTGATTTTTTTACTTTAATTTTTAGGAAATTTTGTATGCGAATGATGTAATTATTAAAAAAGCTATGTATGTATGAAAATAAGCATAAAAAATTGACATTTTTTTACCCATAATCCCGAAATAAAAGGATCTTGGAAGGGGTTAAAGCTGTCGAGAGTTCAAACATCCTCGCGTTGGTGAGATGTGGTAGTTAGGAGAGAGGGATGCCAGCTCAGGTGCCGTTCTCATCACTTGACCATGGTTCAAAGTTACGAGCTCCGTCGCCAAAAGCCCTTGAGTTGCTGAATAGAGCGTCATTAATACTCAGAGAAATTGTTCTGCTTTTTGAAAAGTTGAGATAAACTGATTGTTTTCCCCTTCAGAAGAGATTGTCAATTTCCTCACCAAGTAAGCAGTTTAAAAGAATCTAGAGTTTCGATGCTGTTTCAATCTCGTCAGTGTCCTTTTTGCAAAAATATCGTCTGCCTAGACAACTAAGTGGGCGCCGTGTTGTATTTCAAAAATATCACTCATTCAAAGCATGAAAAGAAAAGCACTTAAGACAGTGCTTCTCAAAGTTTCAATACTTGCGGCCCAATTTTCAATCATAATTTTCTTCGCCCCCCGTACAATAACAATACATTGAATGCAATAATAATGTACTTTGACGTTAAAACTACAATACTATCTTAATTATAAACCACTTAAATTATCAAGATAAATATAAAATTTTGTATATATGTTACTTTCAAATAAGTATAAGTTATTTTTAAGTAATAGATATTTTAAGTATAAGTCATTTTTAAGTAATGGATATTTTTTTTAAGTAAGTCATTTTTTAGTAATAGATATTTTAAGTAAATTATATATACTTCTTAAGTAATACGAAAAGTATTATGTTGGTTTTCTTTTCTTATTTTTAAATTGAAACAGATAACAATAAAGGTGCAACGTGTATATATTTTATGTCAGAATACATTACGTTTTGCTTCCTTTAAGTAAATTTTTTTAATAATCTCTCTCTCTTTTATTCTCGACTTTTTGATATGCTCGCGCCCCCCTCGTAAAGCTATCACGCCCCCCAAGTGGGGCGCGCCCCACAGTTTGAGAAACACTGACTTAAGATATTTTCTTGAGGTAAGCTATACTAATTTTAAGAATAGTAGAAATTATTTCTCCATTTAAATTGTATAGTTCTCTGGGGTCAAGAAAGTTCAGAATCCATTATATATATAATCTGCCTGAGTAGCCAATTTTGTCAAGTTTTTAGATCAGACCATTTGGCTTTAAAGAATCATATGCCAATTTAATACCTAGAGCCTTCAAAAAATGTACAGTAGAACCTGTTTTTGTGTGATTTTTTCTGTGCAATCTTTTTTTATGCGGTATATGAATTTCAACGGATTTTGCGCCATTGTAATGTTTTCTATCAATGTACCAGTGTCAAACGGGGAATATTAGGGCCTCCTTGCAAAGTAAGGTTTTGCCTTTAATATTATGAATTGGGTAAATACGTACTTGGCGTTAGGCAGGCTTTGAGCCTCCTAGAGTCCTGCCCCATCCCCCCCACGAGGGCGGGATTATATGTTACGCCACTGCAATGTACATACATACACTGTATTCATTTGTTATAACACAGTATATTAATGCACGTTCATTTGCTTTCTTTCAACGTTCCAACAGCCCACGCTTGATTGAAGTCGAAACTTTCAATGACAGCCACAGTATCAATAATTTGATAAATTATAAAAACGGACAAGAAGAGCCGGATTTTTTGAAATCGGATGAAATATATGCAGGATTCGGCTTTCTAACAAATTGAAAAAGCATTTTTTTTTTAAATAGATACCAATTCCGAAAGGAGTATGAAACTTCAAAAATGTTTCGATCATGCATATCTGGTTATCGTGACGTTTACAAGCAACTGAGCGACCGACCGTTGTCACAAAAGCTTATCATTTACTTTATGGTACCAAAAAATTAAATCCATTGACATTGTATCTTCAAATGTCGAAAGCGGTTTTGAAGTAATTCATCACACACAAGAAGATGCGCATTTTGGATAACGATAAATGGTAGTGAATTATGCATGCACATTTTGAAAACTTCTCCATGTATACAATGAGAAATTAAATATTTCCGTATGTAATTTAATTATTTATTTTGTTATAGAAGTACTTTCTCAAATATTTCGTAAATAATTGGAGTATTTTCCAAGTGCGACTTTTTTTATGCGGTCCCTCTCCACTGCCTAAAAAAAATTTCTGTAGTATTTCGACGAAGTTGTTTGTTATATGTAAGAATTTATGAAATATTTTCGAATTTTTTTTTTTGGTGCGTTTTTTTATGCGGTCCGTAAACAGGCTTTACTATATTCCTTTCTCTGTATACTGTGATGTATCTGAAGTAGGAAAGTAATATTGCTTCCATATACATGAGGGTAAACGCGAAAAATTTTATAGCGAAATGAAATTCTCTCTCTTTGAAGAATCATTCCTTCAGATAATTTTTATTATGACTGAAGTTAGAGGAATTGAGAGGCAGAGTAGCGTATACAAAAGGACGGGAGGCTCAAACCCTATTGACCAACAGATTTTGGTACTTACGTATTATCGCAACCTGTTGACGACATTATATGAATTGGCACATGATTGCCAATTCAGCGCATACGAAGTCGGGGTTGCCAACTCGGCGAGTTATCTTAAACTTTGGTGATTGTTACAATGATACGTAAGTTCCTAGATTTTTACGGTATAAATTACCCCTTAGCGCATTCGCGTCTGTTTTATTTAGACAACACCTCCCCCCTCCCTTCTATAAAAGAAGTCCGTGGTGTACAAAACTGTTGAGTGGTACAACTTGATTTGCCTAGCACTGGCGTAGCTAGTCCTGGGCCCTATATCAAAATTCCTTGGGGTCCTCTTTTGGGAAATAAATAAAAAAAGGATAGTAAAATTATAACCCACTAATAGAAATTATTGGAAAATGTCAAAATATTTCACATGTTGGGGCCCCTGTACCTTGAAAGCACCGTATCACAATGATATGGCGCTAGCTACACCCCTGTTCCCTAGGATTCTTGTGGTTTGATAAATGGAATAATGATTATATATTTTTATGTTTATGTATATCTATGTTTTCGTTTATAATAAAATAACATACATTTCTTATTATCCCAATCAATAAAAATGTACAGTTAATTTTTATTTTATTTTATTATTTAATGAGAAATTGCCGCAAAAACAGATTCGAATATTTTATCTTCAAAGCAAGTTCGTAATATTCCTATCCTTATCATAAAAAATAGTAAAAACCTTTTTAAGATTTAAAGAAAGTCAGTTCATGAAAACGATGATCTAATATAAAACACAAGTAAAGATTAGCTCAATGAATCCAAATTATTTTACAAATTTTAGCAGATTAATGAACACATAAAAAGAGATTTATCTGATCACTCACATATTTTTCGAAAATTTAAGAATTAATCAAAATATTCAAAAAGTAGGACTATAAAATATTTGCCATATTTTTGTGTAGCTTGTGATCCGTGACGTAACAGAGAATATATTAGCCTTCCACCCTGCAAACTAAGATATAGGGCCCCAAGTCCAAATACGTACTTAGCGTCAGTCAAGCTTTGCCCCCCTGCGATGCGGAGGTGTACATTACACCACTGCTTATGATGCGTATTAGCATTACAATATGCTCTGATATAAATTAATTTTTACAGTTAAAACTAAGGCAACTCTGGAAACTGAATTTCATTAGCATTACAATAAAAAAGAAAATAGAATTTGAAAGATACTGGAAATTTCTCTCCTTAGGTTCCTAATGTATACATATTAGGGGACAACTGCACCCCAGAAAAATTGTACACGTACCCCCTTAAGCATGTTTCCTTATATTTTATTACATTACACTATATTCTTATACCATTATTAAAGAAATACGTCTCTAATATTTATTAAGCCTCCATTCTTATATTTGAGAGCCTTGAACTGTAGAAAGAAGAGTATATTATTGCAATTGTATGGTATTTAAATACATAAATTTTAAGTAATTAATAAGTAAGTTAATGTGCAATTAAATAATGATTGAATATAATAACTTTTGCAATAACATATTGATTTGTATTTTAATTATAAAAATTAAAACGCCAAAAAATAATCTTCTTCATAGAATTTTGTAAGTATTTTTCATGTGTTGTAAAGCTAGTTCTAATTATTAACAATTAGATTTACAATAATTAATAATTAGACTTATTAACAATTAGACTACAATCTTTATTTTGTAGATATTTATCTTATTTTAGAAATATATATAAGTGATACGTTGCAGATATTACTAATTTTCAAACAAATCTTTTCATGGATTCAAAATTCAAAAAAACTAAAAATTTACTTATGTATTTTGCTATTTTATAAATCAACTTTAAATTTAATTTTTTCTTTTAATTTTTAATATATACTTCTTAAAAACCATTTTTTTAAATTTTTTAGAAAATATATATGTTATTTTTGCCATTTTCAAAGCTTCTAAAATGTTCTTCATTTATCGTGAACATTAAAATCAAATGTAGCTCAACACTCACATTGATCGATTTTTCACATTTCATGAATAATTCAATGACATGAGAAATCGATAATTTTATCTAAAAACTTTATATTAATAATTTATTAAATTCTTTACACTTAACGTTATATTTAGGTAACCATAAAGAGCTTTTTGTCAGTTTTTAATACTTTTTTAAGCATTTTAAGGAACATTGTTACATAAAAATTTGGATCGATTTTATATCTGGACCCTGTTGCTAAGTGCACTTTCTATTCTAGTCTCTTCCAGGAATTTGCCCGGAACCTTTTCCCAGTATTGTTTCGCAATCCTAGTTCTCGGAATAGGCACGTGGGAGGACAAAAATCGATATCAGCACTGGTCTTAGTACCTCCAGGGCTTAATACATCCAGAGCCCCATCCTCAGGTTCTCGTTGCAGAAGACTGTTATGTGCAGTGATGATGCGTCGTAAATGTTTACCTCTGAAAGGTGAAAAAAAAAGTCATCCTCAGGTTGTCATAGCAACGGCTCTCTTCCTGTTTCGCGCCGTGGAAAATGCATTGTGCATCTTTAAGCATAAGAGGTGAACAAAATATCTTGATCGAATGAAAAATTTCGGTATTTATATATTTATATGGTATAGATCGGGGGTTGTAAACATAGGGGGGCACGCAGTACAATTCTTTGTGACACTCTACAAATTTGTCAATTTTTGAGCAAAGTTGACAATTCTGAACTGGAAGTACGGAAACTAACATCTTTTTTTAGAATTACGGAAAGCAAAATGTACGGAATTCTTTTTAAAAAATCTGGCCGAAAGCTCTGACGATAAATCGACAGCTATTTTAAATTGTTAAATGTCATATCTAAAGAGATTTAATTGTTTGAAGAAAATTGCATGAATTCTGCTTTCCGCTTTCGGTTCTACAAATCTATGTGAACATATCTTTCTTCGTATGAAATTATTTTGAGATTGTAAAGAAATTGTTTAACACTTGAAAGTTCAGAATTGCGTCAAATTGAAAGTTACTAATGTACCCCTGTTATTGCGATATGAAGTAAAGAGGTGCAAGGACAAGGCTCGCATTAAAATATTTTTTTATTTATCTGTATTGAGGGGGGAAACTCATATTTTATGTTGTTTATATTTCATTTAACTAAATATGTTTAAAAGATACGTAATAGATAATATACTTACAACAATAAAAAATGTATGAATTTTAAATTAAACTATTTTAAAAAATAAGTGTTTCTCTTTGATTCAAAAACACATACCAATTTTTGTTTCTTGTATTAATGTCAACAGTTACTAAGAAAATATCAAAACATTTGGCACCATGGAAAAAAAGTCTTAGCATTTTAAAGGAAGATAAACGAGCTATTCTTTTCTTTTTGAGATAAATGAATTTAGTTTTTATTTGCCATTGGGATGTGAATAAAAACGAACATAAAAGTAATCAAAACTCTGAATTTTTTTTTAGCTTACTGCTTACAAATTTTGTGAGATTATAAAAATTATATAAAAAATAATTTAGGCTTAAAAATTTTTTATTTGGATTTTTGACCGATTGTAGTCAATTGAGATTAATTAATTGGGACTGTGTTCTCTTAAAAATTAGTTACCCAATCATATGCCTTTTTTTCTGTATTGTGTGATAAAAAATTATTAGAAAATACATAATGCATTCTACTTTAGATTGTTCAATTTATTTGTTTCTTTTAACACCACTGCACTGGAGCTCTATTGGCGACAGACTTCTTGATTCTCAATTAAGATTTTCCTTGCACCCAGCACGACCATACAGGGGTCGGCAACTTATGGCACGCGTGCCACATTTGGCACGCGAGTCAATTCTCAGTGACACTCTTCTTTACTCTATATATTTGTTAATTTTGGAGTGAACAGAGTTGATAATTTCCAAATGGAGTTTATTGGACTTAAGGCATCCGACTATGTTTGGAACCGTGATTTTAAAAAAGCGCATAAATGGATAATTTTCATGTTATTTAGTGTTATTTAGATTACAATACATGTATAAAATTGTCTTAAGGACATTTTGACTAAAAAGATTATTTAAATACAATATTTTTGGCAAAAAATGAAATTAGAGTAACCTTTTGCCGCGTTGCGTGGTTAGACATTCTTCACTACAACAAGGTTGAATTAAATAACAATAAACATTTATTAACTTTAAAGATAAAAGATTAAATGAGCAATTAAGAGGTAAGCTTCCAAAAACTACAACACATGGTAAACCAGGCACGCTACAAGAATAACAGATCAATTCAGTTCAGTTTCGGAGTCGTTTTGTTGAGCTGTAAGGTCGCTGCATACTCCCCTTCCACTGTCAACGATACCTAAATGGAAGATGAACTTTGCGACCAGAACGTGTAGATGGCTGGGTAGGCGTTGAAGCTGTTGGATCATGTTCCACTGTAGCAGGTGTTGGATTAGGTTCCACCGTAGCAGGTGTTTCATTCTTGGTTTGAGGTAGTTGCAAGTCCTCAGTGTTAAGAAAGAAGGCAGGTTTGCATCTATCAATAGATACAGATACCCATTTACCATTGATGTCAAGGAAAACACTTTATCCTTCCTTTGTAAGACTTTGAAACGGCCATCATAGGGTTGTTGAAGTGGACGACGTAACATGTCTCGGCGAAGAAAAACATGTGTTGCTTCCAACAGTCCTGGATGGATAAAAACTGGACGTTTGCCATGGTGTTTTGGTGGTTTAGGGTGAAGTGATTGCATGTGAGACTTAAGTTTCGAAACAAAATTCACAACATCATCGTCTGGCTTGGAAGAGTCAAACATCTCCCTGGCAGTCGAATAGTGGTCCCAAAACTAATTCAGCTGGGGTACACAGAATATCTTCTGTAAGAGAAGCTCGTAGACCTAGTAAGATGATAGGGAGTACTTCTGTCCAACGCTCAGTAGCATGGCATTTGATTGCACTTTTCAATGGGCGGTGCAATTCTTCGATCATCCCATTAGCTTGAGGGTGGTATCCAGTTGTACGACACTTCTGAACACCAAGTAGTTTGCTAAGAGCTTTGAAGAGCGAGGACTCAAACTGCCTGCCCCTGTCGGTTGTGAGAATTGCAGGAGTTCAAAGCGAGACACCCAAGAGGAAAAAGAAGGCCTCAGCCACAGTCTCAGCAGTTATGTCTTTGAGAGGTTGGGCCTCTGGCCATTTTCGAAAACGGTCAATCATTGTCAGGCAATAGGTGTAGCCATTTGATGGAGGTAGAGGTCCAATGAGATCCAGATGAACATGATCAAAACGTTGGGAAGGTTCTTGAAATGATGAAAGAGGTGATCTAGTATGACGATGAATTTTGGATTTTTGGCAAGCTATGCAGTGTCTTGCCCACTTAGCTACATCTGATGAGATTGCTGGCCAAACAAAACGCTGCTTCATCAAATGCACTGATCGACGTATGCCAGGATGGGATAAATTATGCATAGCAGAGAAAACATCTTGAGATGCTGTTTTGGGATGTAGGGTCTGGCTGTGCCCGTTGATAGATCACACATAATTTCAGTAGATGAATTGGGAAAAGTTACCTTTTTTGAGTTCTAAGGAAGTTCCAGATGCTATTATGGTGTGAAGCTCCTGATCAGTCTGTTGTGTCTCAGCAATACAGTCATAGTCAATTTGACTTGGGAAGGTGATTGCAGAAACACGAGAGAGAACATCAGCAGCAATATTGTCAGATCCTGAAATGTGTACAATATTTGTGGTGAACTGAGAGATGAAATCTAGCTTACAGATCTGCCGTGGAGTACACTTGTCACTTTTTTGCCTAAAAGCATAAGTGAGGGGCTTGTGGTCAGTAAACACTGTGAAATCTCTTGCTTCCAGCATATACCGAAAGTGTCGGATAGCCGAGTAGATAGCAAGGAGTTCACGGTCGTAGGCACTGTAAGACTTTTCAGATGAAGTAAGTTTTCTGGAAAAGAAAGCCAATGGCTGTAGCTCAGAGTCCACAACTTGGTGAAGTGCACCTCTCATGGCATAATCAGAGGCGTCCACATGAAGAGCAAGTGGGGCAGAGAAGGTGAAGGATGAGCAAGAAGTGCAGCATCAGCAAGAGCTTGTTTACACCTCTGAAATGCTGTAATTGCCTCAGAAGACCAGTTTAAAAGCTTTGAGTCTTTCTTACCTTTAGAACCTTTTAAAAATTCACTTAAAAGATACTGTTGTTCAGCTGCTTTGGGCAAGAAACGTCTATAAAAATTTAACAGTCCTAAAAATTTTCTCAGAGAGCCAACTGTCTCTGGTTGTTTGTAATCAAGATCTTCTTGAACTTTGTCAGGCAATGGCTTAATGCCATCAGGAGTGATAAGGTGGCCAAGGAAAATGAGTTCAGTCACACCAAATACACATTTAGAGATATTTAGTTTTAAACCATATGAGCTCAGTCTTTGGAATATAGTTCTTAAGTGAGGACGATGCTCCTCAGCATTTTCTGAGTAACACAAAATATCATCCAAGTAGACAAAACAAAAAGGAAGTCCTCTTAGTACTTCATGCATGAATCGCATAAAGGTTTGTGGTGCATTCACAAGGCCAAAACAAAAATGGGTATATTCGTAAAGACCCCATGGAGTTGTTACAACTGTCTTAGGAATATCACACTCAGCTATAGGGATTTGGTGGAATGCCTTAAAAATGTCTATTTTGGAAAATATCCTCTTGCCATGTAGTGCATGAGCAAAGTCATTCAAATAAGGCATGGGGTAGCTGTCGAACTCAGTAACAGAATTCAGCTGCCTGTAATCCCCAACAGGTCTAACTGTAGAGTCAGATTTGGGCACAACATGAAGAGGAGAACTCCAGGGACTTTTGAAGGTCTAATAATGCCTTGAGCAAGAAGAAATTCAAATTCTACCTTCACTGCATCATACAGTTTAGGGTGTAGCCTTCTAGGCCTGGCAGTGACTGGTGGGCCAGTAGTAATAATATGGTGGACTGTGCCATGTTATGCTGATTTGGAAATTAAAGAAGGGTTGCTGAGGTCTGGATATTCCGATAAGATGTTTTTAAAACTAATGTTTGCATCTACAGTGAGGATTGTGAGGGCTGTACAATATTTGAAAAAACACAAGGAGTGAAAAGAGAAGTTTCCACATCCACCAACCTTTTTTTCTTAAGGTCAATTAAAAGGTTGAAGTGCTTTAGAAAATCAGCACCAATTATAGGAGATGATACATCAGCAATTATGAAAGTCCAGATAAAAGGTCGCCTCAGACCCAGGTTCAGTTCTTTACGGACCATACCATAGGCTGGAATTTTGGTATTATTAGCAGCAAATAAGGAGAAGTTAGACTGAGGTGATTTATTCATAGTTGGAGAAGGTGGGATGACACAGATTTCACTTCCAGAGTCTATGATGAATTTCTGGCCAGACTTGCGGTCTAATAAAAATAACCGGCTGGTATGTTTCGAGGGCTCTGCCATTCCAGCTATGACACAGCTTACTCGTTTTTTTTGCACAAATGCACAAGGTGAAACACACTTGCGGGCCTGCTCTTTATAACGGCGATGATAGTAGCAGATGCCACTTCCTCTATTCACACTCCTAGAGCGTGAATGTGATCTCCGGCGGTCAGAACTATATCATTGGTGGCGAGAGGAATTGCGCTCTCTTGTCAGTTCAGCAACTTGTAGAGACAGCTCTTGGATCTGCCTGGCGAGAGAGTCCATGGTTGGCTGAGCACTGCATGAAGATGACTGGGATGGTGGAGGAACAGTTGTGGCAGCACAGATAGTCGAGGACGCACCAACAACCTCAGAAACCTTATCAGCGATGATAGCCAGTTTATCCAAAGGCTCTAAGGATGCAGACTAAACAGTCTGGATATGTGGTGGCATTCTTTGAAGCCACAAACTTTGCAGAAAGTCATCCTGGAGTTGGCCATTAGACAGCTCTTTCATTTTTCGCAACAGGTGGCTGGGCTTCTCATCTCCTAGCTGAAGGTCAGTAAGCAGTTTCTTAATTTTTTGAGTCTCCGAGTCGCTAAATTGGGTGATGAGCCGCTGCGAGAGAGTGTGATATTTGTCACTGTTCGGAGGGCTTAACACAATGTCCGACACGTAGGAGAGAGTTTCAGCATCCAGGTTCGCAACCAAAGCAGAATACTTAGTATCATCACTGGAGATACCACTGAATGTGAATGCATGGTCGCATTGCGCAATCCATAGACGAACGTTTGATTTCCAAAACGGCGACAGCCGCAACGCAATACGAGCGACTTCAACGGTTTCACTAGTCATATTGTTGAATATGCACGAAGCGAAACGAATCTCCGAGCAGACGCTTCAAGTGGCCTTGAAGAGAAGGAGAAAAAAATCTTTCGCTACGTATTGATCATCCGTAGTAAAAGAATTTGTATTGCATTCGCCAGTAGAACAGAATAGCTTACGTGTTTTTAAGTCCAAAAAGGGGTCACCACTGCCACGTTGCGTGGTTAGACATTCTTCACTACAACACGGTTGAATGAAATAACAATAAACATTTATTAACTTTAAAGATAAAAAAGATTAAATGAGCAATTAAGAGGTAAGCTTCCAAAAACTACAACACATGGTAAACCAGACCCGCTACAAGAATAACAGATCAATTCAGTTCAGTTTCGGAGTCGTTTTGTTGAGCTGTAAGGTCACTGCACTTTTATCAAAATGGTCTCCTTTTATAAGAAAATGCTTCTAAAATAATAATATTATGCTTATATAAAGTAAAGACTTCTCCAGAGAGTCTGAACTATTTTTTTTTTGAAAAATTCACATTATTTTCAGAGTTACAACCAATTGAAATAATTATCGGCGTTTTTTCTTAAAATTTCTCTTCTCTGTTGTCGTAAAACATGGATAAACCCACTTCTAAGTTATATATTTAAAAAATTCTAGTTGAGCCTTTGTACTGAGGTCTGAGTTATATACAGGCAAAATGTTATTATAATAGAAGCATTTTTCACAAAAGGAGAATATTTTGAAAATTGGTCATTTTATGTTCATATTTTGTCAAAATATTGTACTTAAATAATTTTTTATTGTGATAATATTCTTAAACACAATTTTAAATGCATTTTATAATCTAAATGACACTAAATATCATAAATATTATCCATTTATACGCTTTTGCAAAATCACGGTTCCGAACGTAGTCGGATACCTTAACATTTTTAGAATTATGGAAAGTTTGTATTTTGGTAGGGTGGTTGTACACTTATATAGTCTTTCCGAACCTTCATCTCCATTCAGGACATTTTGGGTGACATGCAACGCTTTCAAATTACCCTTTTTAATCAACATTAATTAAAACTTAAAAAATAACTAAAGAAAAATCGTAAATAGAGAAATAACTTTGATAAGAAAAAGTTTTCAAATATGAACAAAGTAAAGATTAAAATTGATGAAAAAAATCTTGACTTATAAAAGATTTTTACGTATTTGTTTTTCTGTGATAGGAGTGGGAGGAGCAATGCCTAGCCAATCCGTTTGCGGCAAAGGAGTTAGAAAGAAAAAAATATAATAAGAGAGAAAATGTATAGATGTGTAAAAAGTTAAAATGAGTTGGTATCGAGTGGAACTTCTGTGGGAGGCTGATCAGAGAGGCCAGCAATTTTTGCATTTAATTTTAGGTGAGAAGCTCGACCAATTATTGAGTAGTAAATAGAGATAATTTAAAAATTAAACGAATAATAATATAGGTAAAAGAGAGCATAATTAGGAATTAAAGAAAAGTAGGTTCAATTAGGATTGATCTGGATCTGTGGAAATTAAGATTAGGAGCATATTTTTTTCGATGCTAGTGATCGATTTATTGTCAGAATGGTCAATTTTATTAAAGTAATTGGTGACATTTCAACTGATCGTTTGTCTGATAGTGGGTATTTTACTCGCAACTCTGAGGTTTACATTCCTCATAAACCAGGCAGCTTTAAGAAGTTGTCTGACAGTTAAACTTTGAGCACTTTCTAAATAATTTATGAGTCTTTGCTGCATGCCCCCAAACAGGGAAAGCATAGTTAAGGATCGGTTTTAGGATTAGTGTGTATACAAGCATTTGTTTCTATTACTTAATTTTGATTTTCTTGGGAAATTAAAGGTACAGTTTATGCGCAGTTTTTAAAAATTTTTCTTTAATGAAAGTTACACGCTGTTTGAAAGTGAGAGTTTTATCCAAAATAATTCCTAAGTATTGAACTTGATTAGACCAGGAGATTCTAATCTCGCTGATGTTGATGTCTGGTGCTTTTTTGTATCTAGCGAAAAAACTTGGCTTCTGTGTTTGAAGTGTTGATGGCTATTTTTTTCCACTTGGTAAACCAGTGGTCAAGCCGTGATAAGTATCGCGTGATCATATATGAGATGAAGACTGGCTCTTTGTGTTGACAAAGTATCGCCATGTCGTCAGCCTACATGCAAATTTCAGTGTTGTTAGTGTTGGGAATGTCATTTTCCACTAATGTTAAAGAAAGAAGATACCCTTGTGGGACCCCAGCAGAAATTTTTCTATTATTAGAGGGAATCTTAATTTTGACAGAAAAAGTTCTTTCGGAAAGGTAGGAATTAATCAAGATAATTAATGCAGTTGGCACATTGTATTGAATTAGTTTATAGATAAGACCCGTGTGCCAGACGCAGTCAAATGCTTTTTGTATGCCTATGTTTTGTATGCCTATTTATCGAGAACATTTTCTGTTTTACTAGATTGTTCCAGTGCTATGATGTAATGTGCTGCAACTTTTTCAAAGATTAAGTTTAATTCCAAGAAAGCTTCGATTACATTAAATTCGGAAGATGGTTGGTAATTTTTATTTTGATTAGTGGAGTTACTACCACGCTTTTAGGGATCGTTGAACTTTTTCACCGATTCTAACGACCCTTCATTTTGTAGCCTCACCTGGTTGTTTGTATTACTGACAATGTTAGCATAGTCGCCCATCCGGTATAGTGGTTAGCGACGCTGACCACTGTGCCATAGGGTCTGGGTTCGAATCCCGGAGAAGACATGGATGTTTGTAAATGTATAGTGCCTTCGCGGCATGGGGGTACTCTAAATAATCGTTGAGCCGCAAGATTTCTCGTGAGGTTGGTGAAAGGGGAAGAGATGTGGGAGGCCTTTGACCACCCCCAGGTTGTTCTCCCTCTAAATTGGGGTGGAACCGAGCCAAATAGTACTGTCACCTTATGGTGCTCAAAGCTACGGCTAACTACAGGCGTCACTTTGCCATGATGAATTTCGTGGGCCTTGATCTGGTCTTTGCCGATCAGGTGGCATTAGTAACAACAAAAACATGTTAACATAACTTACTCCCAGGATGACAGGCTTAGAGGATACGGAGGTTTGATTTTTATTTTTATCATTATTAGATTTTCCGTTCTTGGGCTTTGGGTATTTAGGGCAGTCAGTCGAAGATGAGACAACATTCTCCTTCTGTCCGCAATTTATGCAAGTGGGATTTTCCATTTTTTCTTTAATGGGACAATCCCCGGTCTTATGATTTTCCCCATACTTCAAGCAATGTGTCTTCATTTGACAATTTTGCGAAGCATGGTGGAAAAAATTGAAATTATAGAATTGCGTGTCCTTGTATCCCTTCCTGAAGGGATCCAATTCAATTTGCATAACTAGGCATCCTTTAATGGCATGAATGTCGTTGATATTTTCGTCAATGTGATTTCAAACATAAAGATCGGCAAGAGATTTTTGGTTTTGAACTGTCGCAGCTCTGCGACTTTTTTAAATATTAATGCCCTTATTAATCGTCTGCCTTAGAATTACGAAAAGAAACACTTATGGAATTACAAAGAAATCTGTGAAAGATAACAATAAATCGACAACTATTTTAAACAGTTGGGTATCATTGCTGGAGTGATTTATTGTTTTAAGAAAATTGCATGTACTTTTCTTTCCGCCTTTAGTTTTGCGCATCTATGTGAACAAATCTTTTTTTCACTTGAAAAGTGTGGCCATTGTCGCCTAGTGGTCAAAGTAACGAACTCGTGGCCGGTTTGTCATGAGTTTGAGCTTAGTACCTCTGAGTACCCCCCGAGTAGGGGAGCGATGCCCGTTAAATCTGTCGATAGCTCAAACGTCCTCCTGTTGGTGTGATGCAGTAGTTAGGAGAGGGGTCCTCGTCACTTGATCGTGGTTCAAAACTGTCCGTCGCCAAATGCCCTTGAGAAGCTGAACATAGCGACCTTAATATTCACTCACTCTCATGAAACATACTTTGGGTCTGCAAAGAAGCCTTTAACACCTAAATGTTCAGAATCGTGTCAAGTTGAAACTTACACATTATACATCTGATATTACGATATGAAGTACATTAGTATTAAAGCTTTAAAATATTTATTTTTTTATTTGAATATAGCGAAGAGTACCATAAAATTCGGCGTATAACGCGCACCTATACTTTCAAGCTGCATTGTTTAATTTTAAGATATATTCGGTGTATAACGCGCACCCCCCTTTTTTTACGAAGAAACCTAAAATGTGATTCTCTTATGTTTCGAAGTCCTTTAGTCGAGGTATTATCCCAAAATTCTGAAAATATAGTATATTTCTAGAATTACAACCCTTTAAGTGCATAAGAGGAATATCATTTCTTTTAAATAAAAAGAGTATTTCGGCATATATCGAAGACTAAATCTTTTTATACTCATCTTTTTATTTATTTTTAAAAGTATCATTTTTATACCCGGCGTATATGACCCGCAAATTTCGATCCTATTTCTAATGTTAAAAGTGCGCGTTATACGCAGGATATTTTGCAGTACATTTTCTGCTCTTTATTTCTTATTTTAAAATAAATGTGTTTAAAACTTACATTATATGAATCATATACTCGTATGTACAATTTTAATGTTTTATTTATGTTACAGAAACAATTATCGTCAGCCTAATTATCAGAATACGTAACTCCATCTGAGGTGCTGATTTGGTATATGAGATCTAAGCGCCAAATTGTTGCTTATGTTCGCCAAGATGGGCGATAACATTACAATATGGTTACCTTGATATTTTTATCGTGTGGTAATTTGGTTTCTTTGGGGATAAGGAACAGTTCTTTACATTTATTTTCCTGACGATTTGTTATCGCTAGACTGCCTTCTTGAATTCCACAAAACTCGACAACAACCACTGCTTGGCGTGATACCTTAATCGCACCAAACAGCGCTTGGCGAGTAGCACTCTTGTATCAAATTTAGTTCCTTTGTGGATTTACGCATTCTGATAATCAGGTCGACGTTGTGTTATTTATTTTTATGTTATTAAATATCTTTAAGTGATGTATAACTAATATTTAATAAAACTCTAAATCTACATTCTTCACCTCTATTCCTTAACTCTGCATGCATTATTGCAGGAATCGAATTGTTTCAACAGGACCGATCCTAGGGCGGATGAGTCCCGAGTGCAAAGACCTAACACACCGACTCTCTGGAGAACTTTTCATATTTTGACTAATAATTAACGTTGACGTTATAAACTCATCTACCTGTATAAGAGAAAAAAGTAAAACTTTAATAAAAATGCAAATAGACATAAAAATCACTTCTTTCATCAATTTTGTTTCCTAAATTGTAAGACTATCATAAGATTGAAAACTTTTAATTGCACAAAATGCATATTTAATTGAAACACTCTTATATGTTAAGTAATATTATCACATTAGATGTTTTCGAAAGCAACTTTCGTAAAAATCCTTTTGAGACTCCTTTGTTAAGCATCGATCCTCAGTTCGCCGTCAGTGCCGCTGAAGTCATATACATGAAGTCATAAGTATCAGAAGACACACTTTGCTTTGTCAAAAACACACAAGCAAGCAAAAGTTCAACGTGCTATTTGTCGAACATCAAAGAACAGTAAAATTAAAATAACTTGAACAAAATATGACAGTTTTGCCTGCAAATAACATTCCTGTAATGTTAACGAAAAGTGTTTGTGATTTGTGTCTTTTTTTAAGGTCACGCCCATTTGAAACATTTTAGTTCAGTTTTCTTGAATTTTTTCCTAAAATTATCAAAGAAAAATTGAAAAGTCCTTGAAAGTTGGTAAGTATATTTTCTCTCAAAAATTATTCACTGAAATTGGGATTTTTATTGTGTACTATAAACATAATTATAAAAAAAGGATTGGGGTGACTCACAATAACCCCGCTTGCGACCATTAGTATCGAGTGCGTGCCTTCTCCCGGGTTAAAACATGTTGAAATCTTTTCGTTTTAAATATTAAAAATAATACAATTATTCTTCATCGGAATTTTATATTATTGTTCATTATTTAACATCATTTCTAAATGCTAATTCTGTGAGGTTTAAAATTACAGTTCGCTGAAAACTAATTATAATTTGAGCAATTATTTAAAAAAAATCATTTTACATTTTTGTAAACATTGTCGCGCACTTGGCTTTACACACTCCCCTTACAATTCAGTTATTATATCAATAATGTTTTATTTTCTTATAAATGAACTCGTACAAAGAACGGGTACTTCGGCCGGTATACTTTTAATGTATCAGTGCTGCACAGAGTATTTTGTAACTAATTAATTAATACTAAATTAAGAACTAGTTTAATAAGTATTAGTGACTTCCACTAGCTTGTCATGCAGAGCAAAGTTTTTCAAAGGAATTCTTATGATTAGAAATTGACCCTCTGAGTTCTTTTTTCTATATTTAGCGCTGATATCTATATTTTGTCTTCTAAGCAGTCACCGCATTTTACAATATGTTCCAATTTAAAAATTAGAGAAAGGAAAAATAATATAATAATTATCCTATTACTAATTATTATGTACTTATGTTATAAATTTGTACGGTTTATAATTAAGATCGCGTATTGTAGCTTTAGCGTCAAAGTGCATTATTATTGCATTCAGTACCTTATTAATGTATAAGGGGGGGAGTGCGATAAAAGTTGTGATTGAAAAGGGGGGGCGCCAGTATTGAAAGTTTGAGAGTCATTGGCTTAGCTATTTTATGTAACGGATACCAAATTTTTTAATTTAATAAATGTTTAAACTTAACACGTGTTTTTTTTAAATTTTTAATTCATACACTTCACTACATTTATAAATTTAAATCTTTTGAAGTAAATAGCTCAATATCAGCTGTCAAAAACATACTTGAAGTTGATGAATTTACGAAAATTCTATATTAGGTAAGTAGGGTTTACCCTAAAACCGAAAAACATGGCAAGTGGTCTATGAGACAAAAAGGCACGGAAACTTTCGATCAAGACGATTAAAATAATTGTAATACGAGTATTCACATACAAATCTGTAGCCCGTGGTTATAAATTAGAAACTATTCATGTCACAACTACTAGATGGCGCCACCAGACGGGATACTTGTACAGTTGCTTTTTCGACTTCAGACCGCAGCTGAGTAACCGCACACATAGAAATCTCTCGATGTAAATTTTCTTGTGTGTGAATGGGGTGAATTCACGACTAGGCAGCGCCAATTCGGTATCACGTGACGAGTAAAGAAACATTTTCCCTGGGCTTTGCTTTAGTGTATACAGCTTGAGCTGTTTATATTTTGTGTGTGAAGTTCATTTCTGAAACTTTATTTATTTTTATTACATTTTTGCATTATCCTTGTTTAATAATTAGGTAGGAAGTAACTTTTTTTGTTTCGGTTTAGTATATTTATTTAGTGTTAGTGTGCGAAGCCGGCGGTTGCTTGCAGTGTTTGCTTATACATTTATTAATAGTTCTACTTTTTTTTAGTTTACTTGTATTTAGTCCTGAGTGTTTTTTAAAATGTATTATGTTTATTTGCGCACAAGAATGTTTACAGTGTAGAATTAAGACCATTGAATTTGGAAAAACTTCTCAAAGATGTCCAATTATTTATTAGTATATAGGTAGTGTATCCCTTCATAAAAATTCATAAAATAGTTTAATTCCTTAGAAACATGTAGATATGAAATGGTCCCATTTTGAAATTTTAATCTTTATACCATTCATTGTCTGATTCTGTTAGTAATTACTAGCTACAAATGTTTTCAGTTTTTTTTAGAAATGCTATTTCTATGATTTCTCATATAGAAGAGCATGGAACATTCAGAAACATTAAATGCAAGTAAACATAAATTTGGAAATGAATTTATTATAAGATTTGTCAGAGTAATATGGATATTTTTGTTTATTTAAAATTTTTATATCTTTATATATAAAAGTCTTCTGTGCGTGTGTTTGTCACTAAACTCCTCCTAAACGGCTGGGCCGATTTCGATGAAATTTTTTGTGTGGGTTCAAGTAAATTCGAGAATGGTTTAGATTCACAATTCGGTCCGATAACGCAATTATTTAAAAAGATATTAATTAAAAACATTCAAAAAATACAACTCAACATTCACCTGCATTGTTGTAACAACGCTATTATTATAAACACAAGTAATATAAAAAAATTTTAAATCAATTCCTACTTAGATCATCCAAGGAAAAAATGATTTTAGCTACTTTTTATTAAATAGTTGCAATTAATATAAATATGTATATACATATGACAGAATCACAACATTAAGTGGTAATTAATTTTTATTAATTATCATTAAAGTATCGTATTGTCATCCAAAACAATCGTGTATATAAAATTTCCTTTCAACGGAATGTTTTATTTAACATGTGAGAAAAAAACCTTTTCAAATTTTGACATAAGTCGCCAACTTGGCTGTATTTGTAATTTTTTAAATAATTAGTTATAATCAATTAATTTTTATTAATTATAATTAAACTATTGTATTGTCATCCAAAATAATCATGTACATTACATTTCAGCTCAATTGGGCGCTTTAAAATGTATTTTATTAACGATTGAAAATTTCACCAAGATAAATAAATAAATAAACAAACAAACAAATAAAATATGTATAGAGATCGTGAGTTAATAGTAGGAATTGAAAAAGACAAGTTGGCGTCGAAAATTGATTTTCAGCCAAACTGGCCAAACCCGGTCTTTATTGTTACGAAAATGCAGACGCGCGATTCCTGCTTTTTAGCGTTTTTAATTAATCTCTTTTTAAATAATCTTTATATATGTAATTCTTTTGTGCGTGTGTATGTAACTGAACTCCTTCTAAACGGCTAGATCGATTTTGATGAAAGTTTTTGTCTGTTCCAGTGGACTCGAGAATGGTTTAGATTTATAATTCGTTTTAGAAATGTTTATTTAATTAATTTTTTATTTATAAATTGTTGATCTTGGAATGTTTTACGTTGGATCCGGCAGACTGCGCTAAGATCGCAGTATCGAATATTCAAAAATCTTTTATTCTAATTCAAGTTGGTCCCGACAGCTGGTGCTGTGATCATTTCTGGAAAATATTTTGTCACTTCGTGTTATTATTTTGTTGAAATAAATCGCGTGTTAATTAAATTATTACATTCAGATGTAATTAGTGTTTGAAGAGTTTTGAAGTGTGCATAAAAAACTATACATTTTATGTACAATTTAATAAATATACCTGTTATAAAATAGTTTGAGTCTCTCAACTTTTTCACCTTTAATTAAAACAAGTTTAAGTTTTTGTTCACACAGCCTTTACATTTAACTTCGCTTATAGTATACACATACTCACACGCTATCGATTGATTGAATTGTGATAACCGTACATGTAATGACGTTAGACATTGTAATAACTTTTTAATACAAATTTTACTCAAAACGGTCCAGATTGTTAAATCTTATTCATAAAAATTTGGAATTTTTGAATTTAAGATGTGTGTACAGGACACCGTCTGTCGGGTCCTCTAGTCTATTTCTAATGTTTAACAAGAGGTTAATACTGTTTGAGAACAGAGTGTATAAAATAATAGTTGGTTAATATGAAAGTTTTTGATTAATAATTTGGAATTCTTCTGAGGTAGAAATGAAATTGCTTTTAACATCATTTTAAGGTTTTGGGTATCTGAAATGATCTTATAATAAACAAACATATGTTTTATAGTCTGACCTCCTTTGTAATTATTACCCTCCAAAAGGTTTGAATTTTTTTAGAAATGCCTGTCTCCAACATTCAGAAAGAAATGAATGTGCATATGTAATCGCCGCTAGACCAGCCCGCCTCCCGAGGTATTTCATGATGGTGTGTATGAATATATACTGCTTATGTATACAGTCGAATCCCGATTTAACGAATTTATTGGAACCAAACATTTTGTTCATTAATTCGGGGTCCAAATAAAATACAAATATTTTGCACACATTTTGGAATTTCTATCATAAGCATTTGCACAAAAAATACTCTTACTTAACGATTACGCACTTTTTATTCAACATCTAAAAGTTATTACGCAGTAGTAACAATCGGAAATTTTAAAATACTGAGTAATAGATGTTTGATTATCTTTTCGATTTTTTTTTTGACTCGAAAGAATTCTTCGACTTTACACAGAGAAGAAAATACTGTGTCATTTACATCTTGCTGCAGGATCGTTTTTAACCTCCCTAGGCACTTCAAACTGTTACGCTGCCACCCACACCCCATATTCCTTCAGTTCTTACCTTGCCAGTTTTAGTTCGAGAGAGATTTTTCCTTAACTCTCCTAATGATAATTCTAAAAGACCAAAAAGAATACTTCTTGATTCGTACAATCCTCCTTAACTTTAATTTTTCGTGCAATATTTTTATTGCACTTCATTTTAATAAAATTTTACTTTCTTTAAATATTTTTGTCATTACTTCTCTCTTGCTTTCCCCACTGGACTTGCACCTCCCCATTTCTTAAATCCCAGCCCCCAGGGCAGCCAATTAGAGTCACTGTTCACTATAACCAGCATCCAATCAGAGAGCAGTCACTAAGCTCTCAGCCAAGTCAAAAACTTTTCTAAATTCACCATCCAGACGAAGCACCGAAGCCACGCCTCCCAGATTCCATCGACCATCCAATCGCCGTATTGCCACCTAGCAGAATGTAAAACACCACTCTCATCATGCCCCTCATCGAAGACTTGTCCTGATATGGGATTGAGGACTGTTCTTACAGTCCAGAAGCCCAAAAAAAAGCAACACCTATTCAACTATCCTTAAGTCTCTTACTCTTTTTCCTTTCTTTGTTTTTGCTTTTTGGAAAGTCTATTAGCTCACACTCTATATAAATTTATTTATCTTGGTGGAATTTTCAATCGTTAATAAAATACATTTTAAAGCGCTCAATTGAGCTGAAATTTTATATACATGATTATTTTGGATGACAATACAATAATTTATTTATAATTAATAAAAATTAATTGATTAAAACTAATTATTTAAAACAGGGGTGTCCAACACGCAGCCCGACAGTACGTAAATTGCGGCCTACCGACTCTTTTTAAAAAAATTTTTAAATATCAGGTTTTTAAAGTTTTTTCATTTTGAAATTTATTTAAGGGGAAATTTATATATATATATATATATATATATATATATATGAATCTGCAATGTATTTGCCTGTTAACTGTTCTTGTTTTAAAATAAATCCTTTTTGATAATAGAAACGTCCTCTAGATTTAAATAAATTTATATTTTATCAAACAGTTACGTTTAATTTCACAATAATAAATTACCTTTTTAATAAATTCCGGATTGCATTATGCATATCCTTTACTATGGATGGTATACAGCGGCGCACACAATGGAGGGGGGGAGGTCCTGGGGCTCCGGACCCCCAAAGCTCTTGATATTTTTCCGATTGATTATTATTTTAAGTATATAGTACGTAAAATTTAATTAAGTATTTGTTATTAATGATTAATTTTATTAATTAATGCTAATTATTTATTCAATAATTAGTTTTTTACTGTGTTTTGTTCCCGAAAATCGACAAAATCAAAAGGAGTATGATACAAGAATGGTGAATTTTTTACCCCGGACCCCCCCTTGAAAAATTCCTGTATACGCTACTGATGGTACATGATTCTTTGTATGTGCGATTTTCGTTTCTCCTCCTTTTCTGTTTGGAGTGCCCAAAAAGCAAGAGGTAATCAGAAATGTTTTTAAAGTTTAAAAAAATTATTCTGGACGGTTAAGATAAAAGACAATATATACTTAATCGTTTGAGAATGACAGCACAATCAAATTTCAACAGGGAGTAACGAAAGATCAATTCAAAAGGAACTCCGTAATTTTCAATAAAATGGCAATTATAATATTTTAAACATTTTTTGATCATTTTATTATTATGTTATATTATCTATGTCTGTATACATGAAAAATAATGAAAACAATAATAATAATTCATTTTGTTTCAAATTTTCACTCCGATAAATGTTTTTTTGTTTCCAAATCTGATATAAATGTACATATTTTTATGTGCGACCCGCGAGATTACTATGTTTTTCCGAAGTGGCCCGCAAGGTCATTTAGGTTGGACACCCCTGATTTAAAGATTTACGAATACAGCCACGTTGGCATCATTTTTGGCGACTTGTGTCAAAACTTGAAAAGGTTTTTTCCTTGCATTTTAAAGCACTCATTTGAGCTGAAATTTTACATACACTATTGTTTTGGGTAAAATTACGATAATTTAATTATAATTAAAATTAATTGACTGAAACTAATTTTTAAAGAATTACAGATACAGCCACGTTGGTTTCATTTTTAGCGACATGGGTCAAAACTTTAAAAGATTTTTTTTCTCACGTTTTAAAGCATTCGGTTGAACTGAAATTTTATATAAACGATTGTTTTGGATGGCAATACGATACTTTAAGGATAATTAATAAAAATTAATTACCACTTAATGTTGTGATTCTGTCATATGTATATAAGTACTTATATTAATTGCAACTATTTAATAAAAAGTAGCTAAAATAAAATTTTTCTTTGTTGATCTAAGTAGGAATCGACTTGAAATTTTTTTTTTTATATTACTTGTTTTCTCTCTGAACACATCGATGTTGATTTGAATTAGCATTACACTGTATTCAAAACAAAATTCGTGTCAAGTACTCGTTTAAATGAATCTTATTTTTGTAACAGAATACAGATTTGAAGCTGTCAATGATTTCAGATATTTAGGTTGTGAATTGAGCACACTGAATGACATAACCCAAGGGGTTCGTAAGAGTTACTGCTGGTAACAGGTGTTTTTATGGACTTTAAAAGTATTTTTAAAAAATCTTATTTCATCAATAATAGGGTTTTAGATCTTTACTATGTAATGCCAGAGTCCGGTCAAGAGCAGTACACGCACGCACGCACGCACGCACACACACACCCACCCACACACACACACAGCCAGGAATGAAATTCTTAGGAAAGCTAAGGTCCAACCTGGGCTGTCAGGCCATTGAGGAAGAAAGGATACCACCGCATTTAGGCCTTCATCCCTTTATTTGAAACCGGAATTATACTGAGTAGTTGCAAAAAAAAAAGATTAAAAGAAACATGCAAATAGCATGAAATTTTTTAAAAATATTTCCCCCGCATTATTCATCAGTAAGTATTATGCTTTAAAGTTTTAAATATCGGTCTTTTTTTTAAAAAGTAGTCGTCAAGGTTGTAAATTATATTCGAGAGCGTAGACTTAATTATCCTCAATTTGCTTCATTTCTGGAAGATTTAGAATGTGATTATACACCGATCTCTCTCAACGGAATATTATACGGAAGTTCAATGGCTTTTGAATCATAAAATATTGAAACGATTCTTCAAGTTGCCGGATGAAAAAATAATTTTCTTAAAAACAAAAAGTTACGAATGTGCTGAATTAAAAGATGGAAAATAGAAGGAGAAAAAAAAGGGGGAGGGGGCTGGCTATCTTAGATGATATAAGTCAACTTAATCTTAAGATTCAAGGCAAAAATCATGTTGTTACAACGCTATTTGATAATACTATAATGCTTTAATACAAAAATCAAGGCCGGATCTACGTATGGGCTGCAGCCCAAGGTCCCCGGTTTCTAGGGGGGCCCCGTTCTCCGTTGAAGATAACAAACAGAAAAAGAAGCAATAAAATAATAAATTTCAAAATAGTAATGAAATAATAAAACCAAGCAAAAGAATAAAAATCAAAAATAAAATACCAGAAGTACCATATCAAATTTATTTTCATTTCCAAGAGCAAGAGCAATTTACTCTTTTGTTCGTCCACCCTACCACCGAATACGCGTAAATTTATAATTATTAGACAGAGGCTCTAGCATAGAGCGGCGCCGGCGAGCATCAAGCATTTATACAAATTTAGCGGCACTATTCTGTAGCCATTTATTTTTGTGCATTAATAATTCTAATTTACAATAATATACTGATTTGGTTCTGCGTCTTGTGCATACTACCTGCAATTAAAACATAGGTACCTGTTTATTCAAGTTTTAAGTAAAAGTTAGTGCCGATACACATTTCTAAATTATTTAAGTAGGAAGATATTGAAGTAATGATTAAGCATTTTCTGTATGTTCAATTTTTCAAAGATTGAAAACATCAGGATATCCCATAAATATGTATGTTGTCTTAAAATTTTTGTTGACTTAATTACTTCTATAGGATATAAAACAATAGCAATCAGTTTATGTGGTTACGGAGATTCACCGCGAATATTATGGATAAATGTAAAATAGTTTTGATTTTCGTAATAAGTCGGCTTTTTTCAAGTATAGGTAGCAACAGCAAATATTGAATGACCACGGAAAAACAATATTTATTTAAAGTGGGGCAAATAATTCTAAAGTTTATTTTTATAATATCCCCTTTAAACTAATGGGCTAATAAATAATAATAATCAGCGTGTTTTAGGTTTTAGTGAGTATAGACAAGGATTTTTTTTTTTTTTTAAACTAACTAGGTACTTTTTTCAATTATCTTAGAATTATACTATATTGTTTTGTAAACATTTATTAGAATATTTTTAGTTTACTAAGCACATCGATTGTGTTATCATAATTTTATGACCTAAACTTTTAAACTGATTTTCAGGAAAATCAAGTACTTAGTTAACAATATAAATGTCTGGCAGAAAATATAAAAGTGTAGTGGAAAAACGAAAACTACTGTTAAATCGAGAAAAAGAAAAAATGAAATGTGTCAAAAATTTAACTTTTTTTTTACAATGGAACAAAGTAACAAGCATATAACAAACTCAGAGACATTAACAAGCGAAAGGGAAAGAAACTTAGCCAAAGAAAACGGAGAAACACAAGCAAATATTAATGATGAAAATATGCAAGAATTTGATGGCCAGCAGCCTTCTGATAAAGATATTATTCAGCCAGAGGACATCAGTAATGCCCCGACCGAAAAGTGTGTTTCGAAAATGTTGGGTATGAGTTTGAAAATTATACGTTGACGGGGGTTCGTGGCCTAAATTTCTAAGTAATAATTTTATTGTTTATATCCTTTCCCATGAAATGAGTTATTTTCAAAATAAAGATCTAAACAATATATATTCTGTTTCGGTAAGAGAATACAAAGAACAAAATATATCATTTTCGAATAATCATTTAATTAAAAAACTTAAAAATGGCCAAGTGCTGGAAAGATCATTGTTAGGTTATTCAACTAGTATTGGTAGTGTTTTTTCTAAAACAAACTCTCAATACACAACCGGCGTTTCTGACTGGAAATGCGTAATAGTGATTGGAAACAGTTGTTAAGAAAATCATAAAAATTCTATTGAACATAAAAATTCAATGTTAGTTTGGTTGACTCGAAGAGAAAAAAGTGAGTGCGCTTATGACCACACGATAGAAGTGATAACTTCAAATTTTGTAATGTTATTTCAGGGTTTAGTTAGGTGAATAAAAAACAAGATGTTAGTATTGTTCTATAAAATTATTTATTCATATGTCTGTACTCATAAAGTAATATTTTTCTGCGAAATATACAATCATATTTGGGAATTAATTGTATTCTAAGAAGGAAACAATAAGTTTATGGTACTGAAATAGGTCCTTTAGATTCAAAATTTTATTTAAATATCTATAAAAAAAAAACTCCGTCAAGCGTTGTTCCGCGCTTCATTTGGATCATTTGACATAATTAAATTGAGTTTTGATTTTAAAAAATCAACTAAAGGTTTTGATTTGTCTTTTTGAAAACTCTACTTTAATATTCCCACTTAAAATCATAGGTAATTTGTTCAGAAGACCCGATCCGGCTTTGTGATTTTGGTTGTAATTTAACAATATTTAATTCTATTTATGAATTAATTTAAGCAAAGGAATAGTAAAACTGGTAGTTGATTGGGAAGAGAGGAATCTAGGTCAGAACCTTTAAAAAGGATTTAATCAGAAGATTTATATCACATATAATCACTAGCTTATACTAGCTCTTTTGTCATTGTATGACAGTTTTATACAAGGATATCCGGTGCTGCTGCAAGGTAAGTCTTCTTAAGTATATTTTGTCTTCTTGTATTTAAAATATTTAATATGACTTTTTTTGAATACCTGTATACTTAATTTTGTTATTTTAAATTTTTAATTGTTTTAATTTTCTTTTTTAGACTCAAAGTTTTTATTGAAGAAATGTGATTAATTGAACTATTTATTCATTGTTATTCCGATTCGCTTACAAAAATAAATTTTTCATTCTTAAGATCACTGCAATATTCCTATTGATAATAATACTATTTACTTAGTTCTATGAAAATTTGTCCTTTTTCTACATTTTATGTTTAATTTTAGTGTAGGGTTTCTTTTTCTCTCTAAGCCCATTTTTTAAAAATATTACGTTTCATTTTCATGTTTCAACTAGAGGATTAGAAAGAATCCAAATTCGTTACCCTAGAACAGGGGTGTCCAACCCGCGGAACACCTGGAATAATTTTGCGGCCCGCGAGATTCTTTACAACTTTATAAAATTTGACTATTTTGTGCAATATTTTTGTTTAAAAAGTGTGGGGGGGGTTGTAAAAAATAAACTGTTATTATTTTATTACGCTACTTCTGTTACTGCGAATCTCTTTTTTTTTTTTTTTTCTAAATTGAAATTTATCAAACATAAATCGTGTGCTCAAACTTAACGCACGAAAATCTGCAACATCAATTACGCAAATACACATGCATTGAGATCGACTTGCAAAAACTAAGTGAAAGAGTTGAGAAACAGATGTCTCACTAATTAAATATTATTTGATCATTGCATTATTATTATTATACTATCTATGTTTGTATACATGAAAAACAATAATAATATATCAGTCTGTTTTAAATTTTCACTCCAAAAAATGTTTGTAATGGATCCAAGTCTAATATAAAGATAAATATTTTTAAAGAGCGTTTTTTTTTCAGGTATAAAAGTTTAAGTTGGCATTACTTTCCAAGATGGCGACTGATTTAACAGCTGTCAAATGATTTATTCTCAGTTTGGTTTGGCAATTCATCATGAATAGACTCACGCCTGAACAACGCTTTCAAATTGTGCATTTTATTTCGAAAATAATTGCCGTTGTTCCCGATTTTCATAAGCGAATTTTGTTTAGCGATGAAGCGCACTTCTGGTTGAATGGCTACGTCAACAAACAAAACTGCCGCATTTGGAGTGAAGCTAATCCACAAGTGTATGTCGAAACACCGTTACATCCAGAAAAACTGACTGTTTGGTGCGCTTTATGGGCTGGTGGAATCCTTCTTCAAAACGATGAAGGCCACAACGTTACAGTCAATGGTGATCGGTATAGAGCCATGATTACTAACTTTTTCATTCCTGAATTGAACAATCATGATGTCCAGGAGCTGTGGGTCCAACAAGACGGCGCAACATGTCACACAGCTCGTGCCACAATCGATTTATTGAAAGACACGTTTGGTGACCGCCTAATTTCACGTTTTGGACCTGTGAATCGGCCTCCAAGATCTTGTGATTTAACACTGCTAGACTATTTTCTGTGGGCTATGTAAAGTCATTGGTCTATGCGGATAAGCCACAAACGCTTGACCATTTGGAAGACAACATTCGCCGTGTTATTGCCGATATACGGCCACAAATGTTGGAAAAAGTCAGCAGAAATTGGACGTCCAGATTGAACTACATCCGAGCCAGCCGTGGCAGTCATATGCCAGAAATCATATTTAAAATGTAATGCCACAAGATTATCTTTCTAATAAAAAAAAATTCATGTCAATCGAATAATACATCGTTGTTTTATTGCAATTTAAAGTTCTATACCTCTCGAAAAAACACCCTTTATATGCGGCCCGCGGGATTGTAAAGTTTTTCCGAAGTAGACCCCGAGGTCATTTGGGTTGGCCACCCTTGCCCTAGGAAGAGGTGAAGGGGGAGCCCCACTTAGATCGAAGCAAGGAACTTTACTTTATTTTTATTGGTGGTGGTGGGGGACAAACTACTGGTTTCAGAGTTGCGGGGGGAGGGAACGTCCCTCCTTTCCTTTTTAGGGGTGTGGATGTCCGACTGAAGACGAAAAGAGCCAAATAAGCGTTACATTTCCAAGCGTGACGTTCATTCAAGTTCAATCTCAAGCAAATCGCGCCAATAGAAGTTATCACTTCAATAAGTCTGTTTTAGATAGACAGTTACAGAAGCAACTACCGTTTAGACTTGACTGGATGCTGGAATCTTGGTAGACTCCTCGGTTCCATATCTGGGATTAGACTGGGCTTGGTATTCCACTCGTTGTGAGAGAGGCGCGGCAAATGAAGCAGGAACCAATGGGAAGCGATCAGTCGGACTTGGTTTCGGCGACTAGCAGTAGAAGGGTTGCTATTGGATAAGAGAGCTGTTGTTCTAATTCACCTTACCCGACTCGGTAGAAAAATTTAACTATTGAGATATTGACTAGCAAGTGGAAATTATAAGAAAAGTTGAAATTGAAAAGAAAAAAAATTAGAATATTTGACTAAGAATAATTAGAAGTTAATAAAATTAACTTTCTAAAAGGGATTCTACTGTAGCGTTTCGCTTATTTTATTCCTTTACCCAAAAGTGCTCTGTGTGACGTGCTCATCTTAACCAATCGGTGAAGGCGAGCCTATGACGTCACAAGTGTCGGAAGAGCGCCGGAGCTAGCGACGCGTGGTAATTCTCTTCTCCCGGCGGCCGAAGTACGATGACGTTGATGGTTAATAAATAGTTTATTTTTGATGTAAATGGAGTCGATGTATCATTAAACCTTCTGAATGACTTTTCCTACTTAATTGTTTGAAGTAGAGCGCCCAAAGCCGCCCACACCTCTACATTGGTGACCCGGACGTGATTTGAACACGCATAGGATTTCACGCTAAAAGTTCTATTCGTCGACTTTCGTTTTGACTTCAGTTTCGATTTGAAATGGCTACTCCAGAAACAGCAGCTGTGGTTATTCCGCCGTTTATTCAACGCGATCCTGCTCTTTGGTTCTACATGATTGAATCAACATTCGAACTTGCCTCGCCAAAACCTATTACAGAAAGCAAGCCGAAATATAACTATGCAGTCTCTCATTTACCTCCAGATATTGCGACAGTCGTTCGCGATGTTATAATCCAACCGGATATATCTGATCCCTACAGCGAACTGAAAGCTAAAATTATTGAGCGTTGCTCCGAAAATAAAACGCAGAAAATTCGTCGTTTGTTGGCCGGTGAGAGTCTCTGAGATCGAAAATCAAGTGAACTTCTCCGCATTATGAAAAGACGAGCTGAAAATCACAACATTGATGATTCTCTCCTTTTTGAACTTTTCAATCAAGCCATGCCTGTTCCTGTGCAAACCATTTTGGCATCCATATCTCCGATTACTTCGGACAAGACATCTGAGGTGGCGGATAGAATTCTTGCTATTTCTCCGCACGCAATCAACGCTGTTTCTGCAAGTGGAGCAAGCCCCTCATCAGTGACTGATCGTCGTTCTTCAACCGACATGCTTTTGGATGAAGTGAAAGCTTTGCGCAAGGAAGTTGCAGACCTTCGTCGATCTCGTAGTCAATTTCGGCACAACAACAACGTTCGTCGAAAGCGTTCGAATTCCCGTTCGAGTAAGCTCTGCTGGTACCACTTTCGTTTTCAAGCTAACGCCAAGAAATGCATTCCGCCCTGCTCCTTTACGGAAAACCCGACTCTGGGAAAGTAGAGGCGGCGGACTCTTCCTCTGGATTTACTTCTCGTCGTCTATTCATCAGGGACCATAATTTAGGTATTTGTTTTTAGTAGATTCTGGTAGCGACGCCAGCTAATAGTCGCTAATAAAACAGAACAGAAATTTCCTGTTATTCAAACCTTTCGTGCAGCTAATGGTACTAACATAAATGTGTTTGGACGAAAATCCATCACTGTTAATTTTGGTCTACGCAGAAATTTTACTTATTCATTTTATGTTTGTAATGTATCTAGTGCTATTATCGGTGCTGATTTTTTGTACCAATTTAATTTATCACCAGATTTACGACATAAGCGTCTTATTGATTGTGTAACTAATTTAAAAGTGCCTGCTAAATTAGGTATATGTTCCATTTTTTCTGTAAAATCTGTATATATGAATAATGTTTATGGCAAATTGTTATTGAAGTATCCTGAACTTACTAAGTTACCTGATATCAATCAACCTGTTAAACACAATACTATGCATTTTATAAATACTAAAGGTCCTCCAGTCGCAGCTAAACCAAGAAGGTTAGCTCCAGACAGGCTTAAAATTGCAAAAGCCGAATTCCAACATATGATTAAACTCAACCATATAAGACCGTCTAAAAGTGCATATGCTTCACCTTTGCACATGGTACCTAAAAAAGATTCTATTGAGTGGAGAACAGTTGGGGATTATCGTGCACTTAATGCACAGACCATAAAAGAAAAATATCCTATACCCTGCATTGCCGACTTCACTTCGGAATTATATGGTAAACAAATATTTAGTCATATTGACTTGATCAAAGCTTATCACCAAATTCCCATAAATCCATCTGACGTACACAAAACAGCAATATGCACCCCATTTGGCCTTTTCGAGAGTTTGCGGATGCAATTTTTGCCTCATCAACATTTCAACGTTTTATTGACGAGGTGACCAGGGACTTACCATTTGTCTATGCATTTGTTGATGATTTACTAGTAGCTTCAGATAATGAACCCCAGCACTTAGAACATTTAGAAATCTTATTCTCCAAACTTAAAGAATATGGCTTATGTATAAACGTTGAGAAATGTCAATTTGGACAATCTACCATTGAATTTCTTGGATTCAAGTTATCAGGGGAAGGAATCGAACCTTTACCTGATCGTGTAAAATGTATCCTAGAATTTCCTCAACCAACAACCTTGACCCAATTACGCCGTTATTTAGGTATTTTCAATTTTTATAGACGTTGCATTCCTAAAGCTGCAGACATACTAGAACCCCTTGTTAAATTTCTTGAAGGTCATAAAAACCGAAAGAAACATCCTCGTTCAATGCTAACAATCCTTCTGAGCAATTACAATGTAACGATGCAGCAACTCTTTCCTTTAAGGTCTCTAAAGAAGCAATCGCTAAAAGCAACGCTTTTAAAGCATCCCATTCAGGTGCTCAGTTAAGCTTATGGGTAGATGCTTCGAATGTAGCAGTTGGCGGCTCTTTAATGCAACTATCTAATGATCAATGGGAACCACTAGCACTTTACTCTTCCAAATTAAATAAATCTCAAAAGAATTGGTCCACTTATGACCGTGAGCTATTTTCTATTTATTCCTCTGTAAAGAAATTTAAACATATGCTAGAAGGAAGAACTTTTGTCATTTATACTGATCAAAAACCCTTAACATATGCATTCCAGCAACACTCTGAAAAATGCAGTCCTCGACAGTTGCGCCATCTGGATTTTATTTCACAGTTTTCAACTGACATTCGTTATAATAAAGGTTCGGATAATACTGTTGCCGATGCCTTATCTCGAATTGAAATAGATGAAATATCGCCTACTGTAATAAATTTTAAAGAATTTGTGCTTCTGCTCAATCGGATGATGAGGAACTACAAAAAATTTTAAATTCCAATGATTCCTCTTTAGAAATCGAAAAACATTATTTCCCCCTTGAGGATGTTACTTTGTATTGCGATATGTCTCAAAAACAACCCCGACCTTTTGTTCCTAAACGCATGCGACAGCTAATTTTTAAAGCTCTTCATTTTTTCTCCCACCCAGGAATTTCAGCCTCCATCGATTTAATCGCCAAGCGATTTGTATGGACAGGCATGCGCAAAGATATAAAAATTATGGTTCGCAGCTGTGTTAAATGCCAACGAGCCAAAGTGACACGGCATACAAAATCTCCCATTGGCACATTTGCTCTTCCCGATGCACGCTTTGCACACATACACTTAGATTTTATAGGCCCTCTACCGCCCTCCAACGGCAATCAATTTTGCATGACCATCATTGATAGATTTACTAGATGGCCTGAGGTGATACCAACGCCTGATATGACTGCGGAAACTACTGCTCGTGCTTTGATGCACGGATGGATTTCCAGGTTTGGATGTCAACCACAATAACAACTGACCGTGGTACAAACTTCGAATCTAATCTTTTCAGAGAACTGACCCGTATGTTAGGTTGTAATAGGATTCACAGTACCTCTTACCATCCGCAAGCAAATGGTATCATTGAACGCCTTCATAGACACCTCAAAGGTGCACTAAAAGCTCGCAATCATATTCAATGGACTGAACTGCTTCCAATAGTTCTATTAGGTATGCGTTCAGCGCTTAAGGACGATATTAACGCTACCTGTGCACAACTTGTTTATGGCACTACGTTACGATTACTTTCCGATCTTGTAACGAGTGATTCCATCAACCAAACGGCTAACTCCACTTATGTAACTAGTTTAATACAAACAATGAGATCCTTAAATCCTGTTTCTACAGCTCAACATGGCACACAAAATATTTATATCAACCCCTCATTGAAAACTTGTTCACATATATTCTTAAGATCTGACAAGGTTAATCCTCCATTAACACCACCTTATACTGGACCCCATTTGGTAATTAGCAGAAATGACAAAAACTTTATTATCGAATTAAACGGTAAGCAAAGTACTGTATCTATTGATCGCATTAAACCTGCTTATCTTCTGGCAGACGTTACTGATCATTCCGATCTCGTACAAACTCAAACAATTATTGAGAAACCTGTATCTGCTGCACCCAATCCTTCTATACCGTACACCACTAGATACGGCCGTAAGGTCAGATTTCCCAAGAATTTAGTTACCGAATATATTATATAAACGCAAACTGTACTCTTGTAATTCATATTTTTTTTTTTTACATTTATATATATTATTTTTGTACCTTGCATATGTTATTCTCTATAATTTTGCATGTATTATTATTCTGTATACACTTGTATATAGTATTTTGTATACCACTGCATATCTATTACCGTCAGTAATACTGCATATATATGCACCATTCTCCATATATTTCAAATATGTCAATTGAGTATGCTGTCAATATTTTCATGTATTTCTTGGTATGTATCCTAACTTGTATATATGTAATCGTGACTTAGGTCACTGGGGGCATACTCTGTAGCGTTTCGCTTATTTTATTCCTTTACCCAAAAGTGCTCATCTTAATCAATCGGTGAAGGCGAGCCTATGACGTCACAAGTATCGGAAGAGCGCTGGAGCTAGCGACGCGAGGTAATTCTCTTCTCCCGGCGGCCGAACTACGATGACGTTGATGGTTAATAAATAGTTTGTTTTTGATATAAATGGAGTCGATGTATCATTAAACCTTCTGAATGACTTTTCCTACTTAATTGTTTGAAGTAGAGCGCCCACAACCGCTCACACCTCTACACTACAATTAGGAAAGCTTGTTTAAAATCATCAGTGGGTTTAAGTGCGGGAAGAATTTCTATTAACTTTGGAAATTGCTTTAGAAGATTTGAAATAATTTTGAATAGATCTATTAAATTTTGAATGTCACTCGCATTATTGTCCTTATCAGGGATAATCTGGGGCTGACTTTGTCTTTCCTTAGTTTCATTATTTTTTGAGGAGTTGCCTGTAAGTGCGTCAACGAAGGAAAGTCCTTCGGTGACGTTTTTACTTTCAAAATTTTTCTTGGCTTTATTGTGAAAGACGGGGGTTCCTTTTTTTGTTGCTGAGGGAATTTTGGACACTTTGTGTAGCAGGCAGTATGCCCGTACACATGGCAATTAATGCAGAAGGGGTTCTCCTGCAGTTCTTTTTATTTTACATTCTTTGGTTAAATGCCCTTCACCGCACTTTAAACAACGTGGCTTTATATGACAATTCGCTGCGGTATGGTAAAAATTGTTGCATCTGAAACATTGAGTTATACCTCTAATGAGGCACCCCTCAACTCTAACTTGCATATATCCTAAACGGGTGAGATCAAAAATTGGTAAATTTATATAATTTCTTGGGAGTGTTATACGAGGAAAAAAGCAATGGGTTTTTATTAACTTTGGAAATGAGTTGGTTGCAACTGGTGACAGTGTAACCAAGCAGAAGCAACTAAGAAAAGATACAGAATATTACAACAATGTCCTCAAACGGGTTATTTCGGTAGTAAAATATTTGGCAATAAGAGGTTTATCAATTAGAGGGTTACCAAGAGCAAATCATTAAAACAATTACAACTGAAATAAATAACGATGTCACACAAATAAATTGTGATAGATTAAACACGAGATTTGTTCCATAATGACCAACTTGCTATTGTACTACGGTATTATTTTCGGGGAAAAGTGTATGAAAGACGAGCCTTATTAATTAACATTAGCAGTCTCTCTCTCACACTGGCTTTATGCTAACAATTCTCTACATGAATTTTTAGAGATAAATGGGACAATATTGTAGGGGACAGTCATTTGACCACGTTGCTAATATGTCCGGTCGATATAATGGTGTGCAAATTCTTTTAAAAGAAAAAATAAATTCACTAATTATGCGCCGTTTGCTGCACATTATCTTATCTGGTTGGTGCAGAATAAGTTACGGTTGCAACTATAATCGTGAACTTCTTTGGTTTAGTGCAACACGAATGGGTTTCTGCTTCGACCCATAGGTGGGAACTTCTAAATCGTGAAATTAAACTGAAATTTACCTTGAAAAGTTTAAGTCAGACCAAATGGTCTTGTCACTACGAGATTGTTGAAGCCTTAAAAGATAATCATGGTAATGTGCCGGTGGTATCTATATAAGCCAGTAACAGCCTCCAGACTGAAGTGATCATTTTAGTGTAGTGGTTAAGTTGCGTGCTTACGGAATTGAAGGTGCCGAGTTCTTAACTCCTTCAGTAATATCATGAATATTCTTAAGACATTTATAGTGACAATGAGAAAATTGATTTTCGAAAAGAGGCAGTAAATTTATTTAATAAATTAACAAAACTCGAAACTACCATTTTAATTATATTTTGGAAGAAATTTTAGAAAGATTTAATTCAATTAACAAAAAATTTTACAGACCCCTGGTTTAGACATCTGTGAAGGGAATAAGTTAATTGCGTCATTAAAAACGTTTATAAGCAGTGCACGATACGAGAGTCAGATAAAAAAACTAAAGTATAAAGACTCAGCCAAAAAGTTAAGTACTAGAGTAGGAATAGAATACAGCGATGTGACCAAGAATACAGCAATGACGACTTATTTCAAAATTTACAGATAAATCCACAGAAAAAGCTGTGTATGGGACTGTAGGTATAGATTCGAACCGGGCACCAGTACTTTATCGATCACGCCAAGACGATCGTCTTCGCGTGATGTCTAAGTACTGGTTTTACTTAGATACCGCTACACTACTCTCCCACCAGTGAGGTGGATAGGCGAACGATTTTTCCCCGTTTGTTTGTTCTTGGAGAGAGAGCATGTTTTTTTTATATATTTACTTTTTATTCTCTCTCTCATTCATTTATTTTTATTCTTATTTATTTTTCTTGCTGAGATGAGAGAAAGATGATCTATCGTTTGTTTCGGAGAGAGTATATGTTTTATTTATTTATTTATATTTTTCTTTTATTTATTTTTTTCACTCTCCCTTATTTTTTTTTATTTATTTACTTTTTCTTGCGGTAGATGGCGCCATTACAGTTCAGAAAGTTGCGTTTTCCCACTTCAGCCCAGGGCCACCAATGTAGGTATAGATTCGAACCGGGCACCTTCCGATCCGAACACCAGTACTTTATCGATCACAAACAGTACTTAGACATCACGTCCGGGTCACCAATGTAGGAAGGTTCGAACCGGGCACCTTCCGATCGAACACCAGTACTTTATCGATCACGCCAAGACGATCGTCTTGGCGTGATCGATAAAGCTACTGGCGTTCTGGAACGGAAGGTGCCCGGTTCAATCTATACCTACAGGACAGAAAAATTTAAAAGAGACACGCTTATTGTTGCGTTAGATAAGTTAATCCTTGATTTAAATAAAAGAGACCGAGTATATATATATGTAAATTTTTTGATGGATTTGCAAGATCAAAGTAAGAAGAACGTTGGCCTGGAGAGTGAACGCTCTATTGATTACTATTCAGATGACGTAGGTGATGACAAATGTGAAGGTGTTCAATTCAAAGTTTATCCAACAATAAAAAAAAATGAGCTATAGTCCTATACTTGTAGTGATAGTTCAATTTAATTTGTGAAAGCACACACACAAACTTGTTTACGTTTTTCCAAATTTGTGTACCATTTTAAAGATTTTTCTAACACTCCCTATTACTAGTTGTGAAGCGGAGCGTGCGTTCTCTTTGAAAACAAATGTAGAACAGCAATGACAAATACTAGGCTTAATTATTTATCACTTTTTTCTATTAATACTGATCTCACCAAAAACTTAAAATATGATGAGCAAATAAAAAAATTTGCCGCACAAAAGTATAGAAATGTTTTTTTGTAAATTACGTAATTGTTTATAACGTATTAAGATTGTATGAAATAAAAAAAAACCCCAAGTTTCATATATTTTAAATTTTCCCGCAAAGTTTTTTTTTAAGAAAATTCCAAAAATTTTAATTATTTAGGGGGCCCCCAGATATTGTTAGCCCAGGGCCCCCAAAGGTTACGGTCCGGCCCTGACAAAAATTATTACATTGGCGAAAATAAACAGAAAAAGAAATTTGTTTTACTTTAAAGGCTGTCAATATCTATCGATTAAATCACATAAATTAAAATTTACAGAGTGTGCTTAACAAATTAAATTGTTAGAAATGGAATTCAATCGAAGGTTTTCGGATTTTAAAAGCTATAAATCAGTTTTCTTATTTTTACTTCACCTTTATCTATCGATATTGAAATTGTAAATAAAAATTTATGAGTTAATTGAAATCCAATGTATATATAATTCTTTGTTGAAATAAAATTGTACATAATTTGAAATTCCACATTTTTATACATATTTATCTGTAGATCACTTTCCTAAAAAGTTATCGTTTGTTTTACGTTCAATGAACACGTTCAGTAGCACTGAGTTATGTGAGCAACTATTTCCTTTAATGAAAAATAACAAAATTTCATAAAGGTCAAGATTAACCTATCAACAGTCATCAATTATAAAAACTTCATCAGCTAAATACAATAAACTAAATTTTGATGACTTGTTTTGAAAAACGATGCTAAATATCTCATAAAAAGTATTTGTCTCTTAACAGTATTTATTATGAATATTTTGTTTTCTTATAAAAAATATGAAATATTTATATGTGATTGTAAAACTAACATGGAATATGAAACAACTATGGATGTATATTATAAAATGCATTGAGCTGACGTTGAGTCTATTAAATATGTATACAATCATTTTAAAAATCTTATTTTATTAATTTTGTTAGCATTGAAAACAAGCGGTCCCCAGCTTAATGTAAAACAGCTCATGTGGCCCGTGATATCATATGAGTTTGACACACCTGTCTTACACTGATGAAAATTTAAAAAAAAAAAAAAAATAATCCCAACGCCAAGAAAAATTATTGTGGACTTACGAAACTTCGGCAATACATATCTAATATAAGGTCTCAAGGTAACATTTGTGATCAAACTTTCAAGATCGCAGATTAATGCAAGTACGAAAAGAACGATTTCAAATGTGAAATGATGGTACATTTAAAACCAATGTAACCGCCAAAATTTTAAATGCAAGCATGCAAACGATGTGTCGTACAAGTACCGGATATCAGTCTGTGGGATGGAATTGCATGTCTGTTGTTCTTGGTCAGACAAAAAGAGGTTGCTTAATTCTGGTTGTGCATGACGCTGTCATTGCTGTCCAGTGATGTCCCATTCGTGCTCAATTGGAAAAATCCGGTGATCTAGCAGGCCAAGGTAACACATTGACTTTCTATAGAGCATATTGGGTTACAACAACAGGGTATGATGGCGCATGTTGAGGCAAGGGGTGTTGGAAAACACTCCTTGAATGATGTTTATAAATGGCATGCAACAATTGTACTTGTACGTCACCAGATTGACATACAAGTTTGCAGTCAGGGTGTGTGAATTTACCTCGAGAGTGCTTCTGCAACAAAACAAAACAAAAATTCTCGTGCCATACCATAACTCTAGGTGCAGACCCAGTGTGTCTAGGCTGCAAAAAAGGTTGTTTGCAGGTGCTGATCTGGCATTCTAATCAATATACGGCCATCACTGGCACCAAGACAGAAACAGCTTTGATCCGAGAACATAACACATCACCACTACGCTTTTCAGTGATCTCTAGCATAACATCACTGAAGTCGCCTGTGGTGTTCATACCATTTGAAGCTAATGGTATGAATGCTATAGGACATCCGGTTGAGAGCTATTGCTGAAACGATTGTTTTTATGTCACTCTGGTGCAGGGGAAAAAACCTATAATTTCTGCTGTAGATGCACTAAGATGTTCCCCAGCCATGTGGTGAATACGGTGGTCTTCTCTGTCTCAGTGGTGACCCGTGCGTGGTTGAACCATAGTTTTCCTCCAGAGAACACTGCTGCCAAAAATCATGCAGAGTAGATACATTTCTAACAAGTATTTTTACAATACCAAAGAAAGAAAATCCACCTTCTTTTAGCTCTATTACATGATCTCATTCAAACTAAGCGAGCTGTTGATGATGGCTTTTTCGTCTTCATAAAGTGATTCTTGACTAAAAACAACTCACTACATCAAATCCTAATGAAAAATAACACGAAATTTATAGTACATGTTTAAAGTGCACTTGATGGAGCACAATTAATGCCACACTAAAGCACCTTAGGCGAAATTCAAATCTAAGTCATCTTTCAGATGTATAAACACATCTACCGAATTTCTTTGATATAGCACAACCCCTTCTTGGTGATGGTATTTTTATTTCCATCAGTATATTTTACTAATGAAGATAAATCAAGTTATGTGATAAAAGATATGTCTAGTTCAAAGTAAACTATTGAAAGCTAGTTGAATTTAGGCTTTAATAACAAGAGCGTAGCTACTGCCATATCAATGATATGGGGCCCCAAAATGTGTAGCTACAGTACCACTAACAGAGCTTTCTTTCCTAAAATAGGGCCACAAAGAAGTTTTGATACAAGGCCCACTCAGAACTAACTACGTCAGTGCTTAATAGCAAGATAAAGATTAATAAAAGTGGCCTTGGCTGAAATCCGTGGTACAAAAGAGGAAAAAAAGACCCCAATACTGGAGGGCAATTTTCTTTTTGAAACATATGGACAAATATGAAACTTCCCTGACCATGATTCGGAATATCATATTCCAGGGAATAAACACTACAAAAAAATCATTGCAATAAGTTGATTGTGAATTATTAAAAGAATCTAGTCTATTAAATCTCTAGAAAATTACATCCAAAATTTCAGAAATGAATTTAGAAAAATGGAACAAGGAGCAACTGATTTATCAGGACTGTCCTTTAAAGAGAAAGCTGGACAAGCTTGCTGGCAGCAAAAGAAAAAAAATCTTTTCAGTGTAAGTCAAGAAGTCAGTTATAAATTTTTGAAAGAATGGAAAATTTCAAAGTGAATTCGTTTAATATATGCGATAAGGCAAGAGCAGAACTATCCTGAAGAACTGAGATTTAATGAAACTGTCATAGAACACTTTACAGTATTTTTTAACGGGAGATAATTGTCTAACATTAAGAAGGCTACACAAAAACTAAAAGAAACCTACAAAGACTATATTCAAATTTTTTAATTTCGATGATATGAATTGGATCAGTTTTTACTATTTTTAAAAGGAAATGAAGATACGATGAAATCTATCCAGTTGCAAGAGAAATACTACTGTAGGAATACTTTCTCTAAAGTAGAGATACTATTCAAAATTTTTTTAACAATATCAATATTGAAATGCATCAGGTGAGAGATCCTTTTTAGTTTTAAAGCATGTTAAAAATCATTTAAGTACTATGAGAGAGAAGACAGATTGAATAACATGATTATACTATATATAAAACAATAGATATTTTGGACAAAATAGATATGACAAAAATAACTGATAAATTTGCTAAAAAGAAAACAAGAAGTAAAGTTGTATAGCAAAATTGTAAGCTCTTTAGTAAGGTTTTTAATTTGTTAAATGTAATTAAGATTTTTCTCTTTAGCCATTGAGGTTCATTATTAGCAATACATTTTATTTTGAAAATTCAAAATCAGTGAACCTTTTCACTATTTTAGTTTTTCCACTCTTGACTTCAAACCTTTTACCTGTTAAGGACCTTCGAATACCTTAATTTGCCTCTGCATACAAGTGTAGCACAACATGTAGAACTGGCCAAAGAGAGAGTTACCTAGAGGAGAAAACATCAAGTGGGCACAACATAGGTATAACCTTCAAATGATTCTAAGATATTTGTATTAAATTTGGTTTTATCAAGCACTTTGTCAAAACTTAAGATAAACAGTCTTCAATAAGTTTTATTTAAAGATGGTGTTTTCATCAGCTTAGATTTTAAAAAAAATTCTGGTGTGCAAATAATTTTGCCAGGAGCACCTTAAGAATGAAAAAGTGGCTCTGAATATTTTCGTTTTGGTGATTAAGGGTGTCTTGGGCACTCTTAAATCTAAGAACTGAGCAGATTTGATTAAGTACTGATGAAGAGCTTCAGCAAAATATATAATGCCTTTGAAAAGTCATGACCTGGATGTTCACTAAGATAAATTTAAGAATTACATGAGATAATACTTGAAGGCAAGCCTTTCCATCAAAATATGTTGGACTTAGAAAGTCGCTATCAAGATCAGTATAATAAGAATATATTTATTTGGAAATTGATTCATGAGAGTTATTTGCAGTATATGTTAAAGATAATGACCTTATATTTAGTGTTAACACGATTTTGTTTTTATGCCAACAGATGGCAATTGTATCTTTAGTATTCATAACTTCTTTTATAAAGTAATATCACTCTAGCTTTTTGCACCAAGTGTGCAGGCTGTGTTTAATCTTTGCTAGTGTTGCATAAACTTCAACAGGTATAAATGCAGCTGTCTTAAATGTACATTTTTAAATCTTTCATAATAATTTTATTCACATGTATATCCTCTTACTACATAGGTGCTTGTTTGTCTTTTACTTTATATAAACGAAAAACAAGAATTCAAAGATTTTCACTCAATGCATGTCAATTTTAAAAAGAAAAAAACTGTTTTGGTTTCAAAAACAAATTTTGAGGGGAATAGTAGCTCTTTCCCCCTCTAGACAGAAACCATTAAAAACACTAACTACACAGGAACAAAAATGATATCTCATAGAATAATTAGTTTTTCCATTGAAGGGGCAAAGGAGATGTATATGCATAGAGTATTTCTCTCTCATTTTTTAAAAAAAAAATGCAAGTATACTTCTACCTATTTTATTTTCACACACAAAAAAAAATTCAATAAATTCTTTAGAATACTGATACCCAGTGGTGCACACAAGGGAAGGAGTCCAGACCCCCTCAAAGCCCTTGATTTCCCCGATTGATCATAATTCTAAGTATATAGTACGTAAAATTTAATTACTTGTTATTAATGATTAATTTTATTAATTAATGCTAATTATTTAATCAAAAATTAATTTTTTACTGTTTTGTTCCCGAAAATTGACAAAATCAAAAGGAGCATGATACAAGAATTTTGAACTTTCGATCCCGGACCCCCCCTTGTAAAATTCCTGTGTGCGCTACTGCTGATACCCATACTATGATTTGTAGTTATACAACATGAAATGCATGGAACAACATTAGAACCATAAAGCAAATGAAATCTAATAACAGAAAAATGTTAATAAGATACTAACTAGGCTTAGTAATTTAACAACTAAACTTATTGAAAAACATAACTTTAATCTCTTAAGGCTGTCTATGTCAAATGTACTAGACGCACAGGACATTTTCATTTCAATCTTCTGAACTTTTGATAATTTGTATTAAAATATTTATCATAATTGCACTTAATGGACAATTGATCCATGCAATTCGAAACACATAGAAAAGTGAAAGGAAAAGTCAGGCATACATCAATCTTCATTTAAAAAATACCATAGAATTTTTAACATGAAATGTTTTAATTTTCAATAAATACAATGAATTTTTCAAGCTTATTTTTTTCAATCAATTAAAATTCTAACTACACCACACAATAATACACTATGCGAAAAAATTTTAATATACGATATGACATAAAAATACAAGCTTATTTCATAAAGCATACACAAATTTAACTATTATCTATTTGATTGAATTTTCTTTTTACTTGAGACTTTGAGCTTTCTTTTATGTCATTTGCATATTCAGTAACTGGCTTATGTAAGACAGAAGTCAGATTTATCCACTGCAGAGCCTTAACTAATTTATCTTGAGGAGATGGAACAATGTCCCAGTTCCAAGAAGTAAACTCTTTAAAAGTTGCAACTTTTTTCAGGTCTCTTTTGTCATCAGATATGGACAGATTTTTATTTTCTTTTAAGACAACACCAATGTAATTATCTGGAATTCTTACTTTCTGTCCTTTCAGAGGATGACCCCTTAAAAGAAAGTATCAGAAAAAATATTAGTAAAATAATCACATTAACTTAAAAAATATATAAAAGTTAATAATCATTGTAATGCATTTCAATTAATGCCATGTACTTCCTTCAAAAAATTTCCAACTAATATAAAGAGTATAGTACTTTACTATAACATATTTTAACTATTAAAGTATATTAATATAAGTATTAAAACTTGAAAGTTTACTTCAACTATTAACATGGCCATATTTTCACATTTAACAATAAAGCAATTTGAGAAAATATTTTCTTTTTTACTACTTGAATACAAAAATCTAAATATACCAGTACATACATTACTTATCCATTTAAAACTACCAATAAAAACTGTACATGTGTCAAATCTGTTTCTGTTTTTACATTGCAATTTCATTATTCATAATCTTAATTAAAAAGGATATATACACAAAATCAGTGGCGCAACTACCCATGAGGGCCAAGGCCTATTATGCCCATCACAATATACATGGCCATTAGGTGATGAGGTGCAAGAGCAGGTGTCCCAATCAGGTGGCTAGTCTAAAGCGAGACCCTCATTGTTTTAAGTCCCCAAGCAAGCTTGGTACTCATTTATCGACCCACTGCAGTAGGGATGAAAGGCTGAGTCAACCTTGTCCAGCCTGTGAATAGAACCCAGACCTGTAGCATAGAAGCACAATATGCTACCACTCGACCACCGGGCCTTCAAAACGAATATATAGGTACCTAATTTATTTTACAGTAATAGTTATAAATTATGCTATCTTATTAGATTAAAAATATTATACATACACAGAATGAATTTTAAATAACTATGAATGGAAAAATTTGAACACATGCATAAACTTATTTAACAATTTAAAAAAAAAAGAATTAATTACTCTTATGTTAAATATTAGAATTATGATTCATTTTTATATTTACCAACTTTTGAAAATTGCAAAGCCTAAATTAGCATATAGTCAAAATTTCAATACAATTTTTAAAATAATAAACAAAATTTTATAAAATAATGCACAGTATACAAATATTTTTTAAATACGAAGAAAATCTTACAATAATGGCATTTTGATAAAAACTTACAAAGAGAAAACTCTACTTTTGTATCGACTTGATTTATAAAAACTAGTACACTAATTTTAATTTAAAAAAAGTATATATATAGTCAGCGGTCGTCAAACTTTTTGACCTCATGGACCAGTAAATTCATAACTTAAATCCTGCAGACCACTAATAGGATTTTTAAGTGTGTTAAATATATTTATAAAAATTTGTGCTCTAAGAACACATAAAGGGTACCTAGTTAATAAAATGATACTATTTGTAACCAAATTATGAAAGCTTTATTAATAATGTAAACAAAAACTGTAAATCAAAACAATTAGAAAATGGTTCAAGTATATCAAACTTCTAGCATTATACATTCCTAGTGTCATGGATGTTCCTGCTTACTTGAAATAAGATTATGGAGTTTTGGATCCAATGCTGCTACTGTAAGATGGAGAACTGCATTTATTTCAAGCTAAGATTGGTATGGTGTTTTGATGGCTGCGACAGATGAAAAGGCCATTTCGCATAAATGAGTTGTGGAGTATTGAATCAGAATTTTCATCACCCGTTCACTAAGAAAAGGTTTTCACTTTTTATTGAAAACCAAAATGGAGATCTTGATAAGGATGAATGAAATTTAAATTTTAGAGTTCCACCCGACAACAGGTTGATGAAGCTTTAGATGCATGCTTAAATTATTATCATAAATTTTCACTGAAAACGGAACTATTATCCACATATTACCATGTCTGTAATCTTCCTTCTTTGGTTAATAATGAGCAAAAAATTCTGTAGGTGATTCTAAGTACTTTTTAACTAGGGTTACTACTTGCGGATTAACATCCTTTTCCTCCATGTATTCATCAAAATTTGAAAACATGGTTAAAGTGTAGTATAGGGGTGTCACTTGGCGCAGTCCTTTTTTTTTTGGCAACTAAAAGCGGTCACCAAGGTAATTCTTTTTTTGGAATTATTTATTTTAGAATGAATTCGATGTCTCACCGTGACATTTAGATAAAAATCCGAAGAAAAATCGCTAAATCCGATATGGCCCTCTATACTACACTTGAGCCAAAAACATTTGCAAATCGTCTTCAAACAACCACCTTTGCCACAGTAATATTTTCTTTTGAAATGCATCCACATTTTACATCATAGTGTTAGCACTTCCTTAAGTTGTCCTTGCAAGAAAAACCATCTGCCAGTTATGCAAGTCATTCATTGTTGGACAAGAATTTTTGCAATTTTGGATTATTTTGTTCCTGGAAAAATAATTTGACTTCTTTTCTGGGGACTAACGAAATTTTCTCGCAGACCACCACTTAGTCGACCCTGTATAGTTATATAAAGGAAAGTAATGACTTTACAATAAAGATGTTTAAAAGAACACAGTGAAATAACTAAGCTTATAGATTTGAAGGGTATACTAAATTGTTTATAAATTCATTTATAATGAATTGGCTCATATTTTCTCCAACAGAACTCTCATGAAATCTGAAATTTTAATCAACCACTTTCAATTAAACATTTTGCAGGATCAAAGTATGTGATTACAATAGAAACTGCTCATCTTCTACATTTCTTTCATAACTCTGATGACATAAATGCATATTTTTTTTTCAATAACATAACCAACAGCTTGGCACGTAGCACTCTTATATTAGTACCACATTTTTAATGCATACATTAATGTTAAATAATCATTATGGAACCACTAAAATATTTATTTTGAAATTATAAGTTTCAGATGTGTTTCATTTCAAACTAAATATATATAAAATTAAATTAGTAGATACGGAATTGAGTTATAAAACAAATAGCAAGAGAGAAACATGCATGGTTTTCACACTGAAAATTAAAATTTTTTCCAGGCTAATTATCTGAAATATCTATGTAATTTAACAAAAGTAAACATAAACCAGGGAAATAAATAGCTTACCTAACTGAACAGGTCAAATGATTTCCTTGCTCTCTTATATATGGAGTAAAATAATTAGAAACATTACACGCACCACTATAATTTATTTTACAAGGAAGCAAATGACAGTTCGCATTTTCTTGTATTTTATCAATTGGGATGTTTAAAGAGATAGTAGTCATTTCAAAATAAAATCTAGTATAAAAAGAAAAACAAGAAACTTTAATCACCCGCGCATTCAGCAGTTAACGAATACGAATGTAAATAACCTCAATGCGCATGCGTCAATTGGAAAGGGCATGGTATTCTCATGTTTTCTTTTTAAAAAGAAAATTTATTCAACAAAATATGATTCAGTAACAAAATATCATTGATTATAGAAATTACTAACCATGTTGAGCTGAAATTTCCAAAAGAATTATTAAAAAGACTTAATTAACATCTACACTTGGCCAAAAAATAATATAGTTTAAAATTTTTCTTAACAAATATTTTAAGGAAATTTTCCAAAAAACTGCATAAGAGATATTTTAAGTTTCAAGGCTCTTTTTGAAAGTTAATAATTTTTAATTTTCTTGTAAATTTAATAATTTATATTTCTTTGGATTATCACAACTAATATCAGATTTCCATTTATCATTCATTATAAATAGATTAAGAGTGATACATGTAGAAATGCTAAGGCACTAACTCTTTCTCTGTCTCACGACGATCGAGTCCTCACTAATCTTTGGATTTGATCTTCACCAATCAGCACCGTTCATTTCGGCTCCATTTAGCTTGCCAACACCTCTCTCTCGTCACGAGCAGTATAACATATACAGTTTAAAGTTGTCACTGAAATTACTATAATAACATTATAATCACATTGTTGCGGAGTTAGCAAAAAGTGAAGCCGCATAAAGCGAGGTATTTTCTTGTACTTTAATTAACCATTGCAAAGAAATATTTTTTGTTTGTGAGAATTAGAATAGAAGGTAAGCCTCTCTCTATATCGATTATGAAAGTGAGAAAAGTCTTCTATGTTTATCGCAGTCTGAGTTTTTTCCTTGAATTATTAGTGTATATGAAATGTCTGTAATTAAATCTAGGTTTTATGGAGTCATTCATTCAAACATATTATTTAGATGTATTCTCTTTAAGTTCACAAAGCGAAGAGGCCCAAACATCTTGTTATTATACTAATAATTCTTTGGATATTCTTGCTCCTCATTAATCTCGTGACAAACTTAAACAATGAATGGCCTAATAATTTGGAAAGAAATATATAAGAAAATGTTAAATTTCGGTACCTTTTCTGTTAGTAGGATACCATACAAAAACTGCTAAGCTTATAAATGTATTAAATGCTATAAAAACCAAAGTCCACACACCAGGAGTAAATATTCTGTATCTACTTATCAGAAAAGTAACTTTTTTTTTCAAATAGTAAAATAGCTTATTTTCTTTTTAATAATGTTGTACTCAAATGTGCTACTTTTTAACGCTAAGTAGAATAAGGGAACATTTTTGAAGTTGACAATGATTGTGGGGTGTCAAATTTAAAACTTTTTTCTTTCAATATCTACAAATTACTGTTATGTAAACTTGCTACAAAAATAATGCAAGACATTCTATAAAAATCCATATTTAAATATATCTAATGTTTTTTTAAATATAATTTTTACCTTTGTTAGTTATTTTTAAAATTTTCATTGTAAAGCTTGCATTTTCTAATTGGTTTAATTTTTAAAAGAGGAAATAATTTATTCTTAAGTATATATTGTAGCCTTTTCCTCTCATCCTCATGGTATCTATCCTTGGAGTATATATTAGGGTCCTCTTAGGAGATAAAATTATATGGTGTTAAAAATGTCTTGGAGTCCATTTTATTCTGGTCACCTTATTGATTGTATTATTGTGCAAGATTAAAATATCTTTTTTTTTCTTTACAGAGGAGAGCACTATTTTTATTTTTATATTAAAGGGAAATTTTTATTCTAAAGGGGAGGAAAAAATCTGCATATCTTCACTTTTGTGCAGAGAGTGAACAAAAATTTCATTTCATGTGCTCTCCTGTGTAAAGAACAATTTCAATTCTAAAATTCTGCGAGCTGCATCTACCCGATACTCGGTGTTGGAGGAAGAAATTCAGTCTCGAGCCAGTCAATTAAAGTTACTAAGTTTATTCAGAACTACCGAGTGAGAGTGAGCACGTGATTGCTTCACCCTTTTTATATACAGAACATAATGACGTCACACAACCTCATCACAGTTACAAAAACGTGGCGCCATGCAGCCACTCATTCACACAAATCATTTTTATTCACAACACCCTGCACACACAAGAAAAACTGGATTCATCTGTATTAGCCTCACCACAGCCAAAATTACACCCCCGAGAATCTGTTTTTCTTTAAATAAAATTTGTTGTTTTGGAATTGTAGAAAAATCATTCTTTAATACTATATAGTTTTGCCTTGCAAAGGCTTTATTTGTAAAATCAGCAAACAAGATATTTTTCATTAAAAAGATCGTTGACGTTTTTTGTCTCCATTTCAGAGAAGAAAGATTCACCTTTTTCTCATTATTGCCGGAACTAACTACTAAAATTTTTAATGTTCCAAGCTATGATAGATTTAAAAATTTAATATCTATTTTTACAAGATTCGTTCACTGTTAGGTTTGATGATTTTTAAAATAAAAGGAAAGCTGATCTCTTCACAAATCCTGTTTTCAATTTTTCTGTAATACATTGATTATTACCTGACTGATAATCTAAACTAAAATTATTTACCTGCAGCACCTTACTACACTGAAAAGCAAATATATAAGAAATTTATTTAACCATAAAACCTAAGTTTTTATTTTCTTGTATTTAATATAATATTTTAAAATTTTCACTTCTCTGGAGTTGTATAAAAATGTGCTATATTTGTGTAAAAATTTCATAATCCTATAATTAGCATTTTTTCATATTTTTTATTTGTTCGAAAAGTTGGAAGTGGCACACGTAACTTTTTTTCCATCAGATATGTGGCACTATTCAAATAGGTTGGCCACTTCTGATGCAGATCTTTCTCATTTGGGCTTTATTCTAGATCAGTGAATCCTAAAGTGGTCTATGACGACCTGTAAGGGGTCCACGCCTGTGAAAAAATAATTTGGGGGGTCTATAATTGTGGCTCTCATTAAACCAGATCATGACTTTAATCATTTTTAAAAAATGTGATCTAGTGGAAACCAGATTTCACCAATTTAACTGATTTATACTTAGTGAGATTATTTTGTGGTTACTAGGACATTTCATTCCAAAACTAAATTAAAGAAATATAATATTGAACATCTCGAATTTTCTTAATTTGACTCAGACAATCTGTAAGGACATTTTAATCTACGTTCAACATTTAAATGCCCTTTACTTAGAGTTTGAAAATAGGTTTGAGATTGCTTTTTTATAGTAATACCACCGTAGACAATAAATTCATAGTCACATTGAAAAAAATGTCATATTACAATAGGACAGAACAGATAGGAACTGATCAGAATAGGCCCTAAGGATCTTAAAATAAAGTTTAAAAACAGGTGTCAGCAAATTTGGCTTTAAAAAGACATACCTGTTATTTATCGTGAATTATGGAATAGCATTGGAATGTTTTTAATTGCTTTTCCGAGTGAGAGGGAGTTTCAGTGAGTTTACCAATCTCAAAAACAAAAAAGGAGAATGGACACTTACTAACAAAGCAGATTGAGGGTTAACCTGACTAGATTGATATTAAATATTGAAAAAATTTTGTGTGTGAAGCACCATATTCATCCCTCACATGAAAACATTTGTTGTTCAGTTGTTTTATGTATTAAATTAATTAATTTTAATCTTAATTTAATTCATCAACATGTGCTTCTTAAGTTTTATATGTAATACTTCAATACAGTTAGAAATTTAATTCTTTTAAAGTTAGTAGTACCAGAGCTGTCAAAAACATTTAAGTTGATAAATTTGCAAAATTTCAATGTTAGGTAAGCAGGGATCTACCCGAAAACATGGCAAGGGGTCTGATACAAAAAGTTTAGAACTTATGTTCGATATTGAATTATAATTTTCCTGGGAAAAAATAGTTAATATTTTGACACTAAACTTTAATTATTGAATAGTATTTACTACATATTTTAAACTGTTTAATTTGTATTAATTGAACAAAATATTAAACTTGTTTTTATGTTATGTATTCTAAAAATAAAAGTAATTAATCTGTAATTTTCTCCAATCATACACATATTAGCCCATCAACCATTTTACTAAATCAAAAACCATCACTAACTGCTGTGATTGCAGAAAAGGTAAAACATTTCCTTAGCTGCCTGAACTCAATAACCTTATTTACAAGCTATATTTATTTATCTTCTGGTATTTTGATTAAGATTTTTTTTTTAAGCCTAACTTTTAAGAAACAAGCAAAATATTTCCAAAATTACAAGATCATTCATTTAATGAAACTGTATTAATGGGCACAATAACAAAAAGCAAGACAAGCAAGCTGCTACCTGATTGATGTAATTTTTCAATATTTTGTTTATTTAAAATATAATTTTTTGTTTTGTTTATAATTTAAATACTGGAGTATATTTTGAATTTTGTTATTTATGCAAATAAACTTCAATGTAAATTCTTCACAACTTTCACCAATTCATTGGTTGATCAGCTAAAATGTGTTTGTACCTGTTACATTTCCAGATTCTTTAATTCCATTATTCGGTTAGATGAGTATATCCATTCTATTTTTATGTTATTCCAATAATTTTGTCCATTTTTCACTCATTTTGATTTTTTTCCTTAGAGGACACAGAAGACACGTATAATGCACAAAAAACATTACATAACTAATTCTACAAGCTAAAAAAAGTATAACTCTCAGTTGACTTGCAGCACCATCTATTCATTTTGCATTTAATTTATAACACAATACCCTTTCAAGTATTTTGTAAGATTTGTATTTTCTTTTTCAAAGATTAGCATTGAAGTGTATATGAACAGTTTTTTTTGGGGGGAGGGGGTTATATACATTCAAGTATATGAAATTGTGAGGGTTTTTAAAGAGAATAAAAATGGAGCTTTAAAATCAAGACTGGATTTTAGATTTAAAAAGCATCAATAAATATTTTTTATTTTCTATATGAGTGATTTCTAAACTTATTAATTGTGCACTAAAATAAGTACCCCATATTGGAGATAAGAAGCTAATGCACTGTAGTCCAGTGGTGATCAGTTCGCCCCCTACCCCATTCTTCTCCCTTAAAATTTCTTTCATATAAAATTGTTGAACATTGAAATGTTGCTCATGCATCATTTTAAGTTTTCTTAAAATGTCTAGTGTATTATTTTATACTTTCTTATTTTCGAAAGTTGTCAGCTATGAAAAGAGTAATGATTGATTCTAATACTGCTAACTCTTGAAAAATTAAACAAGTAAACCAATTTTTAGCTTTAAAATCTTAAACCACCCATGACTAAGCAAGCATAAAATACACCAGGCTCCTCAAATTGAAAAAGAAATTACATTAGCATTGACTAAAGTCAAGCAATTATCCAAAATAAAATAAGCTAAGCTTTGATTAAATTATCAAAAATAATATTAAGGCTTAAGAAAAATCTGAACCATGTTGCCAAAATTAAAATTTTAAAAGAATACTGATTTTATAATTTCTTTTAGGGGAAATTGTAAATCTGCTGCAAAAAAGAAGAAAAAAATGAGTACACATAATGATAAATAAACTGTATCTAAATATGTAATTATCTCCAAAAAATGTGAAAAATGAATTAAAAATTCAATGTTAAACGTGACACATTGCCAGAGATGAAAAATTGTTTTTGAAACTTAATTTTTTAAAAAAATCTAAAGCACTTTTCTGAAAAGTTGTTTCAAAGTGGACACCATTATCATCCATAGTTCGTACACCAAATTTAATGTGTTTGGGTCTTTCTATTTCTGTGTCGACCTACAACACATGCAAATTTTTCCTGTTATTAGTGTTAGTTTATTAGTAAAACATTACATAAAAATTAAACACTTTTTATGATAGAATTTATGTATAATATATTTAATGTACCTGCTGTATTCAAAATAAAACAGCTGGAGCTGTTTTATTGTGGTATATTTTATCAATTTTTGCTTAAATTCTGAAAGACCATAGGTGTTTTTCAAACAGTTATAATATATTTTGTAATAATTTTCTTTAGTTATTGTAGTTTCATACTCTTAGATGATTAAAAGACAATTGGGTTTTTAAAAGGTACAAAAGCTGTACAAAGACTTTTTCTTGTTTAAAGGGCAGTTATGTTTAAAAAGAAATCATAAAATTTGGAAACAATAAGAAAATAAACTTCATTTTTTGAATATTTTTTATTTATCTTATCTATTTACAAGCCATGTAAAACATTTTAAATAATTATATGAAACTTAAAAATTCATTCTATAAGACATGTCTAGAATATAATACTGATATTTATATGTTTCCACTAACTATATTATAATAACAAAATCCAAGGTGTCTGGTGAAATATCTTGATTTGTTACAGTGGAAAATTTGTTGGTTTTTAAACTAAACCTTTAATTTAAATGTCCTTAGAATTTTCCTGAAACATATTTTTGTTTTAAAATGTTGTACTTGTGGAAAAGATCTCAACCTAAATGTCTGGAGTTTGAAATATGACAAAAAGTGTCTAGCTTCAGATATGCTTTTGTATGGTAATATGTGTCAAATATATGAGTGGATACTTCTAATCCACTTAATATACTTACCCCAGTAGAATATTGAAATAGATATATAAAGCAGTGTTTCTCAAAGTGTGGGGTGCGACCCCCTGGGGGGGCGCGATGACCCTACAAGGGGGCGCGAGCGTATCAAAAATTTAAAGATTTTTTTTAAAAAAAATAACCGGAAAGAGAAGTAAAACAAAATGCTTTCATCCATAATAAAAAAAAATACACACAACAACACGGACATAATTTATGTTTATTATCTGGCTTTTTTCCGTCATCAAATAGCTATCTTTGATCCCAAAACCAAATTAAAGAGAAAAAAAAACATTTTGTTTTATTTGCTGTATTTCCTCAATGAGTTTTTTTTATTACGTTTTAACATAAAATATTACTCGTTAAAAGAAAAAACGAAACCCAGACCCTGAGAAAAATTCTAAGAAGATAAACAATTCACCACTGTAATTATTATTGAAATACTGTACATTAGTTGTAGAAAAAGAAAAGGAAGTCATGATTCACTTTTCAGCCAGGCTGCATAGTATGTTTGCTAATTATTTGATTGACCTTCAATCTTATGGTATGGTTATTATCAATATTAGTTCCCTCCCATCTTTTGTGCGTTTGCTTTTCGCTTAGGGAAATTGTAGATAATTGAGTTTTGCGATATTTGGAAAAGGATTGATTGGTTTAACATTTCTGTAGGATAATTGAAAAGTGTCTGATTTGCGTCCTTTATTATGGTCTTGTACTTTTGAATCATTTTAGTTCAGTTTTATTGGATTTTTCTCAAATCATCAAAGAATTGAATAGTCCTTGAAAGAAGGTAAGTATACTTTCTATAAATTAAAATATTCACTAGAATTCCAATTTGTATCGTGTACAGTAAAAATAATTCTAAACAAATGATTGGGGTGACTGAGTCCCCCCGCACTACCATTAATGTTAGTATCGAGTACGCACCTGCTCCCGGGTTAAAACATTTTGAAGTCTTCTCGCTTTAAATGTTAAAAAGTAACACAATTATTCTTCATTGGAATTTTATATTCTTTTTCATAATTTAACATTAATTTTAAATGCTAATTGTGTGAGGTTTAAAATTACAGTTCTTTTAAACAGTTATTTACAATTATAGCATTTATCTAAAAAAAAATCATTTTACATTTTTGTATACAATGTCGTGCACACAGTTTTACTCTCCTTACAGTTCAGCTATTATATCAAGAATAATGTTTTATTTTTTTTAAAAAAATGAACTCGTGCGAAGAGTCTGTGTTTCAGCCAATGTACGTTTGATGTATCAGTACTGAAGAAGGTATTTTATAAATAATTTCTTATTACTGAATTTGGCCGCGGTAGCCGAGTGGTATAGGTATCGGATCGTGGCTTGCCTTGTCACGAGTTCGAGCCCAGTACCACTAAAGACCCGCCGTGTAGGGCAGCGATGCACGTTAAATCTGTTGAGAGTTGAAACGTTTTCCCGTTGGTGTGGTGTGGTAGTTAGGAGAGAGGGGTGCCAGCTCAGGTGTCATCCACGTCACTTGACCATGGTTCAAAATTACGTGGTCCGTCGTCAAAAGCCCTCGTGCAGCTGAACAGTGCGACGTTAATATTCAATCAATCAATCTTATTACTAAATTAAGAACAAATTTAATAATTATTAGGGACTTCCACTGGCTTGTCTTGTAGAGGAAAGTTTTTCAAAGGAAGGTTTAATATCAGAAATTGACACTTAAAGAGTTATTTTTCTATATTTAGCTGAGATCTATATTTTGTCTTCAAGGCATCCACTGCAGAAAATCCGGTTTGAAAAGGTAGGATGTTGAAAATGGTAATAGTATACGAAGTGCTTTTTGTTTTCAGTACAGGTAATTCCTCATCCACCTCTACCCCAAATTCAAAGAGCGATTTATTACAAAATTGCCTTTTACGTTTTCACTGGATGTGAAATCTATGAAGATTTCTTCTTAGGAAGTTGAGAGCCCTTCTGGAGAGTATCTTGAAATAGATCCCTAATCCACTCGTAACTTGCTACCAAGCTGTCCTCATTCAGAAAATACTTTTTAAAATTCTTTGCCAACATAGCTAAATGATTTTACATGTTTTAAAAACAACTTTCACATGTTGTTCTACAGATTTGTAAGTTTTAACACATATCGAGCTGGGGCTTTTTTTCCATCATTTACTTCAGTAGTGGTAAATCCAAAATTTAAGTATTTTTTGAGAAGATCGCCTTGATTTAATTTTCGGAACCATGCTCGTTCGTCTGTGTACTTGTTGATTCTTTATTATGGTCGAATGTTTGCTTACGACTTAAAAATGTATGTATGATATTGTTTTAATCTACTGCCGTAAATACTTAATTACCGTGAATTACAATTAACGTGGAAATTAAAAAAATGTACATTCAAACTAGATTCGGTAGCTATAGGAGTATTGAGTCGACCAAAACTGACTGGAATTGTACGAGGAAAAGCTTTTTACATGTTTTGCGCAGACGTCCGATAGGTTGCCCAGACTCACGCAAACGTACCCTATAATGCCAGATGGGATGGATATGATAGAGAGCAACATTGACTAGACTATTTTTCTAATGACATTTGTACTTTGAGAAATGAATGCGGAAGGAAATAAATCTTTAATTAAATACATCATTTTGCGATCTGTTCCAATTTAAAAATTAGAGAAAGAAAAATAACATAATTCTAAGTAATATATATTTTAAGTAATTTTCTTAAAATATATATATTACTTAAAAGTTACATATACACAAAATTTAATATACTTATCGTATTAATTTGTACGGTTTGTTATTAAGATCGTATTGTAACTTTAGCGTCTCTCTCTCAAAGTGCATTTTTATTGCAGTAAATACATTATTGTTGTACAGGGGGCGAGACAAAAATTATGATTGAAAATTGGGTCGCCAGTATTGAAAGTTTGAGAAACACTGCTTTTAATGTATGAGTGGTGCACAGAATATTTTATGACTAATTAATTAATACTAAATGAAGAACAAGTTTAATAATTATTAGCTACTTCCATGGGCTTGTCTTACAGAGCAAAGTTTTTGAAAGGAGTTTTAAGATAAGAAATTGACCCTCTGAGTTCATTTTCTATATTTAACTGATATCTACATTTTGTCTTCTAAGCAACCACCGCATTTTGTAATATGTTCCAATTTAAAAATCAGAGAAAGGAAAAATAACTTAGTAATTATCCTATTACTTAACTTTTTTTTGCTTAAAAGTAACATATACAAAATTTAATACTTATGTCATGAATTTGTACGGTTTATAATAAATATTGTTGCTTTATCGTAAAAGTGTTTTATTATTGCATTCACACACAGTAAATTATTATGTATAGGGGGGCGATAAAAATTGTGATTGAAAAGGGGGCGCCAGTATTGAAAGTTTGAGAAGCACTGATATAAAGTGAGATTAGTTTTTGACTGTGAGATTTTAAGTATGTCAATTAAAAATTTTGTGATAATTATTTCAGTAGACTAGTATGTTAACTTTGTTGTTCATAGTAATCTGATTTTTATTTTGCATCCATATATATGCACTTCATTAAGTACTAGTTATCAAAAAACCTTCATAATTTTAAGTGTCTAAAATACAGATGCACTATGGAAATTTCTAAAATTTATTCATATTAAAAATTAATGATCTTTAAAATATAATTTTAATTTTGACTCCTGCAACGTTGCTTTAATCCTTCGTTCGATCTAAAGCTTGTTTTCATTTTTAGACTGCATTGAAAGAAAATTGGAAGGGTCTTTGTGGGTAGTTTTTTAAAGACAGTAAAGAATGCAAAATAGGAATCCAATTTAATGTTCTGAATTTTTAGTATAGGTATTTTTTTTTTTATGTATTAGGATAATTACTTTTAACATATGTTTAAAAGTAAGATATGCTAAAGGTGTATATGTAGATAAGGTAAGAGATAGGTGGATATATATATATATATATATATATATATATATATATATATATATTACTTTCCTTATTTTAAAAGAAATCTTCAGAGCAATTTCTTTTAAAAATCCTTCACTTAACTATGTTTGACAGTCATGATTGTATTACTGGAAAGATATATTTTATACAATATTTTTAACTATTAATAAGTATTATTTGTTTTTTTATATCTCTAGTATTTCATAAATATTTGGTTTATTTAGATAATGAAATAATTAGAATGCATTTTTTATACCCTAAAATAAGTACAACTTAAATATACGTTTTAAAAATTAAAATTATGATCATATAATTTTCTCAAGTAATTAACCGGGAAGACGCACATATGCAGTGGTTTTCAATACCCACACTTGCAAAATTAATATTCCTGCCTCTCCATATCAGCAGAAATGTTTAGACCCCCTCAGTATGGCTTGTCAGTTGAATTTTTCACGTAATACATGAAGTCACATCATTCCGAAAATTTTCTCTTTTGTAGAGGTATTAGGTATTTGTTGGTATCCATCTCTTGTGTTAGTGTAACTATGGCGTTTTCAAATTGTTCTGGCTAGATTTTTCCTTCTTTGAGGAATAAGTACAAAGTACAAGGTAATGAAATCGTTCTTGATATCAATGAGAGGAAGAATACGACTCTTCAAAAGATACTTGTGACCAAACTAGCTTTTTGTGGTAAAAGACAAAGTAAACAAAAGATAGATAGAACCCTTTTGAGTTTGAGATGCAAAGCATATTATAGTTTTATTTTAAAAAATTGCTTGGTGATACAGGCATGTCCAAACATGTAACTTCACCAGTTGTGGCAAGAAACTTAATTATTCTATGATTGCAATAATTTTGGAAAGCTGCAATTTTGGGAAGGAAATTTCAAAAGGAAATAGAATACACTGGAAGAAGAGCTTTCTGCTTTCCCAGGATTATTGTATATGGCTAGATCTCTAAAAAGTTAAAAGACTGAAAAGGATCCTGAAGGACCTCATCCTTCTTTAAAACCCCCAAAAAACCAAGATGTCAGCAGAGGAGACCACATCAGAATAACACCAATGGCACTGTGGGAATTAGCACAATTTTCCCCCCATAAATATGAGAAATTTATGGGCAACAGAAGTTGCATGGTTAAATATTTTTCATAAACTAATAATAAACATCTCTTGTATATCATTTAGGGGAATTTGTAACATTGGATGAGAAGGTAGAACCTTGTGGAGGACGATGTTCATTTCAGTGTAGGTATATATATGTACCAAAGAAATCTACTAAATATTAGCACCAAGATATATGCTTTGATCGATTCTAGAACTTTATATACCTTCAGTGTGTATATGGATGTATATACAAATCAGCAGCCTGATAGGCCTTTCAAGTTCATGTGAGATAGCAAGAAACAGGCTGCCTCAATCAATTCTAGGAGAAATGTTACCATAGACTCTGAATAATATTGACCAGAGTGTTACAGAAATAAATTCCATTGTTGCAAGAATATGCATCGAATACCATCGCATAAAAACAGAAAAACATATCTCTTCGGATTGTTGTTAATGTTAAGGGTGTTGTTCTTTCATATACATGAAATAAAATAAAATTTTCTATCTCCTTTCAACCATCCTTAACAATAAACATTTTGACGAAAGCACGGGTCAACTTAAAAAAAATCAAAAAGATTTTCTACAAAAAGAGCAATAAATGTCTATGAAATGGAGAGATTGTTATTCTGTAGTCAGAATTTGAAATCTGTGACTTATGGTCCTTTTCCCTCATCTTTAAATTTTCCTGCATAAATTCGCTAATAGTATTACTCTGAATAATATTCGCTCTATTGCGAATAATATTGCTTCTGAATATTATTGTTCTCTGTAAATATTATTGCTGAACCCCACCAGAAAAGTTCAGAGATATGAGAAAGCCTTTTCATTTTTAGAACATCATTTGAAATCGAAACATAAAGAGTATTCCTTGATTAGCCACAAGCTAACACACACCGCAGATTCCATGTGTGCTCAAGAAAAAAGGACAGAAAATCTAGAACTATATGCTAAGCGCAAAAAATAAAAAGTTTCCCTAGAACGCTGTTTAAATAGAGGCATTTTGCAGAAACAAATGCCTCTGACTTTTAAAGTAGTTTACTCAGTAATGTAAATTCTAATCACATTTAATATTCCCTATATTAAATCAATTATTTCGTTTGCAACCTTCTGAAAAGAAAGTACTTTTAATTTATTTATTGTTAAACTTTAGTTTATTACTTATTTTTTAACTTATCACTTTATATATATAACAAAGGCTGTAATTATCATTAATTGCATGATTTTTAAAATAGTAATTCATTTTGTAATTTACTACTTAATGTGCTTGAGGTTGTTCAGTAGATCTTGTGCATTTTTTTTTTGTATCGTGTCCTTAATTTATAGTGCGCGTCTTCTCAGGTTAATGCCTTGATTTATTTGTGTTTCAGAACTGATGTGCTTAATTTTTGCTTTTAAATTACTTTTTAGGTATTTTTGGATATACATTATCTTTATTGCCCAGAAAAATGAGTTTTGAAATAGTGACTATCCCAAAGCTAATAGATGGATTTGAAGTCAGTTATATCAAATTAGAGGATGGAAGTTACTGCTGCACTGTTGTTGAAAGCATCGCTGAAAGAAAAAAAGAAGAACCTTCGTTTTCAGTGACACTTGGTAGTGAGGTTTTAATAAGTTTGTTTAAAAAATACCTTTCAGATGAAGAGTATCGAAATGAAATTTTCTCAAAAGCAGAGGGTGTTGATGACATGTCATTGTTTCAAGTGAATGAAAATTTCGAGTATGTCATAAATAAAGTCATCATACTAGCCATAATAAAAAAATTTCATGATAGCCCATATCTTGTAGTAGAAGACCATCTTTTAATACCTGCAATAAAACGTGCTTTGAATGAATTGAATGAGGATGTAGAAATAGAAGTGGACGATTTTCTAATGGAAGAAATGGGAAAATTAGAGTTAGTAAAAGAACAGAAAAAAAATTGCCAGAAAGAAAGTTGCATTCGATTTCAAAAATAATCTGGCCAAACTAACTGTTGATCTCGAATAAGATTCGGAGTCTCAGAATGTACCAAATACAGGCTGTCAATCTCTGCCTCAATTCTAAAATTTCTAAATTTTCTCTTTCACTGAAGCAAATTTGCAGTGAAAAAATTCTATGTGAAAAGAAGTTATTTTATAGGATGTATGATACATTTAAATCATATTCAAAATTTCGGATGGTGTTAAGTATGCATTTTCTTTGTATGAAATTGCTTTAATAGGTATAATTGTATTCCAGACCCTGTTTTTGTAGAGACAGAATGAAAACCGCGCTGCCCTCATTTTCAAAGTTCATTTCATAATTATGTGCGATATAGCTTTGATGTATGCGTTTCTCACATTTGAATGTAACTCACTCCATTTGGACATTTAAGCATTTCAATAAGTCTTCAGCTGTCATAAGTAACGAGTTGCCATATCTTCCATCTACTAGAGTCAAGTAGAATATGCACTTTTGAATGTTGTGAAAAGTTGTACATAAAGGTTGTACATTGTGCTAATAAAGAGGATGCTGTGTAAAAGACAGCTGTTTTCATTTTGAATCTGTATCATTTTTTCCACGAATTTTATAACATTTGATGTCCATTGAGAACTACTAAATTAGCCCAAACACCAACCTATAAATTAACTAACAAATATAATTTAGTAATTTTTTAAAAAATCTATTTTCAGAAATGATCTTTTTTAAATTCAAAGGTCTACTAATAGAAACAATGTGTGAGAATAAATTTAACTTAATCTACTGATTCTAGTATAATTTCTATATTATTTGAACTTGTAATACAGTGAAAATCTGAGTGTAATACACGAAACTGAGTGAACTGAAATATTTTTCGTGTTAAAATATATTGCAAAAAGAAAAAAAACATAGTCATCAAAACATTATTTTACATAGATATGTATATTTGCATGTATTTAATAAAAATCAATGAAACAAGTACGAACATTCACAAGATCTTGATGAAATGTAATATTTTTTTTTTGAAAAGAGCAAAACATTTTGATTGAGTTTTTGAAAATATAATGTGTTATTTTTTATTTGCATTGTCTTTTTTTCCCTTTAGCATCAAGTTCTCAACAAATTATTCAATGTCATCTAATTTTTTTAAAATTCATTTTACCATTGATTATACCATCTTAATAACACTTTTCATGGTGTTCCTCATTTCATATGACATAGGAACTGGAGCTGCATTATTCCTTTCAATTTTGTCGCAGGAATCTGCATAAATATTTTTTTGTTTTGAACAAACTCCAAAATGATGCCATAATCCTACCATAATTGATGCTCTACACTCATTATCATAATTTAATGCAACAAATTCTTTTGATGATACTGTAGGACAGTCCAATAATACAGAAACTTTCTCAAATATTTCAACAAGTTTCTGGTGTTTTCGTATTTTGTTCATTCCAATAAGGGAAATTTTTTTCGTTTTAAGAGGGGGAGGGGGAAATGCATGAAAAAAAGTAGTTTGTCGAGACCGTTGTTTCGTGTTAACCGATATTTCGTCTTAAACGTTTTCGCGTTAAACGTATTCCATTGTATTTGCAATTTCTTATATTGCATTGTTCACATTATTAAAAAATAATTCTTTCCTTTTAACCTATTGATTACAATATCACAAACACATACGACTGAACAGTCAGTTATATATAATTTACTATCATTTAATCCGCAAAACTGAAGAATTTTCACACATAAAGGGCGTTACACTCGACTCCACTGGAGTGAGGTTCCAAACTACACATTGGAAGATCAGAGTCGATGGTCTTACGTTGCCAGAACAAAGACATCTTTGCAGTGTAAGAACTAGATTAAATATTAAACAAAACAAAATATTCCAGATACTATTTTCTTATTGCACACGCACAAAGTATTCTCGCCCATTGAAAAAAAATACACTATCCTAAGTTGATAATTTCAATTACAGCTCAAGCTTTAATGTATGATTATGACTAGAATTTCTAAACCTTGACCCCATTGCTGTAGTAACGAAAGGTTACCAGATAACAAACTGTATTACTATTGACGTCATCCGAGTTGTAAACAACGCCATCTATTGAATAAAGGACCGTTTAGACTTAGCTGGAATCTTGGCAGACTCCTCCGTTCCATATCTGGGACTAGACTGGGCTTGGTATTGCAGTCATTGTGAGAGATATACGTGACAAATGAAGCAGGAACCAATGAGAGGCGATGAGTTGGACTTAGTTTCGGCGGCTGGCAGTAGAAGGGTTGCTATTGAATAAGAGAAATGTTCTAATTCACCTTACCCTACCAAGGCCGTCTTGAAGGACCAGGCCGAGACAAAGTTTTGATGACGTCACGAAAGGAGGGAAAGCTTTTCTACGCGCATTCACTCTGTAAGGAATATAAAGCTTTGAACATTTATTTTCTTTCCGTATTTATATTGATTATTTCTTTTTAATTCTCACTTAGAATATTTTTTGATGAAAGTTATGTATTAACACGTAAGAATGATGCATAATATTTTCCCGGATAAAGGGTCAAAATCATTCATGAAAGGCTCCTAACATTATAAGAAAAAACTGAATCAAGGTAAAATAACTTCAAACAGATAGAATAAAAACAAAACATTTTCTTGCAAAGAAAATGTGAAAAGTAGAGCATTAGAGGCATATTAATAAAAAATCAAGTGAATTTAGAAACATTTTGCTGGAGTTATTTTTTCGTGTGAAATGACATTTTTTTATGCTCATTGAATCAATGAATCATAACAAAAGAAAGAATTATAAAAAAATATGCATGCAAAAATATATACAAATATAGAAATGACAGTTTTAGACACGACAGTATTATATAGTAAAAATAGATTCTAGATTATACGTTAAAAATATCCAATTAAAATAACTCATTCATTCAATATTCAAAAATATAAAATAATTTCAATCCAATAAAATAGAAAAGAAACATTTATTTGTAAAGAAAATAGGAAAAGTAAAGTATTTGAGGCATATTATTACATAAAAAATGCATATGACAAGAACAGTTTAAACACCATAATAATTATATAGCAAATATAGGACGTTAAAAATGTATATAAATTAGAGTAAATACACTTACCTATAAATAATCAGAAAAAATCTTTTCATGGAATATATCATTAATGAGGCAACGTACTGATTAGTTTCAAATTTTGAATCATTTGCATTTGTGACAATATTTAAATTATTAATTACATTATTTTTATGCATATGCATTAAAATTCAATATTATGCTATGGTAAAAATATCTAAAAATCAAACAAAAGTTTTGAAATTTAAAAAATAACATTTTACATACTTTGAATGCTAAAATCTTTATGAAAATAATTTAAATGAATAATGTAAATAAATAATTTTTCTTCAAATAATAGTTATATGAACAATTAAACATGTTCATAAAATGTATGTAGTATAAAAAATTACAAGGATATACATGCACAATGAATAGCATACGTATCGATAATTGAATATTTAAATAAATAAAACAGAAAAATATAAAAAGCAAACATTAATTTAATTGGCCTTAAGTTTCTTCATTTTTCGGTTATCCTTCATGGGTAAAATTTCTTCACTGCGCTTTTTTGAATATTTATTTAAGCATATATTCCCAAATGTAACGAATACTTTTTTAAAATATGAAAATGCAGGAATGTTACAATTTACACAAGGTGAATGAAAGACATTCCACAACTCATGTAGTTCTAGATACGCTTCAGTTATGCTTGTAAAGCAAGAGAATTGGCAATCAACTTAAAAAAATTTCGATTCGAATGTTTTCGATATTAACAAATTAAAAAGGAAATATTGCGTTGAAATGACTTTCATAACAATATCTGTGGGCATTTTTAAACCTCTATCCAGAAGTCTCAAATATTTTGTCCCTTCGGTATTTTCCAAGTCGAAATTAATCTGCTTATCTAAAACAAATGTACGCTTGCAATTGGAGCATTCAAATTTTATATTATGCACACAATATCCCGCTATATACATTAAAGCTTGATACTCTTCGATTGAAATATCATCTGATTTATTTCTAATATTTAATATTTCGTTGAAATCTGTAATATCTACTTTAACATGAAATATCTCACCTGAATGATTTGAAATTAATTTTTTTAGAGTGAGATAGTACCATATTTATCTGAGTGCAAAGTTAACACACTTTTAATGCGCAACTTTTTTCAGCTTGCAAAATTTCCTGCACAGTGACATGATAATTTGCTCCAGACATTTGTCTGTATTGCCCAAATCTGGCTTCTAAATTATCAGTTTGGAACTTTCCAGTTAAAACATATTTGAAATTATGCTCCGTCAAAATATACTTTATTAGTTCTGGGATGGTATTTACCGTATGCCTCAAAGCAAAAAATGTTTCCTCGCTTAAACAACCTTCTCGTTTATTTCGTTTTAAATTTTTCCAGCAGTCCAGCCACTGAACAAATTTTGAAAAAAAAGTGAATCTATCATCATCCATTGATGAAAAAGGAGCACTGTTTTCAAATTAAGATTTTGACCCTTAGTTGGGTTTTTAATATTCATTATTTGCCAGAAATCTAAAATATATTTGATATGAATATTGCAGTGTCCCTAAACATTTCTGGGTAGCCTATTTTATCTTTTAATATATTAAGTGCAGTCACATTGCTTTCTTCAAAAAATTTTTTAACTAATTTAACATTTTGTTTCTCAAAATTTGTTGGTTTTAAAGCTTTTAAACATAATTTAGGAGCTAATTTCACAATAATGTTCATTTCTTCGTTATAAATTTTAAATAATGACGAAAAAGATGCTTTTCGGATTTGAGAAAAATCTGAAGGATCAGGATACATTAAAGAAAAATCAGTATTTTTCTGATTTAACCAATTATTTCGTATAGATTTGATAAGATGTACTCTGAATCAAAAATAAGATGTAATTTTTTTCCATTATTAGCTGGATTCTGAATAACACTCTTTATGGTACCATTACACAATTTAGAAAAACAATTTCTATTTACTCTGTTATTATCACTTACAATGCAAACAAATGAAAAACCTACCTTTTCCATTAGTGAAAAAAAAATTTCTAAAGTCATAGAATACAAGTCTTCAGCATTCATGTTCTTTACAGGGTTCAATGATACTATTTCTTTATTTTTACTCAATAAAGAAGAGTAAAGAAAACATTGAATCGTAGTAGCTGCTTCTCCTTTCTCGGTAAATCCAATGATTTTATTACATTTATATGTAATCGCTGATTTGATGAAAATTTCATCAATTTATAATATTACCTGTTTCTCATGGTCTTTCAGTTCTTTACACCTACCTCGTAGATAATTTTCATTAGCCAGAGTTGACAAACCTGGAGTAACATTTAATCCAGATGCAACTCTCTGTAATTATCTCACACTAGGAAGAATTATATTCCCCTTATCTCTTACATAGGAATAACATGTGGTAGATTTAATGTACATGCAGAAAGAAAAAAACCATTAAATTACTGCTATACTTACGGCCATGTTTATTCAAATTTAATAATTTCATTTGCTCTAAAATAAAATTTACTGCCTCGAAATTTTTAGCATTACAGTTTTCAATATATTTTTCCCACGATTGAATAGCCATAACATGATGAGGAACAGAATTAATGGAACAGATTTCTTCAAAAACATTTACTGTATTAAGGATATTCACCAATTCGCTGAAATATGTTAACCTAGGAGGATTATTAAGAATTTTTCCAACAGAAGGTATATTTAATTCACGATTATTATTAAATGTAACAATAGAGAGATCTGTATTTATTTTCAGGGATTTTAAAATAGAAGGACAATTTTCGCAATTCATAAAAAGAAATGTTATGCAAATTTCACAATCATGTTTTGGAACATTATTTTTAGATAAGAAATCAGATATGGGATTTTCTCGCATTAGCAGATTTTCTTTTAAACATTCAAAACTGGTAATTGCGTTTTTCTTAATGAAATTAGTAAACAGTTGTTCGTCTAATTGTTTCATTTTTTCCTTTCGTTAAATTGTCACCGAGCATTCTTTAATTGTTTCATTCAAGTAGGATGGACAACCAGAGAAAATGCAAGGATATGCATTCTCTCATAATTTTGGATACACTCTAGGTATTTCTATAATAGTACCAGTCTTGTCTGTAATTTTATCTTTTCTCACAATGAAAGATTCAGGGAAATGTTTAATGCACACTACACTATTGTTAGTATTTTTAAAATCCTAGGAATTTTCTTTTTTCCAAGTTTCTAATGACTGTTCATCTTTTGGGAAACAAAACACAGAAACGTACGGCTTCCCCGGTTTATTAGAGGAACAATTTGGTACACAACAGTAACGAGGCATTATTATGAAATGTGTGCAGCTTTAGGTTAAGTTATTAATAATAACTTTCAGTTAATTAAGATTTGTGACAGAATAAACAAAACACTAATTTCTCTTATAAAACAAAAATATATTTTTACAAATAATCAAGGATGTTGGCATATATGCGTCAGTTTATTATATCGTGTTCTCAAGACTCAAAAGAAAAAAATTCAATGACAAGAATAAAGTTATACAGTTGTAAAGGACAGTTTTGTAGAGATTTTCTCTCACTAGATAGCTGCACCTGTCAGCTGTTTTCCGAATCGGCGAAACGTGGTATGGTGCAAGATAGTCCCAATTAATTCTATTCAAATAAATGTTAAACTTAAATAAGAATTGTTAAACTTATTTTATATAAATGCACTTAATTTCTGTTAATTTTTAAAATGATCCTCATAATTTATATTTCAGTTTTTATATTTTTACTTGTGTACTTGTATCGATTATATTATGCTTAACTGCCACATAACTGTATTAAATACTAAAAACGTGGCATTTACTGTACAACGTGTGGAGATAGCTTTGCTGACGGTGTTGAATGAACACGCTTAATAAATTTCCAGTACATATTGATAAAGTCTGTGAATAAGGAATTTAATGAAAACTCAACACTTGAATATTTATTAGAGTGCTATGAAACAAGCACCTAATAACTGGTGACCCTGGATTTATTCACTGTTAACTGGATTATTCAATATGACAGAAGCTGAAAAGTTCTTAGCAAGCGGTGTCAGCATCAAAAATACCGCCGTTCTGGTTCGACAAACCTGAGATATGGTTTTATCAGGTCGAAGCACAGTTCAGGATTTGCCGGATTACTTCGGAGGAGACGATGTTTAGTCACCTCGTGGCTCAACTGGAAACGAGGGTGTTGGAAGATATCTGGGACATTGTAAAAAGATCCTAACCCCGACAAATATTCAACTACGAAGGAACGTCTTTTGAAGATATTCGTCGAAAGCGAAAACAAAAAAATCAAGCGTCTTCTCACGGGGATTGAGTTAGGTGACATGTTGCCTAGTCAACTGCTAAGAAAAATGCGCGCCCTCGCTGGTACCGATGTCTCGAAAAAGGCGTTGCGCACACTATGGCTGGATAAAATGCCAGATTCTGTTAAGTGCATTGTAATTGTCAGTGAAGAACACCTCGACAAAATAGCGGCGATGGCAGACAAGATCGTAGAGATGGCGCCGAGAACAGTAGATATCGCAGCGGTGCAGGATTCCGCAGGAGTTGATCAACTCATGGCTAAAATAGCCACCCTTGAAGGCGAAATTGCCTCATTAAAGCTGCAACGGAAATTTCGCAGCCCTAGCCCTCATCACCATCAGAGGAGCAGAAGTCACAGCAAATCAAGGCGCCGCTACAATCCCCAGGGAAGATATTGCTTCTACCATTTCCGATTCGGGAAGAAGGGCCTCCCTGGCAAATGTGTACAGCCGTGCAGCTTCAATGAGCCGGAAAACGAATCAAAGCAGTAGACGCCACGGCGAGTCCTGCTACCGACATTTTAGGACGAAAATCCCGGTTATTTGTCAAGGACAGAGAAACCGGATGTCAATTCCTTGTGGATAGCGGAGCAGACGTCTCGATCCTCCCCCTGGACAAAAACGAAAGGTGAGTGCCAAGCCTCTCAATATAAACTGTATGCTGCTAATGGCACTGAAATTCCAACACATATGGTCTAAAAATTCTCACGCTGGATCTAGGCCTAAGACGCCCATTTCAGTGGCCGTTTATTATTGACAAAGTTAAGCGAAGAATCATAGGTGCTGATTTCCTTCAAAAATTCCAGTTGCTGATAGATCTGCATAACAGGAAATTAATTGATGGAGTAACAAATCTTTCAATTAAAGGAGAAGTTGCTACCATCCAAGAAAATAATGATCTCAGCACGGTCAATAGAGCCTCCAAGTATTTCAACCTGCTTAACTCGTATCCTGATTTAATCAAGCCAAACTTGGTTAACAGAGTTGTCAAACATGGAGTAAAGCACCACATCCTAACAACTGGCCAACCGGTTTATTCGAAGGCAAGGCAACTGGCCCCTGATAAGTTGAAACTGGAGACGCAGGAGTTCCAGTTTATGCTGGACAACGACATCATTAGACCCTCAAAATCTCAATGGGCAAGTCCATTGCACTTGGTTAATAAGAAGGATGGCACATTAAGACCATGTGGTGATTACAGGCGACTCAACGCACAGACAATACCAGATCGATATCAATTCCTAGAATTGAGGACTTTAATTACATCCTGAAGGATAAAAAGATATTTTCAAAGATAGATCTTGTAAAGGCATATTATCAGATACCTATTGCTGAGGAAGACAAAGAAAAAACTGCCATCACCACCCCATTTGGCTTGTACGAGTTCAATACTATGAGTTTTGGACTAAAGAATGCTCCTTCAACCTTCCAACGTTTCATTACTTAAGTACTGTATGGACTCGACTTTGTTTTCCTTATCTTGATGATGTATTTGTTGCCTCATCTACGGAAGATGAACACAGTGAACACCTAAAAATGGTATTTGAAAGATTCCAGCAATATGGACTTCGAATAAATGTTTCCAAATCAGTAATGGGAGCTGACCAAGTTGAATATTTGGGATTTCTGATCACGGCAGAAGGTTCTCGGCCATTGCCAGAAAAAGTTCAAGCTATCTTAAACTACAAACTACCAGAAACTATTCATGACATGCGGACGTTTCTGGGCATGATAAATTTTTACCGAAGATACCTAAAGGATGCTGCTAAGACTCAAGCACATCTACACGAACTGTTAAAAGGAGCGAAGAAGAAAAAGACCGCAGAAAAGTGCATTGGACTGATGACACCAGGAGAAGCTTCGAAAAATGCAAAACTAACCTTGCCGAAGTTGCTCTTTTATCCTTTCCAAGATCTGGACTACCCCTATCACTTTGCACAGATGCATCAGATTTTGCTGTTGGCGCAGTACTCCAGCAGTTAGAAAACGAGGGTTGGAAGCCAATAGCTTTTTACTCAAAGAAGCTAAATGAAACACAAACAAGGTATAGTACCTATGACCGAGAACTATTGGGAATATACCTCTCAGTGAAACATTTCAAGCACCTGCTGAAAGGGAATGCTTTTGTTATATATACTGACCACAAGCCTCTGACTTTTGCATTTAAGCAAAAAAATGAAAAAGCATCACCAAGACAACAACAACAACTTCAATACATTTCAGAATTTAGTTGTAACATTCAACATGTATTGGGTAAAGATAATGTTGTTGCAGATGCCTTATCCAGAATTCATTCAATTTCTGAAATCAATTTTGAGGCAATTGCAGAAGAGCAAACTATTGACGAAGAGTTGCAACAATTATTGCAGAACAATTCTCTAAAATTTAAACCTTCGACATTGCCATCTAGAGAAAAACTTTGATGTGACATCTCAACACAAAAAATTAGGCCTTACATTCCACAAAAATTTAGGTTTCAAATATTCCAACTAATTCATGGCTTAGCTCACCCTGGTATTAAATCTACAGTAAAACTGATGATTGAAAAATATGTCTGGTCAGATATTAAAAAGCAAGTCAGAGAATGGGCAAAGGCTTGCATTAGATGCCAAAAATGTAAAGTCAGCAGACATACAAAATCTAAATTAGGAGAATTCGAACAACCAGATGAAAGGTTTAGTGTAGTTCATATAGATCTCATTGGAAAACTACCACCTTCAGAAGGGATGCAGTATTGCTTAACCTGCATTGACCGATTCTCTTGCTGGATGGAAGCAATTCCTATACCTGAAATAACAGCTGAAATAGTTGGGAGAGCATTTTATGAGAAATGGATTTGCAGGTTTGGAGTACCTGCCAAATTAGTCACAGACCAAGGTCGACAGTTTGAGGCAGAACTATTTAGAAGCATAGCTGCAATATGTGGTGCTAAAGTAGCCCACACAACATCTTACCATCCTCAATGTAATGGGAAAGTAGAACGTTTGCATAGGACCTTGAAAGGTGCTATAAAGCTCACAACAATATTAGGTGGACAGAGTCATTACCCGCTGTGTTGTTAGGTTTAAGAGCTGCCATAAGACCTGACATTAGTTACGCAATTGCACAGATGGTCTATGATACTTCCATTAAATTACCTGGTGAATTTTTTGATCCCCCTACTATTAACATGGATCCACAGAATTTTATTGCCAAATTACAGCAACACATGGCAGAGCTAAAGCCACTGAAGTCTCCTACCAACAGGAAGCATAATATCTTTGTGCATAAAGATTTGGAATCCTGTTCCCATGAGTTTATTCGTATCCGCAGAGTTAAAAAGCATTAGAACCACCATATGAAAGATCACATGCTGTACAAAATAAGTATGATAAGTATTTCACAATCTTAATCAAAGATAAAGCAGTTAATATCTCTGTAGATAGACTGAAACCTGCCTATTTGTTAGCAGTGGACAATCAAAATGAACAAACTAGTGTTGGGAAAAAAATGAGACTTCAAATTGGAAAGAACTTTCCCCATTGCCTGATGAACAACCTACTACCAGCTGTGGCAGAAAGATAAAAAACAAGTAAGATTTAGAGAATAAACAAAATAGCAACTATTATGTATATAAGTGTTAAAGTTTGAAATTCCTTTCACTTATTACTAGTAAACAGTTATTAAAAATTAGTAAATTTGAAAATCACCATTTATAAAAATGTATCTATTTGATTAAATATATTTCTTTTGGTAATGCAATTCATGTACATATAGTGAAAAAGTTATAGTAAACACTGCTTTAAGGGGTGTTGGAAAGCTAAAATCTTATTTTTTTGACAATTTGAGATTTTTACATTTTCAAACTGTATAGATTTTAACCTTTCTAAAATACCTTACTTTAACCTCTAGGGTATTTAGAAGCCCTAAAAACGTATTTTAAAATAATTATTGAATTTGGGCTACGCCCATTTTAATGGAGAAAATTGTAAACAAATTACTTTGTTTTTGCTTAAAAAAAGTGTAACGACTGATATAAACCAAAACATGTATCTTTTATTTTAAATTGAGCCTTTTATTTTTTATTTCCTAGTCGATTAGAAGTCTCACTGTATACATTAAAATCAATTTATCTCAAAATGTAAATTTTACTGTGCGATGTACCTTTTCTGAGAAACTACTGTTTACAGATATGTAAATTTTTTATGAATTATTTATAATGACGTCTAATATATACTAAAATGAGTTTTTTGTAAAAAACTCAAAAATTTAATTTTTACAAATTTTTTTAAGTAAAAAATAGGTCAAATTTCGCAATGTTTGATAAAATATTTCATAACTTATTAAAAATTCAAAATTAGCTAAAAGCTCATTTTAGTATAATGAGGGAGGGGTACTTTAATACTATGAAAAATTTCAAGCATGTACATAAAACAGATTTTGAGAAAAGGTACATCGAAAACAGCCAATTTAACATTGTCAGTATAGAGAAACAGAGAGGTTTCCAACTCCCCTTAAATGTTGTAGATATTCTTATAAAATGACAATGTGTGTACTTTTTTTTTCCTGGATTTTAGAATTGAAAATTGACTCTTAATTGGTTATATATACATGTATGATTTTTATGCTAGCATTGTGAAATTTAAATAATTATTCTTCCACTATCCTGATATAACCTCATCAGTAAGCTTGTAAGCAAAAGTAGAATTGTTTGTAATTTCATAACAGCGAGAATCTAAATCAAACAAAAGCTTTGTAAATAAAAAAGAAATTCAAGAGCATGATGTAAAATGTTCCATATATATTCTCGCATTCAAATTAATATATGTAATACAAAGTTCAACTTTATGTCACAAATAATTATTCATTACTACTGTTTTTTACATTGTCAACAAAAATTCTCTCATTAGTATTACAATTTGTGGGCATCTCATCTCTTAAATGTGTTACAGAATGTATTTTTTTCATTGGAAAGTATGTATTTTAACAAAATTATCTATTATGTATTTAATAATGAACATAAAGTTTCAGGATATCAATATAAATAGAGGTGTTAGCATCAAATTCTATGTTTATAAATAGATATGTGTTAGCATCAAATTCTATGTGTATAAATAAATATGTGTTAGCACTAAATAAAATGTGTATAAATAGATACTGTTTTGCATAAAAATGCTCAATTGTGGTAAATGGAATTGTATTAGTGATTAACTGAGTTATAATTATGTGGTGAATTGAAACTAAAATTTTCTGGTATTCTTTCTTGTAAATAGGAAGTTTTCTGTATGTTATATATTATAAAATTACCCATTGTGTATGTAAATATGAAAATTGATTTTTAACACTATTGGATTTGATATGTTTCATAATAGTCCACAAAAATTAAGGTGTCATTGCAGAGTAACTGATAACTGGAATTCTAATGTAAATATGCAATATTGTTGTTAAAAGTATAGCTGAAAATTACTGTTTTGTTTCTTAAATATGTATTGATGGCTTAATATTTTTAAATATATTTGTTAAAGGATCACATACTATAATAACTTATCATCATTGAATATAATTGGTACATATAGTATTTTTATTTGTGTGTGTATGATTTCTCCATGTATATAGTATACTAAATGTGAAAATCATGGGTACGGCATAGGAAGTTTTGGTAACTTGTAAAAATACAACGTTAAAAATGTTATTGAAAAAATAAGATTGTAATTGTAATCTGTTCAATAAGTCTGAAACTATCCCTGCCATATATTTTTCTATGTATCGTAACTTTGTTACTGGCAAGGAGTAATGTAAAGGACAGTTTTCGTAGAGATTTTCTCTCACTAGATAGCTGCACCTGTCAGCTGTTTCCGAATCGGCGAAACGTGGTATGGTGCAAGATAGTCCCAATTAATTCTATTCAAATAAATGTTAAACTTAAATAAGAATTGTTAAACTTATTTTATATAAATGCACTTAATTTCTGTTAATTTTTAAAATGATCCTCATAATTTATATTTCAGTTTTTATATTTTTACTTGTGTACTTGTATCGATTATATTATGCTTAACTGCCACATAACTGTATTAAATACTAAAAACGTGACATTTACTGTACAACGTGTGGAGATAGCTTTGCTGACGGTGTTGAATGAACACGCTTAATAAATTTCCAGTACATATTGATAAAGTCTGAATAAGGAATTTAATGAAAACTCAACACTTGAGTATTTATTAGAGTGCTATGAAACAAGCACCTAATACAGTAATATAAATATCGTACTTTTTTTTTCTTTATGGTTAATAAAGAAATCCTGAGTAATCCTTTTCCCAGAAAAACCAGTCAATTTATCCTGAGTAATGAATATAAATACATATAAGAAAATCTATCAACTACTTTACTTAATTGCTACATCTTACAACACTCAAATGCCTTTGCCACTTGTCGAAACTGGGATCAGTGTAAAAGCTGGCTCCTGCTTCTTCCTCCTGCTGTTGCGTTTGCAAGTTCTACTTGCAGACTCCATTCTTTTTCGTTCTAGCTGCGGGAAAAAAAATTGCAGCATTTTCTCTCTACTGCGTTTTGGTGCTTCTCGAACGCGTTTTTGGGCTTTTCGCCCCCTTCCTGCGCTCTTCCACTCTCGCCCTCGTGACGTCACTTCGGTTTCGTTCTCGTTTGGCTTCTTCTTCCACTGGCCTCCCCCCTGCGGGTGTTTTCCGATATCGCATTTCTCTTCACCCTTTTTTCCTTGATTCTGGGTATAAGCGATTTATTTCGCTGGCACCCGAGGCATCTTATTTTCGTTTTCGTTATCAACTACTTCAGCATACAAGATGGAAATGGGAATACGATCATTTTCTCCTGCCAAACCCTTCCCTCCTTTGATCACATGACTACTTTCAGGTCATCGGAGTGTCAGAGCTTAGTCTTTCTAGAGAGCTTTGACCCTACTCGGTGGAAAAATTTTAACTATTGAGATATTGGCCAGCAAGTGGAAATATAAGAAAAGTTGAAATTAAAAAGAGAAAATTTAGAATATTTGACTAAGAATAGTTAGAAGTTAATAAAATTAACTTTCTTATAGGGATTCTAGAATTAGGTAAGCTTGTTGTTTAAAATCATCAGTGGCTTTAATATTGAATAAAGGAGATTTATAAAAATTAGATAACGATATTAAACTATTCAAACATAATTCAAATTATATTGTAACACAGGGTGTCTTGCACTTATGAATAATGCATCAGAAATTTCAAGCAGTTTTTATTTTCTTAATCAATTCTCTAGACAAACCCGGCCTTCTCTATAAAGGGGAAGGTTTTACAAAAATTACCAAGACGAACGTGCAAATGCATGTTTATTTCTAATGCATGATTTCGTTTCTGCTATTACATTTTCTTAGAAAAATTTTTGCACTTTCTTTTTTATTGGTTTATATAGAGCGTTTGAACAGATGCTTGACCCAAGACAATTTATTAATTTTAATTTGCTAAAGGAGTGCTCAGCACTTTCTGTAGTAATTGTTAACGTAAAGGAAAGTTGTAACGCATTTAGAAAAACTCATTATAGTTATTTAGTATGCATTTTGAAAAAAAATCTTTCTTATAACACACAAAATAAGATCGAAATTTATGGGTGCGCCTTATACGCCGAATATAAAAGTACTAGCTGAATGGCCCGGCGTTGCACGGGCTTCCTAGAGTGAAAAAATATTTCATTCCCTTCTTAGTATCAACCATTCCAGAGGTGGGTGTGATTTCTGTATTAATATGCCTGTAAAATCCTTTTTTTTTTCGAAGTTTCTTCTACCTCTTAGCCCTCCCCCCCGGAGGGGTATATTTCTTCTCCGCTTATCCCGGCTTTGCACGTGCTTTTTCGTGGGTATAACTTTCCCCCCATGGAAATTTTCCCTTTCTCACTGGATGTGTGGGTGTGTACAAGCACGATGTGAGTGATTGTTATAATGATGTCATTAAAACTCAATCTTCCAAAATTTCTTCCGCATTTTTTACTTTGTCAGAAAGGTTTCTTTCCCCTTCTTTCAGCCCGGCGTGTTGCACAGGCTTTTCCAATTATAAAACTCTTTTCCCCCAGAGATAAAATCTTTTCCCAAATTTCTATTCTCAATTAATAATTTACAAAGCTAATCTACTTTTATTCACAAGAAAAAAAGACAGTGTACGAATTTATAATTTAATAATTAATTTAGTAATGAATAATAGAAAGCAATGTTGCTTTAGATTTTTTTTAGAAAAGATTTTAATTCTATCCATTTTTGTTAAATAATGAATCAAAAAATTCTTACAGTTAGCTATTGAAACAACTGCTTATTTTTGGATGCGTGTTCTTAAATTCATACGTAAACAAACGTATCTATTTGTGTAAGGCTATCTTCGCAAGAAACGGTAAATACAAAGATACCAATAGATTGGAAATGATCCGAGGAATCCGTTTTGACCGTTTAATTTCTCAAGTTACAATTATTTGAAAAGATATTAATTAAAAACGATAAAAAGCACAAATCGTCTTCATTGTTGTAACAAAGAAGACCCGGCCAGTTTGGCTGAAAATAGATTTTTGACGCCAACTTTGGTCATTTTATAATGTAACGTCGTGAGTAGCTAACCATAACAGCCTAATATGAAAATAAACGACTGTTTATTTGCTAAACAATTTGTTAGTGAAGTAATAGATTACAGTTCATATGCCAAGCCGGTGCAGTCAGTTTATATTCTAATCTCAACACCACCGGCGTTCATGGTCTTTCCTTCCTTTCCTCTTCAATCTCGGACTAAGATCTTTTTTTAGCACTCTTCCAGTCCGTTCCAACCAGGGCTCTCCTCTCATGCTTTCTCGATCCAGGGCAGGGCTTTTTACTTTTCTCCATCCAAGCCTGGGCTCCTCTCTGATGTCCTTTTCTTCTACTGAAAAAAAACCTTTTAAACACCAGGGGTGGGTCTACAACACGCCCCTCGTCCCTTCTTATTGGCTGGTCACAAAAGTCTCTCTCGGCCTCCCTCCTCCTATTTGTGCATAACACACCAATACACACCCGGACCGTCTGGCCCAAGGCGCAATAATTCCTTGTCCAACATCTGGACACACTTGTCCATCGCGCCACCTGTTTCTATTATCCCCTTCTCTCAACACCAGAAAAGACGACATGATGCTTTTAAGACAGGCTTCGCCTATTGTCACTGGGGTGCCAGCTCTCCTTTACTATTATGGCTGCCAGACAAGACGTCTTCACTCCCCGAGTTCAGACAATAAACAATGGCCCCATGGCCACGAGCACTGGTCATTTACCAGCTGGTGAAACTATGTGACAATCGATGGGTGTGAGTTCACAACAATCGAAGACGTCGTACTTGTCATTTAACAGCTGGTGAAGCTATAGAACTTATCATGAATCGAAGAATGGGGATTTTCAACAATCAACGACGTCACAATAACAATAACGATGTTACAACGTTGCAGACGAAAGTTTGAGTTGAATATTTTTCAAGTTTTTAATTAATATCTTTTCAACTAATTGGAATATCGGAATATAAATGGTCAAAACGGATTCCTCGGATCATTCCCTAAATTTTGATACCTTCTGCTAGTTTCTGCGTCTTGTGGTTCTTGAGAAAATTGGGATATATACATATATACGTTTGTTTACCTACGAATTTTAATAGTGTAGACAGTAAGACCCCACTTAACGCGGTGTATATGTTCCATCAAAGTAGAGTGTAATATGAAACAGTGTTAAACGAGGTGATCTCATCGTGTAAATAATGGAGTTAGGGGAAGATGGGTAGAAAATTGGTCTGGGGTATTTTACCATTAAATTTATTATGTTTTTCATTACAATAGAGCAAAATTTGTTCCTTACAAATATAGAAACATAATTAATGAATATGCATATACAAATAAATAAAATTCTAAATCAGTATGTTTACATTTTCAATTAAAAATTCTTTTTGTTTTTTCCATTATAATATATTAGCTTAGGGGCATATTGCGTTCAATTTCGTCGTTACTCCATATAGAAAGTCGTTTTTTCATTTCCTCTATTGTATTATTTCTAGAACAAGTAATTCCAGTTGCAGAGCTTGTCGTAGTTGCAGTTGCCGATGACAGTATTTCTTCCTTATTCTTAAGAATCGTCCTTATTGTTGAAGCTGCCAAATTCAATGCAGCACCAATTTCAGATTGACGTTCACCAGTATTTAATCACTTGCATTTTAGTTTCTAGTGAAATGCTTTTACTTGTTGCTTTATTTTCGTGTTTTTTTATTATCACCCATCATTAAAAACTAAAAATCATAATATTTGTCACTATGGCAATCATTATATTATATAAATTTATAATTACAATCACGTCAACAAATGTTTGAAGCGATACAAATATGTTCGTATAACATCTCAGGAAAGAAGAAACACGCTTCAACTGCTTCGGGATATCGGGAAGCCTAACGCATCGTGCAGTATATTTCGGGAATCCCACAATTCAAATAAAAGAACATTAAGCGGGGTCTTACTGTAATAATTTTAAAAATAAAAAACAGGTGAACATTAAAAAAATGTAAGACTTCTAGATGTATTGAAAAACTGTTTATATTTCAAAGAAATGACGTACTGTATAAACTTAAAGCGTTGTACTTCTCGAAATATACTATGTCTTTAAAGCCTGGAATAATACCTCAAATAAATTACTTCAAAACACAAGAGCATTGCATACGTACATTTCAGGTTTCTTCCTAAAAAAGGGGTGCGCATTATACACCGGATTCTTATGCATTATTTACATCCCTTTCATTCTAGACCAAATCCCGTAGAACAGCGTTCCCTAACCTTTTTATTGCCGCGGACCGGTCAACGTTTGCTAATTTTACCGCGGCCCGCTGAGGGGGAAGACGTTGATTGTTTCTATTTTAGACTGTTTTGATTTAATAATTTTAATTTAATTGTATTTAATCGTGACTTCAGAATATAAAATATAGCTACACAAAAAAATGAATATAAAGTGATTTAACAAGGAATATAAAGTGATTTTCATAAAAAGTAGCCCAAACCCAAGAATAATATACCACAGTAAATGAAAGGGAAATAATTTAAGGTTTCCTTGTGCCGACCGGTAGTATTTCATCCACGGGCCGGTCCACGGATTAGAGACCACTGCCGTAGAAAACCAATTTCCTGGATTAGGTTTTCATCTACATCTTTGTTATAAAATTTTACAATGTGTTTGGAAAATTTTCCTAAAATTTTTATAGTGGTGATTAATTTCGATCAGAAAGGATATATATTTAGCATACTTTTAAATCTGTCCTTTATTTGTGCAATAACAGAGCTAAAAATATCCAAATTCCTCTATCGAGTTTTCCATAATTTCATCTGCTATTTCGGAATATGATCTTTTTTCGGATTCGTTTTTCAGGAAAATGGCTCAAAATGTTCACATTACGTGTTAAGAGACCCGTTGATACGCCACCACGAAATCTCGAACGTAATGTTAATCCTATGTAGTTTCTTTCTCGTATATTTACATCTAGGATATTGCTTTCAATTGCATGGAATAAAATGCATCTAAAAAGCGAAAAAAAATTAAATTCTTCCATTATTTCGATTTTTTTTAAAAAAATTCTAAGTATTTTTAAGTATTATTTAAAGATCTGAAAATTCATATGTAGTGCATTAAAACGACCACATAAAAATATTTTAAATTATCGGATAAAAAAAGTAAAAACAGGAAAAATTTCCTTTTTTTATGCTCTTTCAAACGCGCATACTTTGAACTTTTTAAATGAATTTTTTTGCGTGTAATTATTAAATCAGCAATGCACATTTGGTATGAGGGGGAAAGTAAACTTGTAACTCCGCCTTCTTGCGGGAGGATACATGAAATTTCTCCGTATGTTCCATTGATGAATGGTAATTTATGACTCTTCAGTGGGGACTGTGTAACAGGTTTTTTTTCCCTTCTTTTCCAAATGGGGCTAGTTTTCTAAGAATCCATAGCGCATTCAAGAAACTGTTTACATTTGCTCAATTCTTTGGAAGTGCAGTGCATTCTTTGAGTTTGAAGGATATGTTGCGTTAATGTTCAATCAGGATGCAATCGGATAAAACTTAACAACTTTAACTTTATTGTAGACACATGTTCTAAATCATCTGCGTGCTTAACACTCTAGTAGAGAGAGAGAGATTACCCATGAGCACAACGTATATATATACTGCAACCCTAGCGGAGAAAACTAGTACTATTCTAGATGTACACTTCATTGTAAGGTGCTACCATCTAGTGAGTTAAAATATAGGATATGCTACAATAGTATCCCCCCAGTGATGGAGAGAATCGAAAGAACGATATATGACATGCTCATGAGCAAACAATCTCAAATACAATTATTTGAAATATGCTTGAAAATTACATTGAAAAGAAAATTATATATACATATGCTTGAAATTATATACGTTGTAAGAAAATATAATATCCATACAGATATTTGAGATTACATTACATAATATACATAATATGAAAAGGTATGAAAATCATAAGATATGAAAAGTCAAACAAATTTCCTTAGAAAAATATATATATGTCCACATCTGGTACTTGAATAGTTTATTTAATTTCAGTTATTAGTCTCTGAGTAAATCTTACCCGTCTACCTGATTTGGTAGTTTGTTGTCACTGGATGGCGATGTGATGATTCTGCACTAATGATAGGATCAGGAATGGTATCGGGCAAATCCTTGAACACAAATGCTGGTTTAACTCTATCAAGTGATACACAACTTTACTTTCCATTTATATTAATGGTTATGTGTTTGTCATTCCTTGATAGGACTTCGTGTGGCCCTGTGTAAGGCTGAGACAATGATGGGGAAACTTTGTCAACACGGAGGAACACATGAGAACAGTCATCCAATTTAGGGTGCACAAAAATTTTTGAAAATCCATGAGTGGATGTTGACAAGGGTTTTAAATGATTCATTTGGTTTTTCAACTGTTGCACAAATCCGTAGTCTAGTGGCATTGAAGATGTATCAGTGTATATCTCGGCTGGTAATCTGAGGGAAACACCATACACTAATTCTGCACTTGAAGCATTGATGTCGGGTTTCACAGCTACTCGCAAACCAAGAAGAACTGCAGGTAGGGTCTCAGTCCACTTGATATTCTCATGAGCCATTAAGGCGATCTTTAGCACTCTATGTAAACGTTCCACTAAACCGTTTGCTTGTGGGTGGTATGATGTGGTCCTGATGCGGTTTGTGCCCAGGAATTTCGTTAATTCTTTGAAAAGAGCAGCTTCAAATTGTCGGCCTTGGTCAGTCGTTAGGTAAACTGGGCAACCAAATCTAGAGATCCAAGTGTCAAAAATGGCACGAGAAACTGTTTCTGCAGTAATGTTCTCTATAGCTACTGCTTCTGGCCACCTAGTGAATCGATCGACAATTGTTAAGCAAAAAGATTTTCCTTCTGATGATGGTAAAGGACCTATCAAATCCACATGAATGTGTGAAAATCTTGCATCAGGTAAGGCGAAAGTGCCCAGAGGTGTCTTCGTGTGTCTGTGCACTTTTGAACGTTGACAAGCAATACAATTCTGGACCCAATCTTTCACTGTTTTCCGCGTGTTTGGCCAAACATATCTGGATGCGATGAGTTGGAAAGATGCTGCAACACCAGGGTGAGCTAAGTTGTGAAAATGCTCAAATATGGTCCTACGAAAATTATGTGGTACAAATGGTCTGGGAGAGCCAGTGGAAGTATCACAGATAAGTTCAATGGCTGATACTGGGAGATGGCACACATTTAAAGACAAGGAGAGATTTCTCGTCATTTTGGAAACTTTGTAATTCGTTGTCTTCTAGTTGAGCCTTTGAAAGTGCCTCGAAATCTAAAAATGAATTGGATATTTGATTCACTGCAATTCTTGAAAGTGCATCAGCGACTGCGTTGCGGGTACCATTTATATGACGAACATCGGTACTGAATTGAGATATGAAATCTAGATGTCGCCATTGCCGTGGACTGCACTTGTCAGGATTTTGCATAAAGGCATACATGAGAGGCTTCTGGTCTGTGTAGATTATGAAGTCTCTTCCTTCGAGCATGTGACGAAAACGTTTGACCGAAATATACATTGCCAGGAGTTCTCTGTCATATGTGGACCATTTCTGCTGACTTTTCGAGAGTTTCACTGACAAAAAGGCAACAGGTTTCCAATTGTTTTGGCAAAGTTGCATAAGAGAACCACCTACGGCTTTGTTACTCGCATCAGTCCAAAGGCTTAATTTTGCACCTGGAATGGGATGTCGAAGAAGAGTTGCGTCAGCTAAAGCGTTTTTGGCATCATTAAATGCCTGCTCTGCCTCCTCAGTCCATTGAATTGAGTCACGCAAATTTTTACAGGAAACTTTTTTAGACTTTTTAAAATTTTTAATTCCTTCCAAAAAATTTATTTAGTGGGGCTAATAAATGAGCAGCTTTGGGAACAAAGCGTCGATAAAATTAAACAACCCGAGGAAACGTCTTAATTACGTGAGTGTAGTAGGTTGAGGAAAATTTAAAAATGCAATCGACGCGATCCGACAAGGGTTCTATTCCTGATTCAGATACTTTAAAGCCTAAGAATTTTATTGAAGTTACACCGAAAATGCATTTAGAGGGCTTTAAAGATAGTCCATATTGTTGTAAGCGTGTGAATAAAATTTGTAAATGTTGTAAATGTTCTTCGGGTGAAGAAGACGCGACCAGAATGTCATCTACAAAAGCGAACACAAATGGAAGATTTCGCAAGACTTCATCTATGAATCGTTGAAATGTAGCAGCGGCATTGCAAAGACCAAACTGCATCCGAGTGCTTTCAAATAACCCAAAAAGGTGTGATGATTCACTTTTATGTACATCATCTGGGTTTATTGGAATTTGATGATATGCCTTCACGAGATCAATAAGAGAATAAATTTTTGTACCGTGAAGATTAGAAGTAAAATCTAAAATATTGGGAACGCTATAATTACCTTTAATAGTTTGAGCATTGAGTGCACGGTAATCGCCGACTGGTCGCCACTCTGTGCTGTCTTTTTTAGGAACCATATGTAAAGGTGAGGCATAATTACTTTTGGAAGGTCGCATATGACCTAGAGTAATCATGTTCTCAAATTCCGCTTTTGCGATGCGGAGACGATCAGGAGCGAGGCGGCGAGCTTTAGCTGTTACAGGTCGACTATTTGTTTCGATGTAATGGACTACGAAATGTTTAATTTCTTGATCAGGCCGGGGAGGTTTTGTAATGTCAGGAAATTTTCTTAAAAGTTCATGATAAACACACAAGGTCATTTGGTTTGGACACCACTGCTCTACATCATGGGTCTTTTTGTTCGTATTATTATCTTGCTATTTGTTTGTTTGTATTACTGAGAAACTCTAGATCAGGGGTTTCAAACTTTTATCAGTAGCTATCCCTTTCGAAAAAATTGTTTTCTTTTAGTCCCCTGTGACGTATTGGTTACGAAACTTCACAGCCAGGCTAGAGATATAAATATTTACAATTTATTTACAGAACATTCTAAAAACAATCTCACATCCAGAGCCCGTTTATATCGTCTCCCTATTCGGGACCCTCAAACCCCGTCCTCCGCATGTCCTTTTCAGACGAGTCTATCCAGAACGTAGGGGAACGGGATTCTAGTAAACCCTTCTCCCCACTTCCTGGGAACATTCGCCACAACTCCTCCTTCCTCTAGAGAGAACTTTTTCTGATGAAGGAAAAGTTCTGTTCTTTTAAGGTCCACTAAAATCACTTAGGAGATATCACTTAAAAAAGTTCTAGGTAACACTACCTTTTTAACAGTGTACGATTCCCTTCTGGCCAGAATGACACTACAATACAATTAATATATAAAAATTCAAAATAAATGAGAAAATGACAACTTATTAGATAGATACAAATTACAGAATTATTTTAATTTAGAAAAAAATTAAAATAAAAAATTTATGTTCATTATAGAGATGGGAGTAATAATACACTCTTGGGGAATATATATAAAAATTTAATCAATCCTACTTAAGGCATCTGCATTGGCATGACTTCTCCCGGGTTTATGAATAACTTCAAAATTAAATGGTTGTAGTGCAAGTGACCAACGCATAAGGCGCGGATTTGTTCCTGCATTAGTTTTCAACCAAACTAATGGGTTATGGTCGGTCTGAATGATAAATTTCTGCTGTCCATCAAGGTAACAATTAAGTTTTTTTACTGCATAAACGATAGCTGCACACTCTTTTTCAGTTGTGCAGTAATCCTTCTCGGCGTCAGAAAATTTCTTGCTAAGGTACAGGATGGGATGCTCTTCCCCTCTATCATTTCTCTGAGCCAGGACTATTCCAATACCCGTGTCAGAGGCGTCGGTTTGAAGAATAAATTGCCTTTTGAAATCCGGGGCATATAGAACAGGGTTAGTTGACAGTTTTTCCTTCAATTGTACAAAGGATTCTTGACATTCCGAAGTCCAGTTAATGTATCCTTTCTTCGATTTCCCTTTTAACAGTTCTGTTAGTGGTGCTGCTAAACTAGAGAACATTGGGATGTACTGTCGATAATATCCCGCAATTCCCCAAAAGGCTCTAACCTGGGTTTTAGTCCTTGGAACTGGAAAACCTAGTATTGTTTGAACTTCAATTGAGCTGGAGACCTCTTTCCTAACCCTACGACATGACCAAGATATTTAACGCTATCTTGTGCGAATTTACACTTTGCTGGTTTGATTGTTAACCGAGCATCCCGTATCCGTTCTAGTACTTTATCTATGTGGCTTATATGATCGTCCCAGTTTTCTGAAAAAATAACCACATCGTCTAGATATAGTAGGGCAAACTTCTTACACCCTTGAAGTAGTTCAGCCATCAATCTGCTGAAATAATAGGGCGCATTTTTTAACCCGAAGGGCATACGTAATGGGTGATAAGTTCCAAAACTAGTGGTAAATGCTGCTAACCTCTGAGCCTTTGGAGTTAAGGGAATCTGCCAATAACCTTTTGTTAAGTCAAGTAAGGTTATATATTTGGCAGCTGTGACAGTTTCAATTCTATGCTCTATATTTGGTAAGGGATAAAACTGAGTTCTTATTACTTCATTCAATTTTCTATAATCGATGCAAGGCCTAGTATCTTTTCCAGGGGTCTCAACTAAGATCATGGGTGAAGCATAATCTGACTCTCCTATTTCTATTACTTGGTACTTCAACATTTTCCTTATTTCTTCTTGCAATAAATCAGTTTGCCGTGACGACATTCTGTATGGTTTCGTCCTAATAGGTACATCATTTATCAGTTCAATGTCATGCTCTACCAAGTACGTTTTTCCTGGTTCATTGGAAAATATTTTAGAATAACGGCATAGGATTTCTTTAAGTTTCTCTATTTGTTGAACATTCAATCGGTTTCCTAACTGACTGTGTTTTGTAATTTCATCGAAGTCAAAAATATTCGGGTTAGAATCGATACAGGGAAAGTTTTCTTCTAATTCGTTCAAATCTTCCTTTGCTCTACTGTTAATCATATTTATAAATTCGGCTCTTTTGTAGTACGGCTTCAACATATTTACATGAAAAACTTGATTTTGACTCGGTGTTGTTGTTAAAGCTCACCACATAATTAGTCTCTGAAATTTTTTTCTCTATTTTTCCCGGTCCTTTCCACTGCACAGATAGTTTATTAGGTCGATTCATCTTTAACACTAACACTAAATCTCCTTCTGAAAATTCACGCTTAATAGCATTTTTATCATACAATGCCTTTCTTTTTTTAATCTTCGTTTCTTCCATTTTTCAATGGCTAATTCCTGACAACTTTTAAGTCGATTTATGAGTTGGAAAACGTATTCCACAACGGGGGTCACCTCTTCTGCAGTCCCCATCCAATTCTCATACAAAAGAGTTATAGGTGTTCTCAAATTTTTCCCATGGACCAATTCAGCGGTAGTAAACCCTGTGCTTTCATGAGTGATGGTTCTTAAAGCGAAAAGTACAGCTGGCAACTGTTTTTTCCCATTCGGGAGAGGATTCAATGCATAACACTCTTAAGATTCTTTTCAGAGTTCTGTGAAATCTTTCGACGGGATTACTCTGAGGATGATAAACCGAACTTCGAACAACGTTTATTCCAAAGTTTTCAAAAAATACTGATGTTAAAATACTCGTGAATGAAGTTCCCTGGTCCGTTTGAATTTCTTTAGGAAAATCCATTCTACTGAAGATCTGGAACAAAGCCTGGTTGTGGGGAAACACAAGAGGGATCCATTCGAACCGGTCCAGAGTCTGTAGTTGCAAATGGGGTGGCGCTAGCTCGGGAAAGGAGAACGAAACTAACTCTTCCCCGGGGGAGGGGAAGCAATTGTGACGTAAATGGTCACGTACATCCCACCGATATACAGAGTAGTAGGTGATCCCAAAGTTTCATCCTTCTATCTCTGAAAAAGCGTGACGTAATCAAAAGATTGAACCCCTTAGGAATAACATGGGGATTCTAATTTAGTGATAACGCCCTCTAGGCCCACTATCTACACACGAATTATAACAGACGAAAGAGCTCAACGAGGAGAGCCTATGGTGCGAGTTTCATTAACGAAACTAAAAATCCTCGGCTATGCAGGATTTAAAATTTTTTAAATAATTTAAAAATGTTAAATATAGATGAAGAAATGGGGCTATTGTCCTGAAAAAAGAGTGCTCATATGGAGAGCAATCGAATCCAGCGGTGCGGTCGACCAAGGTAGAATAAGATTCAAGCTATTATTGGGAAAGCCCTGTAGGGGGAGAGCACCGGAGGGGGCCAATTCCACGTAAAGCTCGCGCTACTACGAAACATGGCGGACCTCCAAAAATCAAGTATCAAGCTCAGGGGGTGAAATTTTAATAGTGAAATCCGCATAGGATTAACGTGGGATCATGATATTTTAGTGCTTAAGCCCTCCCCATGCCTACACAATGGGAATGAAGTAGATGACTGGATGGGTCTTGACGAGTGGAACAGTTTGTTCAAATCTCAAGTCCGAGACTCAAACAGGAGCCAAGATATTATGAATTTAAACAAATTTAAAAAGTTTAAAACAATTAAAAACTATGGAAGAAATAGCCCTATGAGCACATGAAATTATAATAACTGGAAAAGCAGATAGAGAGGATTGAATGTGAGCCAGGTCCGAATGGGCTGTGAGGCTTGTGTGCAGAGATATTGGCCAAAAAGCTGTAGAGGGGGTGGAATGCTAAAAAATTTCTTACCCCTTGGGAATATAACATGGAGGACTGATATTTTAGTGTGCAAGCCCTCCCTATCCCAACCACAAGCAAATAGATATCAAATACATGGGGGACACCAATTCGATCGACACCCACATAGCCAAGAACCCTCAATAGCTTTTTAAAGTTATTAGACAACGGTGTGCGCGCGTATCGTAAAATTTACCCCCGATCATTTTTCCCTAACGCGCAAAAAGAAGTATAACTTCAAAAGGGTTGAGTACCCCTGATCTAGATTGTTTGGTGTATTATATTTTTTTAAAAGATTTTGCAATTACGTCAGCTTCAATATCATTCCATGCTTTAATTAGTGCATTTTTCTAAGCAAATTTTAATGTAATTTTTTTTTTTCCTCGACTGCATTTTCTCAATCGGTATTAGCTTAGTAATTTTTAAAAGTAGCGTAACGGAGAATATTAGTAGCCCCCCACCAATCAGGTTTTGTTCCTCAAACCTTACAAAGGATTGCAAGATCATAACATAACATAGGCTTTGCCCCCCCCGCGCGATGAGGTGATGTACATTACGCCACTGTATTTTTTATATACCTTCGTAATTCGTTTAAATAAATTCTGTAAAAACCAGCTTTCCCTTGAAAGAAAATTATTAGCTATTAAGAAATCAATCTAAGCTGAGTGCAGACTGGTTGTTTCCTGAAGCGGTTTGTAGCTCTTAATCCCCTTAATGTGAACTCGACCCTCTTGGGGATTTCGCCACTAGCATTCGTGTTTCGACATCAAATATTAAACTATTGCACGTCTGTCATTAATTTAGTGAGCAACTGCAGAGGCCAACAAAACAATTGCCATTTTAAATAAGAGTCACTACGCTCGAAGTCTTCCCGTGGGAAGTGGAATAGAAGTTTGGCGAGTGGGGGGCCAGCTTCGGTATATCGTCTTAATCACTTACACAAGGTTCAAAATTACTGAGTAACGTCGCCAATAACTCACGAGTAGCTTCGAAACGGAACGTGAATAAAAAATTACTAAATGCACCCCCTATATTTCACTTAAACCCAAATGTTTGTCAAAAAGAGTGCAATTTAAATTTCTAATCCATGAAGTTTTATAGCTTGTTTATACATCTTTTCTTAAGACACTGTTTAATATAGATTGAATGCTCGTATTAGAGAGTTAAAAATCACATTTCATGGTAAGTGAAAAGGAAAAGAAAATATTCTTCCTTTTTTTTTTTTTTTTTTAATGAAAACAATTTTTGTCAAAGAATTGAGTTTTGATAGACCTCATAGTGGTTACAAAGGAGTTAAAAAAGTTAGTACAAAGAGAAAAATTGGTACAAATATCTTCTTAGTTGATATTTTAACAAAATCTCGCATTTTAAGAGTTTCTTTCCATCTAAAAAAACTTTAATTTTAGATTTTTCTCAATTAGAAGGACTAAGAAACAATGTCATAACAATCGTGATAAAGATTTTCCTCAAGACACAAAAATTGCTATAAGCTTGCATGAAAATTATAACTTAAACTTGAGCCAGCTAATTTTGTATGTTTAAAGGTCTGGTATATTGTATATGCCTAATACACATCTTAATGGAATACGGAAATATATGAAATCGAATGTAATCAAAAGAAAAACAAAAAAAGATTTTATTGTATAAAAGTCTTTTAAGATCAGTATTAACTAATGCATGGGAAACTTGGTCTATATCTTGAACAGATGAAAAGATGATTTTAAGAATTTTTTTTGGAGGAATTCAAGAAAATGGCACGTGTGGCGAAGATCAAATTTAGAACTTTATAACTCATATACAGAATCTGACATCGTTAAATTCATCAAAGTACAAAGAACTGAATGGGCAGGTCATGTTGTCAGAATGGACGAAGACTGCTCCACTAAAAAAAAACTTCAATGTCCAACTAATTGGCATACGGAAAATAGGCAGGCCAGATCTGAGATAGATTGGTAGCCTAAAAAAAGATATCTTAGTTTTGAAAATAAAAATTGAGAACACAACCAGGCTGGCCTGGAAAAGGACTCTTGTGAAGGCCAAGGACCACCCTGGGCTGTCGAGCCACTGAGGAAGGAAGGAAAGGTCTGGAATAATTAAAGCAAGCGAACGCGCTAAACCAGGAGTGGCCAATCTTTTTGGTAAGAGTGCCATTACCTGACAATAAATCATTATGCGTGCCGCTTCCAACTTTTCCAAAAACAAAAGGTAAAAAAGTTACTTATTGGCTTATGGGATTTTTACGCAAATAGTATATTTCTTTATGCAAGTCTAAGAAGTGAAAATTTAAAAAATATATTAAATACTTAAGTTTTTTTTGTTAATAAAAGTTTTCATTAATTTTTAATAACCTTTTAAGGTATAAAATAAAAAATGAGTAAATTTGAATATTTATTTTAATTTATTATTAAACGACCAGTTGCTTAAGGTGGCTTTGAATTTGTAGTTCTCTGTTTATCAAGTCATCTATATTTGGATTAGTTCTTCAAGATGCTAATTCAGTCGCCAAACTCAGATGCCAGTTTGCCTGTCGGTTCAAATTTTCAAAATTCAATGTAACTTAGATTTCTTGAGTTGAAATAAGCTCCTTATATTTGCTTTTAAATCTACTATGGTGCAGTAGGCTGAAAATTCCGATTTGGATTTCAGGTGGGTAACAATTAAAGCCTTTTAGAGAAATTGAAAAAGAATTTATGAAAAGATTAGTAATTTTTTTATCATCTTGAGAATCATTCAACCTAGAACAGAATAAATTCTTCAAAATGAATATTCAATTTTTTAAATCTATTCTAGCTCGGAGCATTATTAACTTTGGTAGATAGTTAATAATGCTCGACCTGTTGTTTTTTTCCTTTCAAAATAGTGATAAAGATGTAAAAGTTTGTTTACAAAAGATATACGACCAACTAAAGTAGGAAAAATACAATCTTTTCCCGTAATCTTAAATTCAAATTATTTAAATGTCCCATAATATCGGTCAGAAAGCTTAATATCATAAACAGTTTTCATTTTCACCAGACAGTTCACTGTTTTCATCCAAATCCACGAGGTGTAAATGCGGGTCTACGATAGTTGCTCTCATTAAACCAGATCGTGATATTAATTTTAAAAAGGATATTTACTCTAGTGCTGTCAGCAACCTTTTGAGTAAGAAGAGCCAAAATTACAATTTACAAAATTTCAAAGTTTTTTAAAGAGCCACAAAATTTTCTTTGCCAACAATAAATTGTACTTGCATAAATAAAGTTTTTTTGATTAAAAAAAAAAACTAATATATTTATTTATAAGAAAAAACATCTATTTATTCATAAGTAAGTAGTGTTTTCCACAACAAATTAGATAATATATATATGGCATTATTAGACAATCACTTATTATTTAAGTAAAAAATTAAAAACAATTAAACATTTACTTACAACGCTAACTTGTACTTCAATAACAAACAATTGAGCAAACGAATTCAATGGGAGCGTTGGCTTTGCGTGGTTTTTAGAAAGTTTGGATAAATTTGGCTCATAACTTGTTTTATTTTAAGCTTCAAACACTACTCTAAATTTTCATTTGTTAGTTGGCTTCTTACATGACTTTTAACTATATTTACGCAAGAGAACGCTTGCTCGCACGAATATGTCGATCGGAAGATTGTCAGCACGCAAATGCCAACTTCTCCACCTCACTGTAGCAATCTGGAAGACTATTCCATGCATCGAATATAAGTGCCTCAACTCGCGGCATTTCTTTTAAAGCTGCCAACTTTTTGTTGCGTTACGTATATACTTTTCTGGATCTCCAACTCTTCTAACTTGCTTTTCAACTTTGTAAATTTTCAACTCTACAAAGCTTTACTTTTTAAATCGATCAATTACATTTCTAGAGATCAGTATCAATTCAAATGATTCAATGTGTGGATTTCGTTACTATTTGTGTTGAAAGGATTTATTATGAATGCTAGAGTGGTTTTGTTGGTTTTGAATTGCTCAAATCTGTCAGCAAATTCATCTTTAATTTCTTTTATTACTGTGCTGAAGTAATTCGTGTCAACAGTTGTACTGGTTTTATCGCGATATTGCTTTATAAATAATAAAACGAAGTAATTCACCGTTCTGAATATCTTCTGCAAAAATTAATTTTCTTTCGAAACAAACCAATTCTTACGAAACATAGGCTGGGTTTCCCATTACTTGCAGTTTTAGATTCAGCTTATTTAATATCGTTGTGAGATATCCACCATAAAGTAAAATTTTTGCAACCATTTGTCATTCTCTAATTCAGGGTGATTAATGCCTTTTTCATTGAGGAATGTATTTATTTCATTCAAGTACAAAGCAAAACGTTTCAACACTGTAGCGTTTCGCTTATTTTATTCCTTTACCCAAAAGTGCTCTGTGTGGCGTGCTCATCTTAACCAATCGGTGAAGGCGAGCCTATGACGTCACAAGTTTCGGAAGAGCGCCGGAGCTAAGCGACGCGAGGGTAATTCTCTTCTCCCGGCGGCCGAAGTACGATGACGTTGATGGTTAATAAATAGTTTATTTTTGATATAAATGGAGTCGATGTATCATTAAACCTTCTGAATGACTTTTCCTACTTAATTGTTTGAAGTAGAGCGCCCTCAACCGCTCACACCTCTACATTGGTGACCTAGGATTTCACGCTAAAAGTTCTATTCGTCGACTTTCGTTTTGACTTCAGTTTCGATTTGAAATGGCTACTCCAGAAACAGCAGCTGTGGTTATTCCGCCGTTTATTCAACGCGATCCTGCTCTTTGGTTCTACATGATTGAATCAACATTCGAACTTGCCTCGCCAAAACCTATTACTGAAAGCAAGACGAAATATAAATATGCAGTCTCTCATTTACCTCCAGATATTGCGACAGTCGCTCGCGATATTATAATCCAACCGAATATATCTGATCCCTACAGCGAACTGAAAGCTAAAATTATTGAGCGTTGCTCCGAAAATAAAACGCAGGAAATTCGTCGTTTGTTGGCCGGTGAGAGTCTCGGAGATCGAAAACTAAGTGAACTTCTCCGCATTATGAAAAGACGAGCTGAAAATCACAACATTGATGATTCTCTCCTTTTTGAACTTTTCAATCAAGCCATGCCTGTTCCTGTGCAAACCATTTTTGGCATCCATATCTCCGATTACTTCGGACAAGGCATCTGAGGTGGCGGATAGAATTCTTGCTATTTCTCCGCACGCAATCAACGCTGTTTCTGCAAGTGGAGCAAGCCCCTCATCAGTGACTGATCGTCGTTCTTCAACCGACATGCTTTTGGATGAAGTGAAAGCTTTGCGCAAGGAAGTTGCAGACCTTCGTCGATCTCGTAGTCAATTTCGGCACAACAACAACGTTCGTCGAAAGCGTTCGAATTCCCGTTCAAGTAAGCTCTGCTGGTACCACTTTCGTTTTCAAGCTAACGCCAAGAAATGCATTCCGCCCTGCTCCTTTACGGAAAACCTGACTCTGGGAGAGTAGAGGCGGCGGACTCTTCCTCTGGATTTACTTCTCGTCGTCTATTCATCTGGGACAATAATTTAGGTATTTGTTTTTAGTAGATTCTGGTAGCGACGCCAGCTTAATAGTCGCTAATAAAATAGAACAGAAATTTCCTGTTATTCAAACCTTTCGTGCAGCTAATGGTACTAACATAAATGTGTATGGACGAAAAAATCCATCACTGTTAATTTTGGTCTACGCAGAAATTTTACTTATTCATTTTATGTTTGTAATGTATCTAGTGCTATTATCGGTGCTGATTTTTTGTACCAATTTAATTTATCCCCAGATTTACGACATAAGCGTCTTATTGATTGTGTAACTAATTTAAAAGTGCCTGCTAAATTAGGTATATGTTCCATTTTCTGTAAAATCTGTATATATGAATAATGTTTATGGCAAATTGTTATTGAAGTATCCTGAACTTACTAAGTTACCTGATATCAATCAACCTGTTAAACACAATACTATGCATTTTATAAATACTAAAGGTCCTCAGTCGCAGCTAAACCAAGAAGGTTAGCTCCAGACAGGCTTAAAATTGCAAAAGCCGAATTCCAACATATGATTAAACTCAACCATATAAGACCGTCTAAAAGTGCATATGCTTCACCTTTGCACATGGTACCTAAAAGATTCTATTGAGTGGAGACCAGTTGGGGATTATCGTGCACTTAATGCACAGACCATAAAAGAAAAATATCTATACCCTGCATTGCCGACTTCACTTCGGAATTATATGGTAAACACAAATATTTAGTCATATTGACTTGATCAAAGCTTATCACCAAATTCCCATAAATCCATCTGACGTACACAAAACAGCAATATGCACCCATTTGGCCTTTTCGAGAGTTTGCGGATGCAATTTGGCCTCTGCAATGCCTCATCAATATTTCAACGTTTTATTGACGAGGTGACCAGGGACTTACCATTTGTCTATGCATTTGTTGATGATTTACTAGTAGCTTCAGATAATGAACCCCAGCATTTAGAACATTTGGAAATCTTATTCTCAAACTTAAAGAATATGGCTTATGTATAAACGTTGAGAAATGTCAATTTGGACAATCTACCATTGAATTTCTTGGATTCAAGTTATCAGGGGAAGGAATCGAACCTTACCTGATCGTGTAAAATGTATCCTAGAATTTCCTCAACCAACAACCTTGACCCAATTACGCCGTTATTTAGGTATTTTCAATTTTTATAGACGTTGCATTCTAAAGCTGCAGACATACTAGAACCCCTTGTTAAATTTCGTGAAGGTCATCCGAAAGAAACATCCTCGTTCAATGCTAACAATCCTTCTGAGCAATTACAATGGAACGATGCAGCAACTCTTTCCTTTAAGGCCTCAAAGAAGCAATCGCTAAAGCAACGCTTTTAAAGCATCCCATTCAGGTGCTCAGTTAAGCTTATGGGTAGATGCTTCGAATGTAGAAGTTGGCGGCTCTTTAATGCAACTATCTAATGATCAATGGGAACCACTAGCATTTTACTCTTCCAAAAATTAAATAAATCTCAAAAGAATTGGTCCACTTATGACCGTGAGCTATTTTCTATTTATTCCTCTGTAAAGAAATTTAAACATATGCTAGAAGGAAGAACTTTTGTCATTTATACTGATCAAAAACCCTTAACATATGCCTTCCAGCAACACTCTGAAAAATACAGTCCTCGACAGTTGCGCCATCTGGATTTTATTTCACAGTTTTCAACTGACATTCGTTATACTAAAGGTTCGGATAATACTGTTGCCGATGCCTTATCTCGAATTGAAATAGATGAAATATCGCCTACTGTAATAAATTTTAAAGAATTTGCTTCTCTGCTCAATCGGATGATGAGGAACTACAAAAAATTTTAAATTCCAATGATTCCTCTTTAGAAATCGAAAACATTATTTCCCCCTTGAGGATGTTACTTTGTATTGCGATATGTCTCAAAAACAACCCCGACCTTTTGTTCCTAAAAGCATGCGACAGCTAATTTTTAAAGCTCTTCATTTTCTCCCACCCAGGAATTTCAGCCTCCATCGATTTAATCGCCAAGCGATTTGTATGGACAGGCATGCGCAAAGATATAAAAATTATGGTTCGCAGCTGTGTTAAATGCCAACGAGCCAAAGTGACACGACATACAAAATCTCCCATTGGCACATTTGCTCTTCCCGATGCACGCTTTGCACACATACACTTAGATTTTATAGGCTCTCTACCGCCCTCCAACGGCAATCAATTTTGCATGACCATAATTGATAGATTTACTAAATGGCCTGAGGTGATACCAACGCCTGATATGACTGCGGAAACTACTGCTCGTGCTTTGATGCACGGATGGATTTCCAGGTTTGGATGACCAACCACAATAACAACTGACCGTGGTACAAACTTAGAATCTAATCTTTTCAGAGAACTGACCCGTATGTTAGGTTGTAATAGGATTCACAGTGCCTCTTACCATCCGCAAGCAAATGGCATCATTGAACGCCTTCATAGACACCTCAAAGGTGCACTAAAAGCTCACAATCATATTCAATGGACTGAACTGCTTCCAATAGTTCTATTAGGTATGCGTTCAGCGCTTAGAGACGATATTAACGCTACCTGTGCACAACTTGTTTATGGCACTACGTTACGATTACTTTCCGATCTTTTAACGAGTGATTCCATCAACCAAACGGCTAACTCCACTTATGTAACTAGTTTAATACAAACAATGAGATCCTTAAATCCTGTTTCTACAGCTCAACATGGCACACAAAATATTTATATCAACCCCTCATTGAAAACTTGTTCACATATATTCTTAAGATCTGACAAGGTTAATCCTCCATTAACACCACCTTATACTGGACCCCATTTGGTAATTAGCAGAAATGACAAAAACTTTATTATCGACTTAAACGGTAAGCAAAGTACTGTATATATTGTTAGCACATTAAACCTGCTTATCTTCTGGCAGACGTTACTGATCATTTCGATCTCGTACAAACTCAAACAATTATTGAGAAATCTGTAACTGCTGCACCCAATCCTTCTATACCGTACACCACTAGATACGGCCGTAAGGTCAGATTTCCCAAGAATTTAGTTACCGAATATATTATATAAACGCAAACTGTACTCTTGTAATTCATATTTTTTTTACATTTATATATATTATTTTTGTACCTTGCATATGTTATTCTCTATAATTTTGTATATATTGTTATTCTCTATAATTTTGCATATATTGTTATTCTCTATAATTTTGCATGTATTATGATTCTGTATACACTTGTATATAGTATTTTGTATACCACTGCATATCTATTACCGTCAGTAATACTGCATATATATGCACCATTCTCCATATATTTCAAATATGTCAATTGAGTATGCTGTCAATATTTTCATGTATTTCGTGGTATGTATCCTAACTTGTATATATGTAATCGTGACTTAGGTCACTGGGGGCATACTCTGTAGCGTTTCGCTTATTTTATTCCTTTACCCAAAAGTGCTCTGTGTGACGTGCTCATCTTAACCAATCGGTGAAGGCGAGCCTATGACGTCACAAGTATCGGAAGAGCGCTGGAGCTAGCGACGCGAGGTAATTCTCTTCTCCCGGCGGCCGAAGTACGATGACGTTGATGGTTAATAAATAGTTTATTTTTGATATAAATGGAGTCGATGTATCATTAAACCTTCTGAATGACTTTTCCTACTTAATTGTTTTTGAAGTAGAGCGCCCTCAACCGCTCACACACCTCTACAACACCTTACCTTTGGAAAGCCATCGCACTTTATTGTGAAGAAAGGGTTCGGAATACTGAGTCTCCATTTCGCTTAAGAATTCTCTAAACTGATGGTCGAGTGCTTTTGACAAGATGCTGTTAACAATCTTGAACACCAAATTCGTGACCTCAACTATTTCGGCCGGAAATGCTTGGCCACAAAGCGCTTCTTGGTGTATTATGCAGTGAAACGTAAGAATTTCGTGGTTTATTTTGCTCAGAAGAATTGTTGCCCCTTTATTTTTCCTGTCATACTTCTGGCTCCATCAGTTGCTATTGAAAAGATTTTATTTAAATCGATCTTATTGTCTTCAAGGCATTTTTACATGTCATTCGCTATACCTTCTCTTCTGGTTTGTCCCGAGAGCGGTAGCAATCCTAGAAGTTATTTTGGAAAAGCGAGTACAAGTGGCTGAGAGACAGAAACGGTGCCTAATCCTCATGAATTGATTCAGAACGATTTTTAAATGTTTTTTTATAAAATAAAAAAATTGCTTATGGAACTAAAGAACCACAGTTTCACATCAAAGAGCCGCAGGTTGCCGACCCCTGCTTGAGTGGAATCCAAACTTACCTATTTAATAGATTTGTTTACTAAATTTAATTAGATTAATTTGCAGTTACAAGGCAAAAACATAAATTTTATTAAAACAAGAACCTCATTTCAGCATTTCTTGTGTCAGAATTAAGCTAAAGAAGTATAATATTGGATGCTGCGAATTTTCTCAGTTTCTCAATTGTCACAGACAGTCTGCCAGGAAAAAGACATTTTTAACCTATATTCAACATTTAAATGTCCATTTTTTTAAATTCTGAAAGCAGGTTTAATAAAGCTTTGTGTAACTATGCTCACAGTAGGCAATAAATTCATATGGTCACATTGAAAAAAAAATGTCATATTACAAGAATTAGGCACTAACGATTTTAAAGTTTAGAAATGGATATCAGCAATTTAGGCTTTAAAAGATATACCTGCTATTTATCGCAAATTATGGAATATCTTGAGGATAGCCGAGTAGATAGCAAGGAGTTCACGGTCGTAGGCACTGTAAGACTTTTCAGATGAAGTAAGTTTTCTGGAAAAGAAAGCCAATGGCTGTAGCTCAGAGTCCACAACTTGGTGAAGTGCACCTCTCATGGCATAATCAGAGGCGTCCACATGAAGAGCAAGTGGGGCAGAGAAGGTGAAGGATGAGCAAGAAGTGCAGCATCAGCAAGAGCTTGTTTACACCTCTGAAATGCTGTAATTGCCTCAGAAGACCAGTTTAAAAGCTTTGAGTCTTTCTTACCTTTAGAACCTTTTAAAAATTCACTTAAAAGATACTGTTGTTCAGCTGCTTTGGGCAAGAAACGTCTATAAAAATTTAACAGTCCTAAAATTTTCTCAGAGAGCCAACTGTCTCTGGTTGTTTGTAATCAAGATCTTCTTGAACTTTGTCAGGCAATGGCTTAATGCCATCAGGAGTGATAAGGTGGCCAAGGAAAATGAGTTCAGTCACACCAAATACACATTTAGAGATATTTAGTTTTAAACCATATGAGCTCAGTCTTTGGAATATAGTTCTTAAGTGAGGACGATGCTCCTCAGCATTTCTGAGTAACACAAAATATCATCCAAGTAGACAAAACAAAAGGAAGTCCTCTTAGTACTTCATGCATGAATCATAAAGGTTTGTGGTGCATTCACAAGGCCAAAACAAAAATGGGTATATTCGTAAAGACCCCATGGAGTTGTTACAACTGTCTTAGGAATATCACACTCAGCTATAGGGATTTGGTGGAATGCCTTAAAAATGTCTATTTTGGAAAATATCCTCTTGCCATGTAGTGCATGAGCAAAGTCATTCAAATAAGGCATGGGGTAGCTGTCGAACTCAGTAACAGAATTCAGCTGCCTGTAATCCCCAACAGGTCTAACTGTAGAGTCAGATTTGGGCACAACATGAAGAGGAGAACTCCAGGGACTTTTGGAAGGTCTAATAATGCCTTGAGCAAGAAGAAATTCAAATTCTACCTTCACTGCATCATACAGTTTAGGGTGTAGCCTTCTAGGCCTGGCAGTGACTGGTGGGCCAGTAGTAATAATATGGTGGACTGTGCCATGTGATGCTGATTTGGAAATTAAAGAAGGGTTGCTGAGGTCTGGATATTCCGATAAGATGTTTTTAAAACTAATGTTTGCATCTACAGTGAGGATTGTGAGGGCTGTACAATATTTGAAAAAACACAAGGAGTGAAAAGAGAAGTTTCCACATCCACCAACCTTTTTTTCTTAAGGTCAATTAAAAGGTTGAAGTGCTTTAGAAAATCAGCACCAATTATAGGAGATGATACATCAGCAATTATGAAAGTCCAGATAAAAGGTCGCCTCAGACCCAGGTTCAGTTCTTTACGGACCATACCATAGGCTGGAATTTTGGTATTATTAGCAGCAAATAAGGAGAAGTTAGACTGAGGTGATTTATTCATAGTTGGAGAAGGTGGGATGACACAGATTTCACTTCCAGAGTCTATGATGAATTTCTGGCCAGACTTGCGGTCTAATAAAAATAACCGGCTGGTATGTTTCGAGGGCTCTGCCATTCCAGCTATGACAGAGCTTACTCGTTTTTTTGCACAAATGCACAAGGTGAAACACACTTGCGGGCCTGCTCTTTATAACGGCGATGATAGTAGCAGATGCCACTTCCTCTATTCACACTCCTAGAGCGTGAATGTGATCTCCGGCGGTCAGAACTATATCATTGGTGGCGAGAGGAATTGCGCTCTCTTGTCAGTTCAGCAACTTGTAGAGACAGCTCTTGGATCTGCCTGGCGAGAGAGTCCATGGTTGGCTGAGCACTGCATGAAGATGACTGGGATGGTGGAGGAACAGTTGTGGCAGCACAGATAGTCGAGGACGCACCAACAACCTCAGAAACCTTATCAGCGATGATAGCCAGTTTATCCAAAGGCTCTAAGGATGCAGACTAAACAGTCTGGATATGTGGTGGCATTCTTTGAAGCCACAAACTTTGCAGAAAGTCATCCTGGAGTTGGCCATTAGACAGCTCTTTCATTTTTCGCAACAGGTGGCTGGGCTTCTCATCTCCTAGCTGAAGGTCAGTAAGCAGTTTCTTAATTTTTGAGTCTCCGAGTCGCTAAATTGGGTGATGAGCCGCTGCGAGAGAGTGTGATATTTGTCACTGTTCGGAGGGCTTAACACAATGTCCGACACGTAGGAGAGAGTTTCAGCATCCAGGTTCGCAACCAAAGCAGAATACTTAGTATCATCACTGGAGATACCACTGAATGTGAATGCATGGTCGCATTGCGCAATCCATAGACGAACGTTTGATTTCCAAAACGGCGACAGCCGCAACGCAATACGAGCGACTTCAACGGTTTCACTAGTCATATTGTTGAATATGCACGAAGCGAAACGAATCTCCGAGCAGACGCTTCAAGTGGCCTTGAAGAGAAGGAGAAAAAAAATCTTTCGCTACGTATTGATCATCCGTAGTAAAAGAATTTGTATTGCATTCGCCAGTAGAACAGAATAGCTTACGTGTTTTTAAGTCCAAAAGGGGTTACCACTGCCACGTTGCGTGGTTAGACATTCTTCACTACAACACGGTTGAATGAAATAACAATAAACATTTATTAACTTTAAAGATAAAAGATTAAATGAGCAATTAAGAGGTAAGCTTCCAAAAACTACAACACATGGTAAACCAGACCCGCTACAAGAATAACAGATCAATTCAGTTCAGTTTCGGAGTCGTTTTGTTGAGCTGTAAGGTCACTGCACTTTTATCAAAATGGTCTCCTTTTATAAGAAAATGCTTCTAAAATAATAATATTATGCTTATATAAAGTAAAGACTTCTCCAGAGAGTCTGAACTATTTTTTTCAAAAATTCACATTATTTTCAGAGTTACAACCAATTGAAATAATTATCGGCGTTTTTCTTAAAATTTCTCTTCTCTGTTGTCGTAAAACATGGATAAACCCACTTCTAAGTTATATATTTAAAAAATTCTAGTTGAGCCTTTGTACTGAGGTCTGAGTTATATACAGGCAAAATGTTATTATAATAGAAGCATTTTTCACAAAAGGAGAATATTTTGAAAATTGGTCATTTTATGTTCATATTTTGTCAAAATATTGTACTTAAATAATTTTTTATTGTGATAATATTCTTAAACACAATTTTAAATGCATTTTTATAATCTAAATGACACTAAATATCATAAATATTATCCATTTATACGCTTTTGCAAAATCACGGTTCCGAACGTAGTCGGATACCTTAACATTTTTAGAATTATGGAAAGTTTGTATTTTGGTAGGGTGGTTGTACACTTATATAGTCTTTCCGAACCTTCATCTCCATTCAGGACATTTTGGGTGACATGCAACGCTTTCAAATTACCCTTTTTAATCAACATTAATTAAAACTTAAAAAATAACTAAAGAAAAATCGTAAATAGAGAAATAACTTTGATAAGAAAAAGTTTTCAAATATGAACAAAGTAAAGATTAAAATTGATGAAAAAAATCTTGACTTATAAAAGATTTTTTACGTATTTGTTTTTCTGTGATAGGAGTGGGAGGAGCAATGCCTAGCCAATCCGTTTGCGGCAAAGGAGTTAGAAAGAAAAATATAATAAGAGAGAAAATGTATAGATGTGTAAAAAGTTAAAATGAGTTGGTATCGAGTGGAACTTCTGTGGGAGGCTGATCAGAGAGGCCAGCAATTTTTGCATTTAATTTTAGGTGAGAAGCTCGACCAATTATTGAGTAGTAAATAGAGATAATTTAAAAATTAAACGAATAATAATATAGGTAAAAGAGAGCATAATTAGGAATTAAAGAAAAGTAGGTTCAATTAGGATTGATCTGGATCTGTGGAAATTAAGATTAGGAGCATATTTTTTTTTCGATGCTAGTGATCGATTTATTGTCAGAATGGTCAATTTTATTAAAGTAATTGGTGACATTTCAACTGATCGTTTGTCTGATAGTGGGTATTTTACTCGCAACTCTGAGGTTTACATTCCTCATAAACCAGGCAGCTTTAAGAAGTTGTCTGACAGTTAAACTTTGAGCACTTTCTAAATAATTTATGAGTCTTTGCTGCATGCCCCCAAACAGGGAAAGCATAGTTAAGGATCGGTTTTAGGATTAGTGTGTATACAAGCATTTGTTTCTATTACTTAATTTTGATTTTCTTGGGAAATTAAAGGTACAGTTTATGCGCAGTTTTTAAAAATTTTTCTTTAATGAAAGTTACACGCTGTTTGAAAGTGAGAGTTTTATCCAAAATAATTCCTAAGTATTGAACTTGATTAGACCAGGAGATTCTAATCTCGCTGATGTTGATGTCTGGTGCTTTTTTTGTATCTAGCGAAAAAACTTGGCTTCTGTGTTTGAAGTGTTGATGGCTATTTTTTTTCCACTTGGTAAACCAGTGGTCAAGCCGTGATAAGTATCGCGTGATCATATATGAGATGAAGACTGGCTCTTTGTGTTGACAAAGTATCGCCATGTCGTCAGCCTACATGCAAATTTCAGTGTTGTTAGTGTTGGGAATGTCATTTTCCACTAATGTTAAAGAAAGAAGATACCCTTGTGGGACCCCAGCAGAAATTTTTCTATTATTAGAGGGAATCTTAATTTTGACAGAAAAAGTTCTTTCGGAAAGGTAGGAATTAATCAAGATAATTAATGCAGTTGGCACATTGTATTGAATTAGTTTATAGATAAGACCCGTGTGCCAGACGCAGTCAAATGCTTTTTGTATGCCTATGTTTTGTATGCCTATTTATCGAGAACATTTTCTGTTTTACTAGATTGTTCCAGTGCTATGATGTAATGTGCTGCAACTTTTTCAAAGATTAAGTTTAATTCCAAGAAAGCTTCGATTACATTAAATTCGGAAGATGGTTGGTAATTTTATTTTGATTAGTGGAGTTACTACCACGCTTTTTTAGGGATCGTTGAACTTTTTTCACCGATTCTAACGACCCTTCATTTTGTAGCCTCACCTGGTTGTTTGTATTACTGACAATGTTAGCATAGTCGCCCATCCGGTATAGTGGTTAGCGACGCTGACCACTGTGCCATAGGGTCTGGGTTCGAATCCCGGAGAAGACATGGATGTTTGTAAATATATAGTGCCTTCGCGGCATGGGGGTACTCTAAATAATCGTTGAGCCGCAAGATTTCTCGTGAGGTTGGTGAAAGGGGAAGAGATGTGGGAGGCCTTTGACCACCCCCAGGTTGTTCTCCCTCTAAATTGGGGTGGAACCGAGCCAAATAGTACTGTCACCTTATGGTGCTCAAAGCTACGGCTAACTACAGGCGTCACTTTGCCATGATGAATTTCGTGGGCCTTGATCTGGTCTTTGCCGATCAGGTGGCATTAGTAACAACAAAAACATGTTAACATAACTTACTCCCAGGATGACAGGCTTAGAGGATACGGAGGTTTGATTTTTATTTTTATCATTATTAGATTTTCCGTTCTTGGGCTTTGGGTATTTAGGGCAGTCAGTCGAAGATGAGACAACATTCCCCTTCTGTCCGCAATTTATGCAAGTGGGATTTTCCATTTTTTCTTTAATGGGACAATCCCCGGTCTTATGATTTTCCCCATACTTCAAGCAATGTGTCTTCATTTGACAATTTTGCGAAGCATGGTGGAAAAAATTGAAATTATAGAATTGCGTGTCCTTGTATCCCTTCCTGAAGGGATCCAGTTCAATTTGCATAACTAGGCATCCTTTAATGGCATGAATGTCGTTGATATTTTCGTCAATGTGATTTCAAACATAAAGATCGGCAAGAGATTTTTGGTTTTGAACTGTCGCAGCTCTGCGACTTTTTAAATATTAATGCCCTTATTAATCGTCTGCCTTAGAATTACGAAAAGAAACACTTATGGAATTACAAAGAAATCTGTGAAAGATAACAATAAATCGACAACTATTTTAAACAGTTGGGTATCATTGCTGGAGTGATTTATTGTTTTAAGAAAATTGCATGTACTTTTCTTTCCGCCTTTAGTTTTGCGCATCTATGTGAACAAATCTTTTTTTCACTTGAAAAGTGTGGCCGTTGTCGCCTAGTGGTCAAAGTAACGAACTCGTGGCCGGTTTGTCATGAGTTTGAGCTTAGTACCACTGAGTACCCCCCGAGTAGGGGAGCGATGCCCGTTAAATCTGTCGATAGCTCAAACGTCCTCCTGTTGGTGTGATGCAGTAGTTAGGAGAGGGGGGTCCTCGTCACTTGACCGTGGTTCAAAACTGTCCGTCGCCAAATGCCCTTGAGAAGCTGAACATAGCGACCTTAATATTCACTCACTCTCATGAAACATACTTTGGGTCTGCAAAGAAGCCTTTAACACCTAAATGTTCAGAATCGTGTCAAGTTGAAACTTACACATTATACATCTGATATTACGATATGAAGTACATTAGTATTAAAGCTTTAAAATATTTATTTTTTTATTTGAATATAGCGAAGAGTACCATAAAATTCGGCGTATAACGCGCACCTATACTTTCAAGCTGCATTGTTTAATTTTAAGATATATTCGGTGTATAACGCGCACCCCCCTTTTTTTACGAAGAAACCTAAAATGTGATTCTCTTATGTTTCGAAGTCCTTTAGTCGAGGTATTATCCCAAAATTCTGAAAATATAGTATATTTCTAGAATTACAACCCTTTAAGTGCATAAGAGGAATATCATTTCTTTTAAATAAAGAGTATTTCGGCATATATCGAAGACTAAATCTTTTTATACTCATCTTTTTTATTTATTTTTAAAAGTATCATTTTTATACCCGGCGTATATGACCCGCAAATTTCGATCCTATTTCTAATGTTAAAAGTGCGCGTTATACGCAGGATATTTTGCAGTACATTTTCTGCTCTTTATTTCTTATTTTAAAATAAATGTGTTTAAAACTTACATTATATGAATCATATACTCGTATGTACAATTTTAATGTTTTATTTATGTTACAGAAACAATTATCGTCAGCCTAATTATCAGAATACGTAACTCCATCTGAGGTGCTGATTTGGTATATGAGATCTAAGCGCCAAATTGTTGCTTATGTTCGCCAAGATGGGCGATAACATTACAATATGGTTACCTTGATATTTTTATCGTGTGGTAATTTGGTTTCTTTGGGGATAAGGAACAGTTCTTTACATTTATTTTCCTGACGATTTGTTATCGCTAGACTGCCTTCTTGAATTCCACAAAACTCGACAACAACCACTGCTTGGCGTGATACCTTAATCGCACCAAACAGCGCTTGGCGAGTAGCACTCTTGTATCAAATTTAGTTCCTTTGTGGATTTACGCATTCTGATAATCAGGTCGACGTTGTGTTATTTATTTTTATGTTATTAAATATCTTTAAGTGATGTATAACTAATATTTAATAAAACTCTAAATCTACATTCTTCACCTCTATTCCTTAACTCTGCATGCATTATTGCAGGAATCGAATTGTTTCAACAGGACCGATCCTAGGGCGGATGAGTCCCGAGTGCAAAGACCTAACACACCGACTCTCTGGAGAACTTTTCATATTTTGACTAATAATTAACGTTGACGTTATAAACTCATCTACCTGTATAAGAGAAAAAAGTAAAACTTTAATAAAAATGCAAATAGACATAAAAATCACTTCTTTCATCAATTTTGTTTCCTAAATTGTAAGACTATCATAAGATTGAAAACTTTTAATTGCACAAAATGCATATTTAATTGAAACACTCTTATATGTTAAGTAATATTATCACATTAGATGTTTTCGAAAGCAACTTTCGTAAAAATCCTTTTTGAGACTCCTTTGTTAAGCATCGATCCTCAGTTCGCCGTCAGTGCCGCTGAAGTCATATACATGAAGTCATAAGTATCAGAAGACACACTTTGCTTTGTCAAAAACACACAAGCAAGCAAAAGTTCAACGTGCTATTTGTCGAACATCAAAGAACAGTAAAATTAAAAATAACTTGAACAAAATATGACAGTTTTGCCTGCAAATAACATTCCTGTAATGTTAACGAAAAGTGTTTGTGATTTGTGTCTTTTTTAAGGTCACGCCCATTTGAAACATTTTAGTTCAGTTTTCTTGAATTTTTCCTAAAATTATCAAAGAAAAATTGAAAAGTCCTTGAAAGTTGGTAAGTATATTTTCTCTCAAAAATTATTCACTGAAATTGGGATTTTTATTGTGTACTATAAACATAATTATAAAAAAGGATTGGGGTGACTCACAATAACCCCGCTTGCGACCATTAGTATCGAGTGCGTGCCTTCTCCCGGGTTAAAACATGTTGAAATCTTTTTCGTTTTAAATATTAAAAATAATACAATTATTCTTCATCGGAATTTTATATTATTGTTCATTATTTAACATCATTTCTAAATGCTAATTCTGTGAGGTTTAAAATTACAGTTCGCTGAAAACTAATTATAATTTGAGCAATTATTTAAAAAAATCATTTTACATTTTTGTAAACATTGTCGCGCACTTGGCTTTACACACTCCCCTTACAATTCAGTTATTATATCAATAATGTTTTATTTTCTTATAAATGAACTCGTACAAAGAACGGGTACTTCGGCCGGTATACTTTTTAATGTATCAGTGCTGCACAGAGTATTTTGTAACTAATTAATTAATACTAAATTAAGAACTAGTTTAATAAGTATTAGTGACTTCCACTAGCTTGTCATGCAGAGCAAAGTTTTTCAAAGGAATTCTTATGATTAGAAATTGACCCTCTGAGTTCTTTTTTCTATATTTAGCGCTGATATCTATATTTTGTCTTCTAAGCAGTCACCGCATTTTACAATATGTTCCAATTTAAAAATTAGAGAAAGGAAAAATAATATAATAATTATCCTATTACTAATTATTATGAACTTATGTTATAAATTTGTACGGTTTATAATTAAGATCGCGTATTGTAGCTTTAGCGTCAAAGTGCATTATTATTGCATTCAGTACCTTATTAATGTATAAGGGGGAGTGCGATAAAAGTTGTGATTGAAAAGGGGGGCGCCAGTATTGAAAGTTTGAGAGTCATTGGCTTAGCTATTTTATGTAACGGATACCAAATTTTTTAATTTAATAAATGTTTAAACTTAACACGTGTTTTTTTTTAAATTTTTAATTCATACACTTCACTACATTTATAAATTTAAATCTTTTGAAGTAAATAGCTCAATATCAGCTGTCAAAAACATACTTGAAGTTGATGAATTTACGAAAATTCTATATTAGGTAAGTAGGGTTTACCCTAAAACCGAAAAACATGGCAAGTGGTCTATGAGACAAAAAGGCACGGAAACTTTCGATCAAGACGATTAAAATAATTGTAATACGAGTATTCACATACAAATCTGTAGCCCGTGGTTATAAATTAGAAACTATTCATGTCACAACTACTAGATGGCGCCACCAGACGGGATACTTGTACAGTTGCTTTTTCGACTTCAGACCGCAGCTGAGTAACCGCACACATAGAAATCTCTCGATGTAAATTTTCTTGTGTGTGAATGGGGTGAATTCACGACTAGGCAGCGCCAATTCGGTATCACGTGACGAGTAAAGAAACATTTTCCCTGGGCTTTGCTTTAGTGTATACAGCTTGAGCTGTTTATATTTTGTGTGTGAAGTTCATTTCTGAAACTTTATTTATTTTTTTATTACATTTTTGCATTATCCTTGTTTAATAATTAGGTAGGAAGTAACTTTTTTTTTTTGTTTCGGTTTAGTATATTTATTTAGTGTTAGTGTGCGAAGCCGGCGGTTGCTTGCAGTGTTTGCTTATACATTTATTAATAGTTCTACTTTTTTTAGTTTACTTGTATTTAGTCCTGAGTGTTTTTTAAAATGTATTATGTTTATTTGCGCACAAGAATGTTTACAGTGTAGAATTAAGACCATTGAATTTGGAAAAACTTCTCAAAGATGTCCAATTATTTATTAGTATATAGGTAGTGTATCCCTTCATAAAAATTCATAAAATAGTTTAATTCCTTAGAAACATGTAGATATGAAATGGTCCCATTTTGAAATTTTAATCTTTATACCATTCATTGTCTGATTCTGTTAGTAATTACTAGCTACAAATGTTTTCAGTTTTTTTTAGAAATGCTATTTCTATGATTTCTCATATAGAAGAGCATGGAACATTCAGAAACATTAAATGCAAGTAAACATAAATTTGGAAATGAATTTATTATAAGATTTGTCAGAGTAATATGGATATTTTTGTTTATTTAAAATTTTTATATCTTTATATATAAAAGTCTTCTGTGCGTGTGTTTGTCACTAAACTCCTCCTAAACGGCTGGGCCGATTTCGATGAAATTTTTTGTGTGGGTTCAAGTAAATTCGAGAATGGTTTAGATTCACAATTCGGTCCGATAACGCAATTATTTAAAAAGATATTAATTAAAAACATTCAAAAAATACAACTCAACATTCACCTGCATTGTTGTAACAACGCTATTATTATAAACACAAGTAATATAAAAAAATTTTAAATCAATTCCTACTTAGATCATCCAAGGAAAAATTGATTTTAGCTACTTTTTATTAAATAGTTGCAATTAATTTAAATATGTATATACATATGACAGAATCACAACATTAAGTGGTAATTAATTTTTATTAATTATCATTAAAGTATCGTATTGTCATCCAAAACAATCGTGTATATAAAATTTCCTTTCAACGGAATGTTTTATTTAACATGTGAGAAAAAACCTTTTCAAATTTTGACATAAGTCGCCAACTTGGCTGTATTTGTAATTTTTTAAATAATTAGTTATAATCAATTAATTTTTATTAATTATAATTAAACTATTGTATTGTCATCCAAAATAATCATGTACATTACATTTCAGCTCAATTGGGCGCTTTAAAATGTATTTTATTAACGATTGAAAATTTCACCAAGATAAATAAATAAATAAACAAACAAACAAATAAAATATGTATAGAGATCGTGAGTTAATAGTAGGAATTGAAAAAGACGTAAGTTGGCGTCGAAAATTGATTTTCAGCCAAACTGGCCAAACCCGGTCTTTATTGTTACAAAAAATGCAGACGCGCGATTCCTGCTTTTTAGCGTTTTTAATTAATCTCTTTTAAATAATCTTTATATATGTAATTCTTTTTTGCGTGTGTATGTAACTGAACTCCTTCTAAACGGCTAGATCGATTTTGATGAAAGTTTTTGTCTGTTCCAGTGGACTCGAGAATGGTTTAGATTTATAATTCGTTTTAGAAATGTTTATTTAATTAATTTTTTATTTATAAATTGTTGATCTTGGAATGTTTTACGTTGGATCCGGCAGACTGCGCTAAGATCGCAGTATCGAATATTCAAAAATCTTTTATTCTAATTCAAGTTGGTCCCGACAGCTGGTGCTGTGATCATTTCTGAAAATATTTTGTCACTTCGTGTTATTATTTTGTTGAAATAAATCGCGTGTTAATTAAATTATTACATTCAGATGTAATTAGTGTTTGAAGAGTTTTGAAGTGTGCATAAAAAACTATACATTTTATGTACAATTTAATAAATATACCTGTTATAAAATAGTTTGAGTCTCTCAACTTTTTCACCTTTAATTAAAACAAGTTTAAATTTTTATTCACACAACCTTTACATTTAACTTCGCTCATAATATACACATACTCACACGCTATCGATTGATTGAATTGTGATAACCGTACATGTAATGACGTTAGACATAGTAATAACTTTTTAATACAAATTTTACTCAAAACGGTCCAGATTGTTGAAGCTTATTCAAAAAAATTTGGAATTTTTGAATTTAAGATGTGTGTACAGGACAATGTATGTCGGGTCTTCTAGTCTATTTCTAATGTTTAACAAGAGGTTAATACTGTTTGAGAACAGAGTGTATAAAATAATAGTTGGTTAATATGAAAGTTTTTGATTAATAATTTGGAATTCTTCTGAGGTAGAAATGAAATTGCTTTTAACATCATTTTAAGGTTTTGGGTATCTGAAATGATCTTATAATAAACAAACATATGTTTTATAGTCTGACCTCCTTTGTAATTATTACCCTCCAAAAGGTTTGAATTTTTTAGAAATGCCTGTCTCCAACATTCAGAAAGAAATGAATGTGCATATGTAATCGCCGCTAGACCAGCCCGCCTCCCGAGGTATTTCATGATGGTGTGTATGAATATATACTGCTTATGTATACAGTCGAATCCCGATTTAACGAATTTATTGGAACCAAACATTTTGTTCATTAATTCGGGGTCCAAATAAAATACAAATATTTTGCACACATTTTGGAATTTCTATCATAAGCATTTGCACAAAAAATACTCTTACTTAACGATTACGCACTTTTTATTCAACATCTAAAAGTTATTACGCAGTAGTAACAATCGGAAATTTTAAAATACTGAGTAATAGATGTTTGATTATCTTTTCGATTTTTTTTTGACTCGAAAGAATTCTTCGACTTTACACAGAGAAGAAAATACTGTGTCATTTACATCTTGCTGCAGGATCGTTTTTAACCTCCCTAGGCACTTCAAACTGTTACGCTGCCACCCACACCCCATATTCCTTCAGTTCTTACCTTGCCAGTTTTAGTTCGAGAGAGATTTTTCCTTAACTCTCCTAATGATAATTCTAAAAGACCAAAAGAATACTTCTTGATTCGTACAATCCTCCTTAACTTTAATTTTTCGTGCAATATTTTTATTGCACTTCATTTTAATAAAATTTTACTTTCTTTAAATATTTTTGTCATTACTTCTCTTGCTTTCCCCACTGGACTTGCACCTCCCCATTTCTTAAATCCCAGCCCCCAGGGCAGCCAATTAGAGTCACTGTTCACTATAACCAGCATCCAATCAGAGAGCAGTCACTAAGCTCTCAGCCAAGTCAAAAACTTTTCTAAATTCACCATCCAGACGAAGCACCGAAGCCACGCCTCCCAGATTCCATCGACCATCCAATCGCCGTATTGCCACCTAGCAGAATGTAAAACACCACTCTCATCATGCCCCTCATCGAAGACTTGTCCTGATATGGGATTGAGGACTGTTCTTACAGTCCAGAAGCCCAAAAAAAAAGCAACACCTATTCAACTATCCTTAAGTCTCTTACTCTTTTTTTTTCCTTTCTTTGTTTGTTTTTGCTTTTTGGAAAGTCTATTAGCTCACACTCTATATAAATTTATTTATCTTGGTGGAATTTTCAATCGTTAATAAAATACATTTTAAAGCGCTCAATTGAGCTGAAATTTTATATACATGATTATTTTGGATGACAATACAATAATTTATTTATAATTAATAAAAATTAATTGATTAAAACTAATTATTTAAAACAGGGGTGTCCAACACGCAGCCCGACAGTACGTAAATTGCGGCCTACCGACTCTTTTTAAAAAAATTTTTAAATATCAGGTTTTTAAAGTTTTTTCATTTTGAAATTTATTTAAGGGGAAATTTATATATATATATATATATATATATATATATATATATATATATGAATCTGCAATGTATTTGCCTGTTAACTGTTCTTGTTTTAAAATAAATCCTTTTTGATAATAGAAACGTCCTCTAGATTTAAATAAATTTATATTTTATCAAACAGTTACGTTTAATTTCACAATAATAAATTACCTTTTTAATAAATTCCGGATTGCATTATGCATATCCTTTACTATGGATGGTATACAGCGGCGCACACAATGGAGGGGGGGGAGGTCCTGGGGCTCCGGACCCCCCAAAGCTCTTGATATTTTTCCGATTGATTATTATTTTAAGTATATAGTACGTAAAATTTAATTAAGTATTTGTTATTAATGATTAATTTTATTAATTAATGCTAATTATTTATTCAATAATTAGTTTTTTACTGTGTTTTGTTCCCGAAAATCGACAAAATCAAAAGGAGTATGATACAAGAATGGTGAATTTTTTACCCCGGACCCCCTTGAAAAATTCCTGTATACGCTACTGATGGTACATGATTCTTTGTATGTGCGATTTTCGTTTCTCCTCCTTTTCTGTTTGGAGTGCCCAAAAAGCAAGAGGTAATCAGAAATGTTTTTAAAGTTTAAAAAATTATTCTGGACGGTTAAGATAAAAGACAATATATACTTAATCGTTTGAGAATGACAGCACAATCAAATTTCAACAGGGAGTAACGAAAGATCAATTCAAAAGGAACTCCGTAATTTTCAATAAAATGGCAATTATAATATTTTAAACATTTTTTGATCATTTTATTATTATGTTATATTATCTATGTCTGTATACATGAAAAATAATGAAAACAATAATAATAATTCATTTTGTTTCAAATTTTCACTCCGATAAATGTTTTTTTTTGTTTCCAAATCTGATATAAATGTACATATTTTTATGTGCGACCCGCGAGATTACTATGTTTTTCCGAAGTGGCCCGCAAGGTCATTTAGGTTGGACACCCCTGATTTAAAGATTTACGAATACAGCCACGTTGGCATCATTTTTGGCGACTTGTGTCAAAACTTGAAAAGGTTTTTTCCTTGCATTTTAAAGCACTCATTTGAGCTGAAATTTTACATACACTATTGTTTTGGGTAAAATTACGATAATTTAATTATAATTAAAATTAATTGACTGAAACTAATTTTAAAGAATTACAGATACAGCCACGTTGGTTTCATTTTTAGCGACATGGGTCAAAACTTTAAAAGATTTTTTTTCTCACGTTTTAAAGCATTCGGTTGAACTGAAATTTTATATAAACGATTGTTTTGGATGGCAATACGATACTTTAAGGATAATTAATAAAAATTAATTACCACTTAATGTTGTGATTCTGTCATATGTATATAAGTACTTATATTAATTGCAACTATTTAATAAAAAGTAGCTAAAATAAAATTTTTCTTTGTTGATCTAAGTAGGAATCGACTTGAAATTTTTTTTTTTTATATTACTTGTTTTTCTCTCTGAACACATCGATGTTGATTTGAATTAGCATTACACTGTATTCAAAACAAAATTCGTGTCAAGTACTCGTTTAAATGAATCTTATTTTGTAACAGAATACAGATTTGAAGCTGTCAATGATTTCAGATATTTAGGTTGTGAATTGAGCACACTGAATGACATAACCCAAGGGGTTCGTAAGAGTTACTGCTGGTAACAGGTGTTTTTATGGACTTTAAAAGTATTTTTTAAAAAAATCTTATTTCATCAATAATAGGGTTTTAGATCTTTACTATGTAATGCCAGAGTCCGGTCAAGAGCAGTACACACGCACGCACGCACGCACGCACACACACACGCACCCACACACACACACACACAGCCAGGAATGAAATTCTTAGGAAAGCTAAGGTCCAACCTGGGCTGTCAGGCCATTGAGGAAGAAAGGATACCACCGCATTTAGGCCTTCATCCCTTTATTTGAAACCGGAATTATACTGAGTAGTTGCAAAAAAAAAAAATTAAAAGAAACATGCAAATAGCATGAAATTTTTTAAAAATATTTCCCCCGCATTATTCATCAGTAAGTATTATGCTTTAAAGTTTTAAATATCGGTCTTTTTTTAAAAAGTAGTCGTCAAGGTTGTAAATTATATTCGAGAGCGTAGACTTAATTATCCTCAATTTGCTTCATTTCTGGAAGATTTAGAATGTGATTATACACCGATCTCTCTCAACGGAATATTATACGGAAGTTCAATGGCTTTTGAATCATAAAATATTGAAACGATTCTTCAAGTTGCCGGATGAAAAAATAATTTTCTTAAAAACAAAAAGTTACGAATGTGCTGAATTAAAAGATGGAAAATAGAAGGAGAAAAAAGGGGGAGGGGCTGGCTATCTTAGATGATATAAGTCAACTTAATCTTAAGATTCAAGGCAAAATCATGTTGTTACAACGCTATTTGATAATACTATAATGCTTTAATACAAAAATCAAGGCCGGATCTACGTATGGGCTGCAGCCCAAGGTCCCCGGTTTCTAGGGGGGCCCCGTTCTCCGTTGAAGATAACAAACAGAAAAAGAAGCAATAAAATAATAAATTTCAAAATAGTAATGAAATAATAAAACCAAGCAAAAGAATAAAAATCAAAAATAAAATACCAGAAGTACCATATCAAATTTATTTTCATTTCCAAGAGCAAGAGCAATTTACTCTTTTGTTCGTCCACCCTACCACCGAATACGCGTAAATTTATAATTATTAGACAGAGGCTCTAGCATAGAGCGGCGCCGGCGAGCATCAAGCATTTATACAAATTTAGCGGCACTATTCTGTAGCCATTTATTTTTGTGCATTAATAATTCTAATTTACAATAATATACTGATTTGGTTCTGCGTCTTGTGCATACTACCTGCAATTAAAACATAGGTACCTGTTTATTCAAGTTTTAAGTAAAAAGTTAGTGCCGATACACATTTCTAAATTATTTAAGTAGGAAGATATTGAAGTAATGATTAAGCATTTTCTGTATGTTCAATTTTTCAAAGATTGAAAACATCAGGATATCCCATAAATATGTATGTTGTCTTAAAATTTTTGTTGACTTAATTACTTCTATAGGATATAAAACAATAGCAATCAGTTTATGTGGGTTACGGAGATTCACCGCGAATATTATGGATAAATGTAAAATAGTTTTGATTTTCGTAATAAGTCGGCTTTTTCAAGTATAGGTAGCAACAGCAAATATTGAATGACCACGGAAAAACAATATTTATTTAAAGTGGGGCAAATAATTCTAAAGTTTATTTTTATAATATCCCCTTTAAACTAATGGGCTAATAAATAATAATAATCAGCGTGTTTTAGGTTTTAGTGAGTATAGACAAGGATTTTTTATTTTTTTAAACTAACTAGGTACTTTTTTCAATTATCTTAGAATTATACTATATTGTTTTGTAAACATTTATTAGAATATTTTTAGTTTACTAAGCACATCGATTGTGTTATCATAATTTTATGACCTAAACTTTTAAACTGATTTTCAGGAAAATCAAGTACTTAGTTAACAATATAAATGTCTGGCAGAAAATATAAAAGTGTAGTGGAAAAACGAAAACTACTGTTAAATCGAGAAAAAGAAAAAATGAAATGTGTCAAAAATTTAACTTTTTTTTTACAATGGAACAAAGTAACAAGCATATAACAAACTCAGAGACATTAACAAGCGAAAGGGAAAGAAACTTAGCCAAAGAAAACGGAGAAACACAAGCAAATATTAATGATGAAAATATGCAAGAATTTGATGGCCAGCAGCCTTCTGATAAAGATATTATTCAGCCAGAGGACATCAGTAATGCCCCGACCGAAAAGTGTTTCGAAAATGTTGGGTATGAGTTTGAAAATTATACGTTGACGGGGGTTCGTGGCCTAAATTTCTAAGTAATAATTTTATTGTTTATATCCTTTCCCATGAAATGAGTTATTTTCAAAATAAAGATCTAAACAATATATATTCTGTTTCGGTAAGAGAATACAAAGAACAAAATATATCATTTTCGAATAATCATTTAATTAAAAAACTTAAAAATGGCCAAGTGCTGGAAAGATCATTGTTAGGTTATTCAACTAGTATTGGTAGTGTTTTTTTCTAAAACAAACTCTCAATACACAACCGGCGTTTCTGACTGGAAATGCGTAATAGTGATTGGAAACAGTTGTTAAGAAAATCATAAAAATTCTATTGAACATAAAAATTCAATGTTAGTTTGGTTGACTCGAAGAGAAAAAAAAGTGAGTGCGCTTATGACCACACGATAGAAGTGATAACTTCAAATTTTGTAATGTTATTTCAGGGTTTAGTTAGGTGAATAAAAAACAAGATGTTAGTATTGTTCTATAAAATTATTTATTCATATGTCTGTACTCATAAAGTAATATTTTTCTGCGAAATATACAATCATATTTGGGAATTAATTGTATTCTAAGAAGGAAACAATAAGTTTATGGTACTGAAATAGGTCCTTTAGATTCAAAATTTTATTTAAATATCTATAAAAAAAACTCCGTCAAGCGTTGTTCCGCGCTTCATTTGGATCATTTGACATAATTAAATTGAGTTTTGATTTTAAAAAATCAACTAAAGGTTTTGATTTGTCTTTTGAAAACTCTACTTTAATATTCCCACTTAAAATCATAGGTAATTTGTTCAGAAGACCCGATCCGGCTTTGTGATTTTGGTTGTAATTTAACAATATTTAATTCTATTTATGAATTAATTTAAGCAAAGGAATAGTAAAACTGGTAGTTGATTGGGAAGAGAGGAATCTAGGTCAGAACCTTTAAAAAGGATTTAATCAGAAGATTTATATCACATATAATCACTAGCTTATACTAGCTCTTTTGTCATTGTATGACAGTTTTATACAAGGATATCCGGTGCTGCTGCAAGGTAAGTCTTCTTAAGTATATTTTGTCTTCTTGTATTTAAAATATTTAATATGACTTTTTTGAATACCTGTATACTTAATTTTGTTATTTTAAATTTTTAATTGTTTTAATTTTCTTTTTAGACTCAAAGTTTTTTATTGAAGAAATGTGATTAATTGAACTATTTATTCATTGTTATTCCGATTCGCTTACAAAAATAAATTTTTCATTCTTAAGATCACTGCAATATTCCTATTGATAATAATACTATTTACTTAGTTCTATGAAAATTTGTCCTTTTTCTACATTTTATGTTTAATTTTAGTGTAGGGTTTCTTTTTCTCTCTAAGCCCATTTTTTAAAAATATTACGTTTCATTTTCATGTTTCAACTAGAGGATTAGAAAGAATCCAAATTCGTTACCCTAGAACAGGGGTGTCCAACCCGCGGACCACCTGGAATAATTTTGCGGCCCGCGAGATTCTTTACAACTTTATAAAATTTGACTATTTTGTGCAATATTTTTTGTTTAAAAAGTGTGGGGGGGGGTTGTAAAAAATAAACTGTTATTATTTTATTACGCTACTTCTGTTACTGCGAATCTCTTTTTTTTTTTCTAAATTGAAATTTATCAAACATAAATCGTGTGCTCAAACTTAACGCACGAAAATCTGCAACATCAATTACGCAAATACACATGCATTGAGATCGACTTGCAAAAACTAAGTGAAAGAGTTGAGAAACAGATGTCTCACTAATTAAATATTATTTGATCATTGCATTATTATTATTATACTATCTATGTTTGTATACATGAAAAACAATAATAATATATCAGTCTGTTTTAAATTTTCACTCCAAAAAATGTTTGTAATGGATCCAAGTCTAATATAAAGATAAATATTTTTAAAGAGCGTTTTTTTTTTTTCAGGTATAAAAGTTTAAGTTGGCATTACTTTCCAAGATGGCGACTGATTTAACAGCTGTCAAATGATTTATTCTCAGTTTGGTTTGGCAATTCATCATGAATAGACTCACGCCTGAACAACGCTTTCAAATTGTGCATTTTATTTCGAAAATAATTGCCGTTGTTCCCGATTTTCATAAGCGAATTTTGTTTAGCGATGAAGCGCACTTCTGGTTGAATGGCTACGTCAACAAACAAAACTGCCGCATTTGGAGTGAAGCTAATCCACAAGTGTATGTCGAAACACCGTTACATCCAGAAAAACTGACTGTTTGGTGCGCTTTATGGGCTGGTGGAATCCTTCTTCAAAAACGATGAAGGCCACAACGTTACAGTCAATGGTGATCGGTATAGAGCCATGATTACTAACTTTTTCATTCCTGAATTGAACAATCATGATGTCCAGGAGCTGTGGGTCCAACAAGACGGCGCAACATGTCACACAGCTCGTGCCACAATCGATTTATTGAAAGACACGTTTGGTGACCGCCTAATTTCACGTTTTGGACCTGTGAATCGGCCTCCAAGATCTTGTGATTTAACACTGCTAGACTATTTTCTGTGGGCTATGTAAAGTCATTGGTCTATGCGGATAAGCCACAAACGCTTGACCATTTGGAAGACAACATTCGCCGTGTTATTGCCGATATACGGCCACAAATGTTGGAAAAAGTCAGCAGAAATTGGACGTCCAGATTGAACTACATCCGAGCCAGCCGTGGCAGTCATATGCCAGAAATCATATTTAAAATGTAATGCCACAAGATTATCTTTCTAATAAAAAAAAAAAATCATGTCAATCGAATAATACATCGTTGTTTTATTGCAATTTAAAGTTCTATACCTCTCGAAAAAACACCCTTTATATGCGGCCCGCGGGATTGTAAAGTTTTTCCGAAGTAGACCCCGAGGTCATTTGGGTTGGCCACCCTTGCCCTAGGAAGAGGTGAAGGGGGAGCCCCACTTAGATCGAAGCAAGGAACTTTACTTTATTTTTATTGGTGGTGGTGGGGGACAAACTACTGGTTTCAGAGTTGCGGGGGAGGGAACGTCCCTCCTTTCCTTTTTAGGGGTGTGGATGTCCGACTGAAGACGAAAAGAGCCAAATAAGCGTTACATTTCCAAGCGTGACGTTCATTCAAGTTCAATCTCAAGCAAATCGCGCCAATAGAAGTTATCACTTCAATAAGTCTGTTTTAGATAGACAGTTACAGAAGCAACTACCGTTTAGACTTGACTGGATGCTGGAATCTTGGTAGACTCCTCGGTTCCATATCTGGGATTAGACTGGGCTTGGTATTCCACTCGTTGTGAGAGAGAGGCGCGGCAAATGAAGCAGGAACCAATGGGAAGCGATCAGTCGGACTTGGTTTCGGCGACTAGCAGTAGAAGGGTTGCTATTGGATAAGAGAGCTGTTGTTCTAATTCACCTTACCCGACTCGGTAGAAAAATTTAACTATTGAGATATTGACTAGCAAGTGGAAATTATAAGAAAAAATGAAATTGAAAAGAAAAAAAATTAGAATATTTGACTAAGAATAATTAGAAGTTAATAAAATTAACTTTCTAAAAGGGATTCTACTGTAGCGTTTCGCTTATTTTATTCCTTTACCCAAAAGTGCTCTGTGTGACGTGCTCATCTTAACCAATCGGTGAAGGCGAGCCTATGACGTCACAAGTGTCGGAAGAGCGCCGGAGCTAGCGACGCGAGGTAATTCTCTTCTCCCGGCGGCCGAAGTACGATGACGTTGATGGTTAATAAATAGTTTATTTTTGATGTAAATGGAGTCGATGTATCATTAAACCTTCTGAATGACTTTTCCTACTTAATTGTTTGAAGTAGAGCGCCCAAAGCCGCCCACACCTCTACATTGGTGACCCGGACGTGATTTGAACACGCATAGGATCTCACGCTAAAAGTTCTATTCGTCGACTTTCGTTTTGACTTCAGTTTCGATTTGAAATGGCTACTCCAGAAACAGCAGCTGTGGTTATTCCGCCGTTTATTCAACGCGATCCTGCTCTTTGGTTCTACATGATTGAATCAACATTCGAACTTGCCTCGCCAAAACCTATTACAGAAAGCAAGACGAAATATAACTATGCAGTCTCTCATTTACCTCCAGATATTGCGACAGTCGTTCGCGATGTTATAATCCAACCGGATATATCTGATCCCTACAGCGAACTGAAAGCTAAAATTATTGAGCGTTGCTCCGAAAATAAAACGCAGAAAATTCGTCGTTTGTTGGCCGGTGAGAGTCTCGAGATCGAAAATCAAGTGAACTTCTCCGCATTATGAAAAGACGAGCTGAAAATCACAACATTGATGATTCTCTCCTTTTTGAACTTTTCAATCAAGCCATGCCTGTTCCTGTGCAAACCATTTTGGCATCCATATCTCCGATTACTTCGGACAAGACATCTGAGGTGGCGGATAGAATTCTTGCTATTTCTCCGCACGCAATCAACGCTGTTTCTGCAAGTGGAGCAAGCCCCTCATCAGTGACTGATCGTCGTTCTTCAACCGACATGCTTTTGGATGAAGTGAAAGCTTTGCGCAAGGAAGTTGCAGACCTTCGTCGATCTCGTAGTCAATTTCGGCACAACAACAACGTTCGTCGAAAGCGTTCGAATTCCCGTTCGAGTAAGCTCTGCTGGTACCACTTTCGTTTTCAAGCTAACGCCAAGAAATGCATTCCGCCCTGCTCCTTTACGGAAAACCCGACTCTGGGAAAGTAGAGGCGGCGGACTCTTCCTCTGGATTTACTTCTCGTCGTCTATTCATCAGGGACCATAATTTAGGTATTTGTTTTTTAGTAGATTCTGGTAGCGACGCCAGCTTAATAGTCGCTAATAAAACAGAACAGAAATTTCCTGTTATTCAAACCTTTCGTGCAGCTAATGGTACTAACATAAATGTGTTTGGACGAAAATCCATCACTGTTAATTTTGGTCTACGCAGAAATTTTACTTATTCATTTTATGTTTGTAATGTATCTAGTGCTATTATCGGTGCTGATTTTTTGTACCAATTTAATTTATCACCAGATTTACGACATAAGCGTCTTATTGATTGTGTAACTAATTTAAAAGTGCCTGCTAAATTAGGTATATGTTCCATTTTTTCTGTAAAATCTGTATATATGAATAATGTTTATGGCAAATTGTTATTGAAGTATCCTGAACTTACTAAGTTACCTGATATCAATCAACCTGTTAAACACAATACTATGCATTTTATAAATACTAAAGGTCCTCCAGTCGCAGCTAAACCAAGAAGGTTAGCTCCAGACAGGCTTAAAATTGCAAAAGCCGAATTCCAACATATGATTAAACTCAACCATATAAGACCGTCTAAAAGTGCATATGCTTCACCTTTGCACATGGTACCTAAAAAAGATTCTATTGAGTGGAGAACAGTTGGGGATTATCGTGCACTTAATGCACAGACCATAAAAGAAAAATATCCTATACCCTGCATTGCCGACTTCACTTCGGAATTATATGGTAAACAAATATTTAGTCATATTGACTTGATCAAAGCTTATCACCAAATTCCCATAAATCCATCTGACGTACACAAAACAGCAATATGCACCCCATTTGGCCTTTTCGAGAGTTTGCGGATGCAATTTTGCCTCATCAACATTTCAACGTTTTATTGACGAGGTGACCAGGGACTTACCATTTGTCTATGCATTTGTTGATGATTTACTAGTAGCTTCAGATAATGAACCCCAGCACTTAGAACATTTAGAAATCTTATTCTCCAAACTTAAAGAATATGGCTTATGTATAAACGTTGAGAAATGTCAATTTGGACAATCTACCATTGAATTTCTTGGATTCAAGTTATCAGGGGAAGGAATCGAACCTTTACCTGATCGTGTAAAATGTATCCTAGAATTTCCTCAACCAACAACCTTGACCCAATTACGCCGTTATTTAGGTATTTTCAATTTTTATAGACGTTGCATTCCTAAAGCTGCAGACATACTAGAACCCCTTGTTAAATTTCTTGAAGGTCATAAAAACCGAAAGAAACATCCTCGTTCCAATGCTAACAATCCTTCTGAGCAATTACAATGTAACGATGCAGCAACTCTTTCCTTTAAGGTCTCTAAAGAAGCAATCGCTAAAGCAACGCTTTTAAAGCATCCCATTCCAGGTGCTCAGTTAAGCTTATGGGTAGATGCTTCGAATGTAGCAGTTGGCGGCTCTTTAATGCAACTATCTAATGATCAATGGGAACCACTAGCACTTTACTCTTCCAAATTAAATAAATCTCAAAAGAATTGGTCCACTTATGACCGTGAGCTATTTTCTATTTATTCCTCTGTAAAGAAATTTAAACATATGCTAGAAGGAAGAACTTTTGTCATTTATACTGATCAAAAACCCTTAACATATGCATTCCAGCAACACTCTGAAAAATGCAGTCCTCGACAGTTGCGCCATCTGGATTTTATTTCACAGTTTTCAACTGACATTCGTTATAATAAAGGTTCGGATAATACTGTTGCCGATGCCTTATCTCGAATTGAAATAGATGAAATATCGCCTACTGTAATAAATTTTAAAGAATTTGTGCTTCTGCTCAATCGGATGATGAGGAACTACAAAAATTTTAAATTCCAATGATTCCTCTTTAGAAATCGAAAAACATTATTTCCCCCTTGAGGATGTTACTTTGTATTGCGATATGTCTCAAAAACAACCCCGACCTTTTGTTCCTAAACGCATGCGACAGCTAATTTTTAAAGCTCTTCATTTTTTCTCCCACCCAGGAATTTCAGCCTCCATCGATTTAATCGCCAAGCGATTTGTATGGACAGGCATGCGCAAAGATATAAAAATTATGGTTCGCAGCTGTGTTAAATGCCAACGAGCCAAAGTGACACGGCATACAAAATCTCCCATTGGCACATTTGCTCTTCCCGATGCACGCTTTGCACACATACACTTAGATTTTATAGGCCCTCTACCGCCCTCCAACGGCAATCAATTTTGCATGACCATCATTGATAGATTTACTAGATGGCCTGAGGTGATACCAACGCCTGATATGACTGCGGAAACTACTGCTCGTGCTTTGATGCACGGATGGATTTCCAGGTTTGGATGTCCAACCACAATAACAACTGACTGTGGTACAAACTTCGAATCTAATCTTTTCAGAGAACTGACCCGTATGTTAGGTTGTAATAGGATTCACAGTACCTCTTACCATCCGCAAGCAAATGGTATCATTGAACGCCTTCATAGACACCTCAAAGGTGCGCTAAAAGCTCGCAATCATATTCAATGGACTGAACTGCTTCCAATAGTTCTATTAGGTATGCGTTCAGCGCTTAAGGACGATATTAACGCTACCTGTGCACAACTTGTTTATGGCACTACGTTACGATTACCTTCCGATCTTGTAACGAGTGATTCCATCAACCAAACGGCTAACTCCACTTATGTAACTAGTTTAATACAAACAATGAGATCCTTAAATCCTGTTTCTACAGCTCAACATGGCACACAAAATATTTATATCAACCCCTCATTGAAAACTTGTTCACATATATTCTTAAGATCTGACAAGGTTAATCCTCCATTAACACCACCTTATACTGGACCCCATTTGGTAATTAGCAGAAATGACAAAAACTTTATTATCGAATTAAACGGTAAGCAAAGTACTGTATCTATTGATCGCATTAAACCTGCTTATCTTCTGGCAGACGTTACTGATCATTCCGATCTCGTACAAACTCAAACAATTATTGAGAAACCTGTATCTGCTGCACCCAATCCTTCTATACCGTACACCACTAGATACGGCCGTAAGGTCAGATTTCCCAAGAATTTAGTTACCGAATATATTATATAAACGCAAACTGTACTCTTGTAATTCATATTTTTTTTTACATTTATATATATTATTTTTGTACCTTGCATATGTTATTCTCTATAATTTTGCATGTATTATTATTCTGTATACACTTGTATATAGTATTTTGTATACCACTGCATATCTATTACCGTCAGTAATACTGCATATATATGCACCATTCTCCATATATTTCAAATATGTCAATTGAGTATGCTGTCAATATTTTCATGTATTTCTTGGTATGTATCCTAACTTGTATATATGTAATCGTGACTTAGGTCACTGGGGGCATACTCTGTAGCGTTTCGCTTATTTTATTCCTTTACCCAAAAGTGCTCATCTTAATCAATCGGTGAAGTCGAGCCTATGACGTCACAAGTATCGGAAGAGCGCTGGAGCTAGCGACGCGAGGTAATTCTCTTCTCCCGGCGGCCGAACTACGATGACGTTGATGGTTAATAAATAGTTTGTTTTTGATATAAATGGAGTCGATGTATCATTAAACCTTCTGAATGACTTTTCCTACTTAATTGTTTGAAGTAGAGCGCCCACAACCGCTCACACCTCTACACTACAATTAGGAAAGCTTGTTTAAAATCATCAGTGGGTTTAAGTGCGGGAAGAATTTCTATTAACTTTGGAAATTGCTTTAGAAGATTTGAAATAATTTTGAATAGATCTATTAAATTTTGAATGTCACTCGCATTATTGTCCTTATCAGGGATAATCTGGGGCTGACTTTGTCTTTCCTTAGTTTCATTATTTTTTGAGGAGTTGCCTGTAAGTGCGTCAACGAAGGAAAGTCCTTCGGTGACGTTTTTACTTTCAAAATTTTTCTTGGCTTTATTGTGAAAGACGGGGGTTCCTTTTTTTGTTGCTGAGGGAATTTTGGACACTTTGTGTAGCAGGCAGTATGCCCGTACACATGGCAATTAATGCAGAAGGGGTTCTCCTGCAGTTCTTTTATTTTACATTCTTTGGTTAAATGCCCTTCACCGCACTTTAAACAACGTGGCTTTATATGACAATTCGCTGCGGTATGGTAAAAATTGTTGCATCTGAAACATTGAGTTATACCTCTAATGAGGCACCCCCTCAACTCTAACTTGCATATATCCTAAACGGGTGAGATCAAAAATTGGTAAATTTATATAATTTCTTGGGAGTGTTATACGAGGAAAAAAAGCAATGGGTTTTTATTAACTTTGGAAATGAGTTGGTTGCAACTGGTGACAGTGTAACCAAGCAGAAGCAACTAAGAAAAGATACAGAATATTACAACAATGTCCTCAAACGGGTTATTTCGGTAGTAAAATATTTGGCAATAAGAGGTTTATCAATTAGAGGGTTACCAAGAGCAAATCATTAAAACAATTACAACTGAAATAAATAACGATGTCACACAAATAAATTGTGATAGATTAAACACGAGATTTGTTCCATAATGACCAACTTGCTATTGTACTACGGTATTATTTTCGGGGAAAAGTGTATGAAAGACGAGCCTTATTAATTAACATTAGCAGTCTCTCTCTCACACTGGCTTTATGCTAACTTAATTCTCTACATGAATTTTTAGAGATAAATGGGACAATATTGTAGGGGACAGTCATTTGACCACGTTGCTAATATGTCCGGTCGATATAATGGTGTGCAAATTCTTTTAAAAGAAAAAAATAAATTCACTAATTATGCGCCGTTTGCTGCACATTATCTTATCTGGTTGGTGCAGAATAAGTTACGGTTGCAACTATAATCGTGAACTTCTTTGGTTTAGTGCAACACGAATGGGTTTCTGCTTCGACCCATAGGTGGGAACTTCTAAATCGTGAAATTAAACTGAAATTTACCTTGAAAAGTTTAAGTCAGACCAAATGGTCTTGTCACTACGAGATTGTTGAAGCCTTAAAAGATAATCATGGTAATGTGCCGGTGGTATCTATATAAGCCAGTAACAGCCTCCAGACTGAAGTGATCATTTTAGTGTAGTGGTTAAGTTGCGTGCTTACGGAATTGAAGGTGCCGAGTTCTTAACTCCTTCAGTAATATCATGAATATTCTTAAGACATTTATAGTGACAATGAGAAAATTGATTTTCGAAAAGAGGCAGTAAATTTATTTAATAAATTAACAAAACTCGAAACTACCATTTTAATTATATTTTGGAAGAAACTTTAGAAAGATTTAATTCAATTAACAAAAAATTTTACAGACCCCTGGTTTAGACATCTGTGAAGGGAATAAGTTAATTGCGTCATTAAAAACGTTTATAAGCAGTGCACGATACGAGAGTCAGATAAAAACTAAAGTATAAAGACTCAGCCAAAAAGTTAAGTACTAGAGTAGGAATAGAATACAGCGATGTGACCAAGAATACAGCAATGACGACTTATTTCAAAATTTACAGATAAATCCACAGAAAAAGCTGTGTATGGGACTGTAGGTATAGATTCGAACCGGGCACCAGTACTTTATCGATCACGCCAAGACGATCGTCTTCGCGTGATGTCTAAGTACTGGTTTTACTTAGATACCGCTACACTACTCTCCCACCAGTGAGGTGGATAGGCGAACGATTTTTCCCCGTTTGTTTGTTCTTGGAGAGAGAGCATGTTTTTTTATATATTTACTTTTTATTCTCTCTCTCATTCATTTATTTTTATTCTTATTTATTTTTCTTGCTGAGATGAGAGAAAGATGATCTATCGTTTGTTTCGGAGAGAGTATATGTTTTATTTATTTATTTATATTTTTCTTTTATTTATTTTTTTCACTCTCCCTTATTTTTTTTTATTTATTTACTTTTTCTTGCGGTAGATGGCGCCATTACAGTTCAGAAAGTTGCGTTTTCCCACTTCAGCCCAGGGCCACCAATGTAGGTATAGATTCGAACCGGGCACCTTCCGATCCGAACACCAGTACTTTATCGATCACAAACAGTACTTAGACATCACGTCCGGGTCACCAATGTAGGAAGGTTCGAACCGGGCACCTTCCGATCCGAACACCAGTACTTTATCGATCACGCCAAGACGATCGTCTTGGCGTGATCGATAAAGTACTGGCGTTCGGAACGGAAGGTGCCCGGTTCGAATCTATACCTACAGGACAGAAAAATTTAAAAGAGACACGCTTATTGTTGCGTTAGATAAGTTAATCCTTGATTTAAATAAAAGAGACCGAGTATATATATGTAAATTTTTTGATGGATTTGCAAGATCAAAGTAAGAAGAACGTTGGCCTGGAGAGTGAACGCTCTATTGATTACTATTCAGATGACGTAGGTGATGACAAATGTGAAGGTGTTCAATTCAAAGTTTATCCAACAATAAAAAAAAATGAGCTATAGTCCTATACTTGTAGTGATAGGTTCAATTTAATTTGTGAAAGCACACACACAAACTTGTTTACGTTTTTCCAAATTTGTGTACCATTTTAAAGATTTTTCTAACACTCCCTATTACTAGTTGTGAAGCGGAGCGTGCGTTCTCTTTGAAAACAAATGTAGAACAGCAATGACAAATACTAGGCTTAATTATTTATCACTTTTTTCTATTAATACTGATCTCACCAAAAACTTAAAATATGATGAGCAAATAAAAAAATTTGCCGCACAAAAGTATAGAAATGTTTTTTTGTAAATTACGTAATTGTTTATAACGTATTAAGATTGTATGAAATAAAAAACCCCAAGTTTCATATATTTTAAATTTTCCCGCAAAGTTTTTTTTTAAGAAAATGGCAAAAATTTTAATTATTTAGGGGGCCCCCAGATATTGTTAGCCCAGGGCCCCCAAAGGTTACGGTCCGGCCCTGACAAAAATTATTACATTGGCGAAAATAAACAGAAAAAGAAATTTGTTTTACTTTAAAGGCTGTCAATATCTATCGATTAAATCACATAAATTAAAATTTACAGAGTGTGCTTAACAAATTAAATTGTTAGAAATGGAATTCAATCGAAGGTTTTCGGATTTTAAAAGCTATAAATCAGTTTTCTTATTTTTACTTCACCTTTATCTATCGATATTGAAATTGTAAATAAAAATTTATGAGTTAATTGAAATCCAATGTATATATAATTCTTTGTTGAAATAAAATTGTACATAATTTGAAATTCCACATTTTTATACATATTTATCTGTAGATCACTTTCCTAAAAGTTATCGTTTGTTTTACGTTCAATGAACACGTTCAGTAGCACTGAGTTATGTGAGCAACTATTTCCTTTAATGAAAAATAACAAAATTTCATAAAGGTCAAGATTAACCTATCAACAGTCATCAATTATAAAAACTTCATCAGCTAAATACAATAAACTAAATTTTGATGACTTGTTTTGAAAAACGATGCTAAATATCTCATAAAAAGTATTTGTCTCTTAACAGTATTTATTATGAATATTTTGTTTTCTTATAAAAAATATGAAATATTTATATGTGATTGTAAAACTAACATGGAATATGAAACAACTATGGATGTATATTATAAAATGCATTGAGCTGACGTTGAGTCTATTAAATATGTATACAATCATTTTAAAAATCTTATTTTATTAATTTTGTTAGCATTGAAAACAAGCGGTCCCCAGCTTAATGTAAAACAGCTCATGTGGCCCGTGATATCATATGAGTTTGACACACCTGTCTTACACTGATGAAAATTTAAAAAAAAAAAATAATCCCAACGCCAAGAAAAAATTATTGTGGACTTACGAAACTTCGGCAATACATATCTAATATAAGGTCTCAAGGTAACATTTGTGATCAAACTTTCAAGATCGCAGATTAATGCAAGTACGAAAAGAACGATTTCAAATGTGAAATGATGGTACATTTAAAACCAATGTAACCGCCAAAATTTTAAATGCAAGCATGCAAACGATGTGTCGTACAAGTACCGGATATCAGTCTGTGGGATGGAATTGCATGTCTGTTGTTCTTGGTCAGACAAAAAGAGGTTGCTTAATTCTGGTTGTGCATGACGCTGTCATTGCTGTCCAGTGATGTCCCATTCGTGCTCAATTGGAAAAATCCGGTGATCTAGCAGGCCAAGGTAACACATTGACTTTCTATAGAGCATATTGGGTTACAACAGGGTATGATGGCGCATGTTGAGGCAAGGGGTGTTGGAAAACACTCCTTGAATGATGTTTATAAATGGCATGCAACAATTGTACTTGTACGTCACCAGATTGACATACAAGTTTGCAGTCAGGGTGTGTGAATTTACCTCGAGAGTGCTTCTGCAACAAAACAAAACAAAAATTCTCGTGCCATACCATAACTCTAGGTGCAGACCCAGTGTGTCTAGGCTGCAAAAAGGTTGTTTGCAGGTGCTGATCTGGCATTCTAATCAATATACGGCCATCACTGGCACCAAGACAGAAACAGCTTTGATCCGAGAACATAACACATCACCACTACGCTTTTCAGTGATCTCTAGCATAACATCACTGAAGTCGCCTGTGGTGTTCATACCATTTGAAGCTAATGGTATGAATGCTATAGGACATCCGGTTGAGAGCTATTGCTGAAACGATTGTTTTTTATGTCACTCTGGTGCAGGGGGGAAAAAACCTATAATTTCTGCTGTAGATGCACTAAGATGTTCCCCAGCCATGTGGTGAATACGGTGGTCTTCTCTGTCTCAGTGGTGACCCGTGCGTGGTTGAACCATAGTTTTCCTCCAGAGAACACTGCTGCCAAAAATCATGCAGAGTGGATACATTTCTAACAAGTATTTTTACAATACCAAAGAAAGAAAATCCACCTTCTTTTAGCTCTATTACATGATCTCATTCAAACTAAGCGAGCTGTTGATGATGGCTTTTTCGTCTTCATAAAGTGATTCTTGACTAAAAACAACTCACTACATCAAATCCTAATGAAAAATAACACGAAATTTATAGTACATGTTTAAAGTGCACTTGATGGAGGCACAATTAATGCCACACTAAAGCACCTTAGGCGAAATTCAAATCTAAGTCATCTTTCAGATGTATAAACACATCTACCGAATTTCTTTGATATAGCACAACCCCTTCTTGGTGATGGTATTTTTATTTCCATCAGTATATTTTACTAATGAAGATAAATCAAGTTATGTGATAAAAGATATGTCTAGTTCAAAGTAAACTATTGAAAGCTAGTTGAATTTAGGCTTTAATAACAAGAGCGTAGCTACTGCCATATCAATGATATGGGGCCCCAAAATGTGTAGCTACAGTACCACTAACAGAGCTTTCTTTCCTAAAATAGGGCCACAAAGAAGTTTTGATACAAGGCCCACTCAGAACTAACTACGTCAGTGCTTAATAGCAAGATAAAGATTAATAAAAGTGGCCTTGGCTGAAATCCGTGGTACAAAAGAGGAAAAAAAGACCCCAATACTGGAGGGCAATTTTCTTTTGAAACATATGGACAAATATGAAACTTCCCTGACCATGATTCGGAATATCATATTCCAGGGAATAAACACTACAAAAAAATCATTGCAATAAGTTGATTGTGAATTATTAAAAGAATCTAGTCTATTAAATCTCTAGAAAATTACATCCAAAATTTCAGAAATGAATTTAGAAAATGGAACAAGGAGCAACTGATTTATCAGGACTGTCCTTTAAAGAGAAAGCTGGACAAGCTTGCTGGCAGCAAAAGAAAAAAAATCTTTTCAGTGTAAGTAAAGAAGTCAGTTATAAATTTTTGAAAGAATGGAAAATTTCAAAGTGAATTCGTTTAATATATGCGATAAGGCAAGAGCAGAACTATCCTGAAGAACTGAGATTTAATGAAACTGTCATAGAACACTTTACAGTATTTTTTAACGGGAGATAATTGTCTAACATTAAGAAGGCTACACAAAAACTAAAAGAAACCTACAAAGACTATATTCAAATTTTTTAATTTCGATGATATGAATTGGATCAGTTTTTACTATTTTTAAAAGGAAATGAAGATACGATGAAATCTATCCAGTTGCAAGAGAAATACTACTGTAGGAATACTTTCTAAAGTAGAGATACTATTCAAAATTTTTTAACAATATCAATATTGAAATGCATCAGGTGAGAGATCCTTTTTAGTTTTAAAGCATGTTAAAAATCATTTAAGTACTATGAGAGAGAAGACAGATTGAATAACATGATTATACTATATATAAAACAATAGATATTTTGGACAAAATAGATATGACAAAAATAACTGATAAATTTGCTAAAAAGAAAACAAGAAGTAAAGTTGTATAGCAAAATTGTAAGCTCTTTAGTAAGGTTTTTAATTTGTTAAATGTAATTAAGATTTTTCTCTTTAGCCATTGAGGTTCATTATTAGCAATACATTTTATTTTGAAAATTCAAAATCAGTGAACCTTTTCACTATTTTAGTTTTTCCACTCTTGACTTCAAACCTTTTACCTGTTAAGGACCTTCGAATACCTTAATTTGCCTCTGCATACAAGTGTAGCACAACATGTAGAACTGGCCAAAGAGAGTTACCTAGAGGAGAAAACATCAAGTGGGCACAACATAGGTATAACCTTCAAATGATTCTAAGATATTTGTATTAAATTTGGTTTTATCAAGCACTTTGTCAAAACTTAAGATAAACAGTCTTCAATAAGTTTTATTTAAAGATGGTGTTTTCATCAGCTTAGATTTTAAAAAAAATTCTGGTGTGCAAATAATTTTGCCAGGAGCACCTTAAGAATGAAAAAGTGGCTCTGAATATTTTCGTTTTGGTGATTAAGGGTGTCTTGGGCACTCTTAAATCTAAGAACTGAGCAGATTTGATTAAGTACTGATGAAGAGCTTCAGCAAAATATATAATGCCTTTGAAAAGTCATGACCTGGATGTTCACTAAGATAAATTTAAGAATTACATGAGATAATACTTGAAGGCAAGCCTTTCCATCAAAATATGTTGGACTTAGAAAGTCGCTATCAAGATCAGTATAATAAGAATATATTTATTTGGAAATTGATTCATGAGAGTTATTTGCAGTATATGTTAAAGATAATGACCTTATATTTAGTGTTAACACGATTTTGTTTTTATGCCAACAGATGGCAATTGTATCTTTAGTATTCATAACTTCTTTTATAAAGTAATATCACTCTAGCTTTTTGCACCAAGTGTGCAGGCTGTGTTTAATCTTTGCTAGTGTTGCATAAACTTCAACAGGTATAAATGCAGCTGTCTTAAATGTACATTTTTAAATCTTTCATAATAATTTTATTCACATGTATATCCTCTTACTACATAGGTGCTTGTTTGTCTTTTACTTTATATAAACGAAAAACAAGAATTCAAAGATTTTCACTCAATGCATGTCAATTTTAAAAAGAAAAAAACTGTTTTGGTTTCAAAAACAAATTTTGAGGGGAATAGTAGCTCTTTCCCCCTCTAGACAGAAACCATTAAAAACACTAACTACACAGGAACAAAAATGATATCTCATAGAATAATTAGTTTTTCCATTGAAGGGGCAAAGGAGATGTATATGCATAGAGTATTTCTCTCTCATTTTTTTTAAAAAAAATGCAAGTATACTTCTACCTATTTTATTTTCACACACAAAAAAAAAATTCAATAAATTCTTTAGAATACTGATACCCAGTGGTGCACACAAGGGAAGGAGTCCAGACCCCCTCAAAGCCCTTGATTTCCGATTGATCATAATTCTAAGTATATAGTACGTAAAATTTAATTACTTGTTATTAATGATTAATTTTATTAATTAATGCTAATTATTTAATCAAAAATTAATTTTTACTGTTTTGTTCCCGAAAATTGACAAAATCAAAAGGAGCATGATACAAGAATTTTGAACTTTCGATCCCGGACCCCCTTGTAAAATTCCTGTGTGCGCTACTGCTGATACCCATACTATGATTTGTAGTTATACAACATGAAATGCATGGAACAACATTAGAACCATAAAGCAAATGAAATCTAATAACAGAAAAATGTTAATAAGATACTAACTAGGCTTAGTAATTTAACAACTAAACTTATTGAAAAACATAACTTTAATCTCTTAAGGCTGTCTATGTCAAATGTACTAGACGCACAGGACATTTTCATTTCAATCTTCTGAACTTTTGATAATTTGTATTAAAATATTTATCATAATTGCACTTAATGGACAATTGATCCATGCAATTCGAAACACATAGAAAAGTGAAAGGAAAAGTCAGGCATACATCAATCTTCATTTAAAAAATACCATAGAATTTTTAACATGAAATGTTTTAATTTTCAATAAATACAATGAATTTTTCAAGCTTATTTTTTTTCAATCAATTAAAATTCTAACTACACCACACAATAATACACTATGCGAAAAAAATTTTAATATACGATATGACATAAAAATACAAGCTTATTTCATAAAGCATACACAAATTTAACTATTATCTATTTGATTGAATTTTCTTTTACTTGAGACTTTGAGCTTTCTTTTATGTCATTTGCATATTCAGTAACTGGCTTATGTAAGACAGAAGTCAGATTTATCCACTGCAGAGCCTTAACTAATTTATCTTGAGGAGATGGAACAATGTCCCAGTTCCAAGAAGTAAACTCTTTAAAAGTTGCAACTTTTTTTCAGGTCTCTTTGTCATCAGATATGGACAGATTTTTATTTTCTTTTAAGACAACACCAATGTAATTATCTGAATTCTTACTTTCTGTCCTTTCAGAGGATGACCCCTTAAAAGAAAGTATCAGAAAAATATTAGTAAAATAATCACATTAACTTAAAAAATATATAAAAGTTAATAATCATTGTAATGCATTTCAATTAATGCCATGTACTTCCTTCAAAAAATTTCCAACTAATATAAAGAGTATAGTACTTTACTATAACATATTTTAACTATTAAAGTATATTAATATAAGTATTAAAACTTGAAAGTTTACTTCAACTATTAACATGGCCATATTTTCACATTTAACAATAAAGCAATTTGAGAAAATATTTTCTTTTTACTACTTGAATACAAAAATCTAAATATACCAGTACATACATTACTTATCCATTTAAAACTACCAATAAAAACTGTACATGTGTCAAATCTGTTTCTGTTTTTACATTGCAATTTCATTATTCATAATCTTAATTAAAAAGGATATATACACAAAATCAGTGGCGCAACTACCCATGAGGGCCAAGGCCTATTATGCCCATCACAATATACATGGCCATTAGGTGATGAGGTGCAAGAGCAGGTGTCCCAATCAGGTGGCTAGTCTAAAGCGAGACCCTCATTGTTTTAAGTCCCCAAGCAAGCTTGGTACTCATTTATCGACCCACTGCAGTAGGGATGAAAGGCTGAGTCAACCTTGTCCAGCCTGTGAATAGAACCCAGACCTGTAGCATAGAAGCACAATATGCTACCACTCGACCACCGGGCCTTCAAAACGAATATATAGGTACCTAATTTATTTTACAGTAATAGTTATAAATTATGCTATCTTATTAGATTAAAAATATTATACATACACAGAATGAATTTTAAATAACTATGAATGGAAAAATTTGAACACATGCATAAACTTATTTAACAATTTAAAAAAAAAAAAAAGAATTAATTACTCTTATGTTAAATATTAGAATTATGATTCATTTTTATATTTACCAACTTTTGAAAATTGCAAAGCCTAAATTAGCATATAGTCAAAATTTCAATACAATTTTTAAAATAATAAACAAAATTTTATAAAATAATGCACAGTATACAAATATTTTTTAAATACGAAGAAAATCTTACAATAATGGCATTTTGATAAAAACTTACAAAGAGAAAACTCTACTTTTGTATCGACTTGATTTATAAAAACTAGTACACTAATTTTAATTTAAAAAAAAGTATATATATAGTCAGCGGTCGTCAAACTTTTTGACCTCATGGACCAGTAAATTCATAACTTAAATCCTGCAGACCACTAATAGGATTTTTTAAGTGTGTTAAATATATTTATAAAAATTTGTGCTCTAAGAACACATAAAGGGTACCTAGTTAATAAAATGATACTATTTGTAACCAAATTATGAAAGCTTTATTAATAATGTAAACAAAAACTGTAAATCAAAACAATTAGAAAATGGTTCAAGTATATCAAACTTCTAGCATTATACATTCCTAGTGTCATGGATGTTCCTGCTTACTTGAAATAAGATTATGGAGTTTTGGATCCAATGCTGCTACTGTAAGATGGAGAACTGCATTTATTTCAAGCTAAGATTGGTATGGTGTTTTGATGGCTGCGACAGATGAAAAGGCCATTTCGCATAAATGAGTTGTGGAGTATTGAATCAGAATTTTCATCACCCGTTCACTAAGAAAAGGTTTTTCACTTTTTATTGAAAACCAAAATGGAGATCTTGATAAGGATGAATGAAATTTAAATTTTAGAGTTCCACCCGACAACAGGTTGATGAAGCTTTAGATGCATGCTTAAATTATTATCATAAATTTTCACTGAAAACGGAACTATTATCCACATATTACCATGTCTGTAATCTTCCTTCTTTGGTTAATAATGAGCAAAAAAAATTCTGTAGGTGATTCTAAGTACTTTTTAACTAGGGTTACTACTTGCGGATTAACATCCTTTTCCTCCATGTATTCATCAAAATTTGAAAACATGGTTAAAGTGTAGTATAGGGGTGTCACTTGGCGCAGTCCTTTTTTTTTTTTTTTTTTTTTTTTTTTGGCAACTAAAAGCGGTCACCAAGGTAATTCTTTTTTTGGAATTATTTATTTTAGAATGAATTCGATGTCTCACCGTGACATTTAGATAAAAATCCGAAGAAAAATCGCTAAATCCGATATGGCCCTCTATACTACACTTGAGCCAAAAACATTTGCAAATCGTCTTCAAACAACCACCTTTGCCACAGTAATATTTTCTTTTGAAATGCATCCACATTTTACATCATAGTGTTAGCACTTCCTTAAGTTGTCCTTGCAAGAAAAAAACCATCTGCCAGTTATGCAAGTCATTCATTGTTGGACAAGAATTTTTGCAATTTTGGATTATTTTGTTCCTGGAAAAATAATTTGACTTCTTTTCTGGGGACTAACGAAATTTTCTCGCAGACCACCACTTAGTCGACCCTGTATAGTTATATAAAGGAAAGTAATGACTTTACAATAAAGATGTTTAAAAGAACACAGTGAAATAACTAAGCTTATAGATTTGAAGGGTATACTAAATTGTTTATAAATTCATTTATAATGAATTGGCTCATATTTTCTCCAACAGAACTCTCATGAAATCTGAAATTTTAATCAACCACTTTCAATTAAACATTTTGCAGGATCAAAGTATGTGATTACAATAGAAACTGCTCATCTTCTACATTTCTTTCATAACTCTGATGACATAAATGCATATTTTTTTCAATAACATAACCAACAGCTTGGCACGTAGCACTCTTATATTAGTACCACATTTTTAATGCATACATTAATGTTAAATAATCATTATGGAACCACTAAAATATTTATTTTGAAATTATAAGTTTCAGATGTGTTTCATTTCAAACTAAATATATATAAAATTAAATTAGTAGATACGGAATTGAGTTATAAAACAAATAGCAAGAGAGAAACATGCATGGTTTTCACACTGAAAATTAAAATTTTTCCAGGCTAATTATCTGAAATATCTATGTAATTTAACAAAAGTAAACATAAACCAGGGAAATAAATAGCTTACCTAACTGAACAGGTCAAATGATTTCCTTGCTCTCTTATATATGGAGTAAAATAATTAGAAACATTACACGCACCACTATAATTTATTTTACAAGGAAGCAAATGACAGTTCGCATTTTCTTGTATTTTATCAATTGGGATGTTTAAAGAGATAGTAGTCATTTCAAAATAAAATCTAGTATAAAAAGAAAAACAAGAAACTTTAATCACCCGCGCATTCAGCAGTTAACGAATACGAATGTAAATAACCTCAATGCGCATGCGTCAATTGGAAAGGGCATGGTATTCTCATGTTTTCTTTTTAAAAAGAAAATTTATTCAACAAAATATGATTCAGTAACCAAATATCATTGATTATAGAAATTACTAACCATGTTGAGCTGAAATTTCCAAAAGAATTATTAAAAAGACTTAATTAACATCTACACTTGGCCAAAAATAATATAGTTTAAAATTTTTCTTAACAAATATTTTAAGGAAATTTTCCAAAAAACTGCATAAGAGATATTTTAAGTTTCAAGGCTCTTTTTGAAAGTTAATAATTTTTAATTTTCTTGTAAATTTAATAATTTATATTTCTTTGGATTATCACAACTAATATCAGATTTCCATTTATCATTCATTATAAATAGATTAAGAGTGATACATGTAGAAATGCTAAGGCACTAACTCTTTCTCTGTCTCACGACGATCGAGTCCTCACTAATCTTTGGATTTGATCTTCACCAATCAGCACCGTTCATTTCGGCTCCATTTAGCCTGCCAACACCTCTCTCTCGTCACGAGCAGTATAACATATACAGTTTAAAGTTGTCACTGAAATTACTATAATAACATTATAATCACATTGTTGCGGAGTTAGCAAAAAGTGAAGCCGCATAAAGCGAGGTATTTTCTTGTACTTTAATTAACCATTGCAAATAAATATTTTTTTGTTTGTGAGAATTAGAATAGAAGGTAAGCCTCTCTCTATATCGATTATGAAAGTGAGAAAAGTCTTCTATGTTTATCGCAGTCTGAGTTTTTTCCTTGAATTATTAGTGTATATGAAATGTCTGTAATTAAATCTAGGTTTTATGGAGTCATTCATTCAAACATATTATTTAGATGTATTCTCTTTAAGTTCACAAAGCGAAGAGGCCCAAACATCTTGTTATTATACTAATAATTCTTTGGATATTCTTGCTCCTCATTAATCTCGTGACAAACTTAAACAATGAATGGCCTAATAATTTGGAAAGAAATATATAAGAAAATGTTAAATTTCGGTACCTTTTCTGTTAGTAGGATACCATACAAAAACTGCTAAGCTTATAAATGTATTAAATGCTATAAAAACCAAAGTCCACACACCAGGAGTAAATATTCTGTATCTACTTATCAGAAAAGTAACTTTTTTTTTCAAATAGTAAAATAGCTTATTTTCTTTTTAATAATGTTGTACTCAAATGTGCTACTTTTTAACGCTAAGTAGAATAAGGGAACATTTTTGAAGTTGACAATGATTGTGGGGTGTCAAATTTAAAACTTTTTTTCTTTCAATATCTACAAATTACTGTTATGTAAACTTGCTACAAAAAATAATGCAAGACATTCTATAAAAATCCATATTTAAATATATCTAATGTTTTTTTTAAATATAATTTTTACCTTTGTTAGTTATTTTTAAAATTTTCATTGTAAAGCTTGCATTTTCTAATTGGTTTAATTTTTAAAAGAGGAAATAATTTATTCTTAAGTATATATTGTAGCCTTTTCCTCTCATCCTCATGGTATCTATCCTTGGAGTATATATTAGGGTCCTCTTAGGAGATAAAATTATATGGTGTTAAAAATGTCTTGGAGTCCATTTTATTCTGGTCACCTTATTGATTGTATTATTGTGCAAGATTAAAATATCTTTTTTCTTCTTTACAGAGGAGAGCACTATTTTTATTTTTATATTAAAGGGAAATTTTTATTCTAAAGGGGAGGAAAAAATCTGCATATCTTCACTTTTGTGCAGAGAGTGAACAAAAATTTCATTTCATGTGCTCTCCCTGTGTAAAGAACAATTTCAATTCTAAAATTCTGCGAGCTGCATCTACCCGATACTCGGTGTTGGAGGAAGAAATTCAGTCTCGAGCCAGTCAATTAAAGTTACTAAGTTTATTCAGAACTACCGAGTGAGAGTGAGCACGTGATTGCTTCACCCTTTTTATATACAGAACATAATGACGTCACACAACCTCATCACAGTTACAAAAACGTGGCGCCATGCAGCCACTCATTCACACAAATCATTTTTATTCACAACACCCTGCACACACAAGAAAAACTGGATTCATCTGTATTAGCCTCACCACAGCCAAAATTACACCCCGAGAATCTGTTTTTCTTTAAATAAAATTTGTTGTTTTGGAATTGTAGAAAAAATCATTCTTTAATACTATATAGTTTTGCCTTGCAAAGGCTTTATTTGTAAAATCAGCAAACAAGATATTTTTCATTAAAAAGATCGTTGACGTTTTTTGTCTCCATTTCAGAGAAGAAAGATTCACCTTTTTCTCATTATTGCCGGAACTAACTACTAAAATTTTTAATGTTCCAAGCTATGATAGATTTAAAAATTTAATATCTATTTTTACAAGATTCGTTCACTGTTAGGTTTGATGATTTTTAAAATAAAAAGGAAAGCTGATCTCTTCACAAATCCTGTTTTCAATTTTTCTGTAATACATTGATTATTACCTGACTGATAATCTAAACTAAAATTATTTACCTGCAGCACCTTACTACACTGAAAAGCAAATATATAAGAAATTTATTTAACCATAAAACCTAAGTTTTTATTTTCTTGTATTTAATATAATATTTTAAAATTTTCACTTCTTGGAGTTGTATAAAAATGTGCTATATTTGTGTAAAAAATTTCATAATCCTATAATTAGCATTTTTCATATTTTTTATTTGTTCGAAAAGTTGGAAGTGGCACACGTAACTTTTTTTCCATCAGATATGTGGCACTATTCAAATAGGTTGGCCACTTCTGATGCAGATCTTTCTCATTTGGGCTTTATTCTAGATCAGTGAATCCTAAAGTGGTCTATGACGACCTGTAAGGGGTCCACGCCTGTGAAAAAATAATTTGGGGGGTCTATAATTGTGGCTCTCATTAAACCAGATCATGACTTTAATCATTTTTAAAAAAATGTGATCTAGTGGAAACCAGATTTCACCAATGTAACTGATTTATACTTAGTGAGATTATTTTGTGGTTACTAGGACATTTCATTCCAAAACTAAATTAAAGAAATATAATATTGAACATCTCGAATTTTCTTAATTTGACTCAGACAATCTGTAAGGACATTTTAATCTACGTTCAACATTTAAATGCCCTTTACTTAGAGTTTGAAAATAGGTTTGAGATTGCTTTTTTATAGTAATACCACCGTAGACAATAAATTCATAGTCACATTGAAAAAAATGTCATATTACAATAGGACAGAACAGATAGGAACTGATCAGAATAGGCCCTAAGGATCTTAAAATAAAGTTTAAAAACAGGTGTCAGCAAATTTGGCTTTAAAAAAGACATACCTGTTATTTATCGTGAATTATGGAATAGCATTGGAATGTTTTTAATTGCTTTTCCGAGTGAGAGGGAGTTTCAGTGAGTTTACCAATCTCAAAAACAAAAAAGGAGAATGGACACTTACTAACAAAGCAGATTGAGGGTTAACCTGACTAGATTGATATTAAATATTGAAAAAATTTTGTGTGTGAAGCACCATATTCATCCCTCACATGAAAACATTTGTTGTTCAGTTGTTTTATGTATTAAATTAATTAATTTTAATCTTAATTTAATTCATCAACATGTGCTTCTTAAGTTTTATATGTAATACTTCAATACAGTTAGAAATTTAATTCTTTTAAAGTTAGTAGTACCAGAGCTGTCAAAAAAACATTTAAGTTGATAAATTTGCAAAATTTCAATGTTAGGTAAGCAGGGATCTACCCGAAAAACATGGCAAGGGGTCTGATACAAAAAAGTTTAGAACTTATGTTCGATATTGAATTATAATTTTCCTGGGAAAAAATAGTTAATATTTTGACACTAAACTTTAATTATTGAATAGTATTTACTACATATTTTAAACTGTTTAATTTGTATTAATTGAACAAAATATTAAACTTGTTTTTATGTTATGTATTCTAAAAATAAAAGTAATTAATCTGTAATTTTCTCCAATCATACACATATTAGCCCATCAACCATTTTACTAAATCAAAAACCATCACTAACTGCTGTGATTGCAGAAAAGGTAAAACATTTCCTTAGCTGCCTGAACTCAATAACCTTATTTACAAGCTATATTTATTTATCTTCTGGTATTTTGATTAAGATTTTTTTAAGCCTAACTTTTAAGAAACAAGCAAAATATTTCCAAAATTACAAGATCATTCATTTAATGAAACTGTATTAATGGGCACAATAACAAAAAGCAAGACAAGCAAGCTGCTACCTGATTGATGTAATTTTTCAATATTTTGTTTATTTAAAATATAATTTTTTGTTTTGTTTATAATTTAAATACTGGAGTATATTTTGAATTTTGTTATTTATGCAAATAAACTTCAATGTAAATTCTTCACAACTTTCACCAATTCATTGGTTGATCAGCTAAAATGTGTTTGTACCTGTTACATTTCCAGATTCTTTAATTCCATTATTCGGTTAGATGAGTATATCCATTCTATTTTTATGTTATTCCAATAATTTTGTCCATTTTTCACTCATTTTGATTTTTTTCCTTAGAGGACACAGAAGACACGTATAATGCACAAAAAACATTACATAACTAATTCTACAAGCTAAAAAAAGTATAACTCTCAGTTGACTTGCAGCACCATCTATTCATTTTGCATTTAATTTATAACACAATACCCTTTCAAGTATTTTGTAAGATTTGTATTTTCTTTTTCAAAGATTAGCATTGAAGTGTATATGAACAGTTTTTTTTGGGGGGGGGGTTATATACATTCAAGTATATGAAATTGTGAGGGTTTTTAAAGAGAATAAAAATGGAGCTTTAAAATCAAGACTGGATTTTAGATTTAAAAAAGCATCAATAAATATTTTTTATTTTCTATATGAGTGATTTCTAAACTTATTAATTGTGCACTAAAATAAGTACCCCATATTGGAGATAAGAAGCTAATGCACTGTAGTCCAGTGGTGATCAGTTCGCCCCCTACCCCATTCTTCTCCCTTAAAATTTCTTTCATATAAAATTGTTGAACATTGAAATGTTGCTCATGCATCATTTTAAGTTTTCTTAAAATGTCTAGTGTATTATTTTATACTTTCTTATTTTCGAAAGTTGTCAGCTATGAAAAGAGTAATGATTGATTCTAATACTGCTAACTCTTGAAAAATTAAACAAGTAAACCAATTTTTAGCTTTAAAATCTTAAACCACCCATGACTAAGCAAGCATAAAATACACCAGGCTCCTCAAATTGAAAAAAAGAAATTACATTAGCATTGACTAAAGTCAAGCAATTATCCAAAATAAAATAAGCTAAGCTTTGATTAAATTATCAAAAATAATATTAAGGCTTAAGAAAAATCTGAACCATGTTGCCAAAATTAAAATTTTAAAAGAATACTGATTTTATAATTTCTTTTAGGGAAATTGTAAATCTGCTGCAAAAAAGAAGAAAAAATGAGTACACATAATGATAAATAAACTGTATCTAAATATGTAATTATCTCCAAAAAATGTGAAAATGAATTAAAAATTCAATGTTAAACGTGACACATTGCCAGAGATGAAAAATTGTTTTGAAACTTAATTTTTTAAAAAAATCTAAAGCACTTTTCTGAAAAGTTGTTTCAAAGTGGACACCATTATCATCCATAGTTCGTACACCAAATTTAATGTGTTTGGGTCTTTCTATTTCTGTGTCGACCTACAACACATGCAAATTTTTCCTGTTATTAGTGTTAGTTTATTAGTAAAACATTACATAAAAATTAAACACTTTTTATGATAGAATTTATGTATAATATATTTAATGTACCTGCTGTATTCAAAATAAAACAGCTGGAGCTGTTTTATTGTGGTATATTTTATCAATTTTTGCTTAAATTCTGAAAGGCCATAGGTGTTTTTCAAACAGTTATAATATATTTTGTAATAATTTTCTTTAGTTATTGTAGTTTCATACTCTTAGATGATTAAAAGACAATTGGGTTTTTAAAAAGGTACAAAAGCTGTACAAAGACTTTTTTTCTTGTTTAAAGGGCAGTTATGTTTAAAAAGAAATCATAAAATTTGGAAACAATAAGAAAATAAACTTCATTTTTTGAATATTTTTTTATTTATCTTATCTATTTACAAGCCATGTAAAACATTTTAAATAATTATATGAAACTTAAAAATTCATTCTATAAGACATGTCTAGAATATAATACTGATATTTATATATTTCCACTAACTATATTATAATAACAAAATCCAAGGTGTCTGGTGAAATATCTTGATTTGTTACAGTGGAAAATTTGTTGGTTTTTAAACTAAACCTTTAATTTAAATGTCCTTAGAATTTTCCTGAAACATATTTTTTGTTTTAAAATGTTGTACTTGTGGAAAAGATCTCAACCTAAATGTCTGGAGTTTGAAATATGACAAAAGTGTCTAGCTTCAGATATGCTTTTGTATGGTAATATGTGTCAAATATATGAGTGGATACTTCTAATCCACTTAATATACTTACCCCAGTAGAATATTGAAATAGATATATAAAGCAGTGTTTCTCAAAGTGTGGGGTGCGACCCCCTGGGGGCGCGATGACCCTACAAGGGGGCGCGAGCGTATCAAAAATTTAAAGATTTTTTTAAAAAAATAACCGGAAAGAGAAGTAAAACAAAATGCTTTCATCCATAATAAAAAAAAAAATACACACAACAACACGGACATAATTTATGTTTATTATCTGGCTTTTTTCCGTCATCAAATAGCTATCTTTGATCCCAAAACCAAATTAAAGAAAAAAAAAAAACATTTTGTTTTATTTGCTGTATTTCCTCAATGAGTTTTTTTATTACGTTTTAACATAAAATATTACTCGTTAAAAGAAAAAACGAAACCCAGACCCTGAGAAAAATTCTAAGAAGATAAACAATTCACCACTGTAATTATTATTGAAATACTGTACATTAGTTGTAGAAAAAGAAAAGGAAGTCATGATTCACTTTTCAGCCAGGCTGCATAGTATGTTTGCTAATTATTTGATTGACCTTCAATCTTATGGTATGGTTATTATCAATATTAGTTCCCTCCCATCTTTTGTGCGTTTGCTTTTCGCTTAGGAAATTGTAGATAATTGAGTTTTGCGATATTTGGAAAAGGATTGATTGGTTTAACATTTCTGTAGGATAATTGAAAAGTGTCTGATTTGCGTCCTTTATTATGGTCTTGTACTTTTGAATCATTTTAGTTCAGTTTTATTGGATTTTTCTCAAATCATCAAAGAATTGAATAGTCCTTGAAAGAAGGTAAGTATACTTTCTATAAATTAAAATATTCACTAGAATTCCAATTTGTATCGTGTACAGTAAAATAATTCTAAACAAATGATTGGGGTGACTGAGTCCCCCGCACTACCATTAATGTTAGTATCGAGTACGCACCTGCTCCCGGGTTAAAACATTTTGAAGTCTTCTCGCTTTAAATGTTAAAAAGTAACACAATTATTCTTCATTGGAATTTTATATTCTTTTTCATAATTTAACATTAATTTTAAATGCTAATTGTGTGAGGTTTAAAATTACAGTTCTTTTAAACAGTTATTTACAATTATAGCATTTATCTAAAAAAAAATCATTTTACATTTTTGTATACAATGTCGTGCACACAGTTTTACTCTCCTTACAGTTCAGCTATTATATCAAGAATAATGTTTTATTTTTTAAAAATGAACTCGTGCGAAGAGTCTGTGTTTCAGCCAATGTACGTTTGATGTATCAGTACTGAAGAAGGTATTTTATAAATAATTTCTTATTACTGAATTTGGCCGCGGTAGCCGAGTGGTATAGGTATCGGATCGTGGCTTGCCTTGTCACGAGTTCGAGCCCAGTACCACTAAAGACCCGCCGTGTAGGGCAGCGATGCACGTTAAATCTGTTGAGAGTTGAAACGTTTTCCCGTTGGTGTGGTGTGGTAGTTAGGAGAGAGGGGTGCCAGCTCAGGTGTCATCCACGTCACTTGACCATGGTTCAAAATTACGTGGTCCGTCGTCAAAAGCCCTCGTGCAGCTGAACAGTGCGACGTTAATATTCAATCAATCAATCTTATTACTAAATTAAAAACAAATTTAATAATTATTAGGGACTTCCACTGGCTTGTCTTGTAGAGGAAAGTTTTCAAAGGAAGGTTTAATATCAGAAATTGACACTTAAAGAGTTATTTTTCTATATTTAGCTGAGATCTATATTTTGTCTTCAAGGCATCCACTGCAGAAAATCCGGTTTGAAAAAGGTAGGATGTTGAAAATGGTAATAGTATACGAAGTGCTTTTGTTTTCAGTACAGGTAATTCCTCATCCACCTCTACCCCAAATTCAAAGAGCGATTTATTACAAAATTGCCTTTTACGTTTTTCACTGGATGTGAAATCTATGAAGATTTCTTCTTAGGAAGTTGAGAGCCCTTCTGGAGAGTATCTTGAAATAGATCCCTAATCCACTCGTAACTTGCTACCAAGCTGTCCTCATTCAGAAAATACTTTTTAAAATTCTTTGCCAACATAGCTAAATGATTTTACATGTTTTAAAAACAACTTTCACATGTTGTTCTACAGATTTGTAAGTTTTAACACATATCGAGCTGGGGCTTTTTTTTCCATCATTTACTTCAGTAGTGGTAAATCCAAAATTTAAGTATTTTTGAGAAGATCGCCTTGATTTAATTTTCGGAACCATGCTCGTTCGTCTGTGTACTTGTTGATTCTTTATTATGGTCGAATGTTTGCTTACGACTTAAAAATGTATGTATGATATTGTTTTAATCTACTGCCGTAAATACTTAATTACCGTGAATTACAATTAACGTGGAAATTAAAAAAAATGTACATTCAAGCTAGATTCGGTAGCTATAGGAGTATTGAGTCGACCAAAACTGACTGGAATTGTACGAGGAAAAGCTTTTTTTACATGTTTTGCGCAGACGTCCGATAGGTTGCCCAGACTCACGCAAACGTACCCTATAATGCCAGATGGGATGGATATGATAGAGAGCAACATTGACTAGACTATTTTTCTAATGACATTTGTACTTTGAGAAATGAATGCGGAAGGAAATAAATCTTTAATTAAATACATCATTTTGCGATCTGTTCCAATTTAAAAATTAGAGAAAGAAAAATAACATAATTCTAAGTAATATATATTTTAAGTAATTTTCTTAAAATATATATATTACTTAAAAGTTACATATACACAAAATTTAATATACTTATCGTATTAATTTGTACGGTTTGTTATTAAGATCGTATTGTAACTTTAGCGTCTCTCTCTCAAAGTGCATTTTTATTGCAGTAAATACATTATTGTTGTACAGGGGGGCGAGACAAAAATTATGATTGAAAATTGGGTCGCCAGTATTGAAAGTTTGAGAAACACTGCTTTTAATGTATGAGTGGTGCACAGAATATTTTATGACTAATTAATTAATACTAAATGAAGAACAAGTTTAATAATTATTAGCTACTTCCATGGGCTTGTCTTACAGAGCAAAGTTTTTGAAAGGAGTTTTAAGATAAGAAATTGACCCTCTGAGTTCATTTTCTATATTTAACTGATATCTACATTTTGTCTTCTAAGCAACCACCGCATTTTGTAATATGTTCCAATTTAAAAATCAGAGAAAGGAAAAATAACTTAGTAATTATCCTATTACTTAACTTTTTTTTGCTTAAAAGTAACATATACAAAATTTAATACTTATGTCATGAATTTGTACGGTTTATAATAAATATTGTTGCTTTATCGTAAAAGTGTTTTATTATTGCATTCACACACAGTAAATTATTATGTATAGGGGGGGGGCGCGATAAAAATTGTGATTGAAAAGGGGGGCGCCAGTATTGAAAGTTTGAGAAGCACTGATATAAAGTGAGATTAGTTTTTTGACTGTGAGATTTTAAGTATGTCAATTAAAAATTTTGTGATAATTATTTCAGTAGACTAGTATGTTAACTTTGTTGTTCATAGTAATCTGATTTTTATTTTGCATCCATATATATGCACTTCATTAAGTACTAGTTATCAAAAAACCTTCATAATTTTAAGTGTCTAAAATACAGATGCACTATGGAAATTTCTAAAATTTATTCATATTAAAAATTAATGATCTTTAAAATATAATTTTAATTTTGACTCCTGCAACGTTGCTTTAATCCTTCGTTCGATCTAAAGCTTGTTTTCATTTTTAGACTGCATTGAAAGAAAATTGGAAGGGTCTTTGTGGGTAGTTTTTAAAGACAGTAAAGAATGCAAAATAGGAATCCAATTTAATGTTCTGAATTTTTAGTATAGGTATTTTTTTTTATGTATTAGGATAATTACTTTTAACATATGTTTAAAAGTAAGATATGCTAAAGGTGTATATGTAGATAAGGTAAGAGATATGTAGGTGGATATATATATATATATATATATATATTACTTTCCTTATTTTAAAAAGAAATCTTCAGAGCAATTTCTTTTAAAAATCCTTCACTGAACTATGTTTGACAGTCATGATTGTATTACTGGAAAGATATATTTTATACAATATTTTTAACTATTAATAAGTATTATTTGTTTTTTATATCTCTAGTATTTCATAAATATTTGGTTTATTTAGATAATGAAATAATTAGAATGCATTTTTTATACCCTAAAATAAGTACAACTTAAATATACGTTTTAAAAATTAAAATTATGATCATATAATTTTCTCAAGTAATTAACCGGGGAAGACGCACATATGCAGTGGTTTTCAATACCCACACTTGCAAAAATTAATATTCCTGCCTCTCCATATCAGCAGAAATGTTTAGACCCCTCAGTATGGCTTGTCAGTTGAATTTTTCACGTAATACATGAAGTCACATCATTCCGAAAATTTTTCTCTTTTGTAGAGGTATTAGGTATTTGTTGGTATCCATCTCTTGTGTTAGTGTAACTATGGCGTTTTCAAATTGTTCTGGCTAGATTTTTCCTTCTTTGAGGAATAAGTACAAAGTACAAGGTAATGAAATCGTTCTTGATATCAATGAGAGGAAGAATACGACTCTTCAAAAGATACTTGTGACCAAACTAGCTTTTGTGGTAAAAGACAAAGTAAACAAAAGATAGATAGAACCCTTTTGAGTTTGAGATGCAAAGCATATTATAGTTTTATTTTAAAAAATTGCTTGGTGATACAGGCATGTCCAAACATGTAACTTCACCAGTTGTTGCAAGAAACTTAATTATTCTATGATTGCAAATAATTTTGGAAAGCTGCAATTTTGGGAAGGAAATTTCAAAAGGGAAATAGAATACACTGGAAGAAGAGCTTTCTGCTTTCCCAGGATTATTGTATATGGCTAGATCTCTAAAAAGTTAAAAGACTGAAAAGGATCCTGAAGGACCTCATCCTTCTTTAAAACCCCCAAAAACCAAGATGTCAGCAGAGGAGACCACATCAGAATAACACCAATGGCACTGTGGGAATTAGCACAATTTTCCCCCATAAATATGAGAAATTTATGGGCAACAGAAGTTGCATGGTTAAATATTTTTCATAAACTAATAATAAACATCTCTTGTATATCATTTAGGGGAATTTGTAACATTGGATGAGAAGGTAGAACCTTGTGGAGGACGATGTTCATTTCAGTGTAGGTATATATATGTACCAAAGAAATCTACTAAATATTAGCACCAAGATATATGCTTTGATCGATTCTAGAACTTTATATACCTTCAGTGTGTATATGGATGTATATACAAATCAGCAGCCTGATAGGCCTTTCAAGTTCATGTGAGATAGCAAGAAACAGGCTGCCTCAATCAATTCTAGGAGAAATGTTACCATAGACTCTGAATAATATTGACCAGAGTGTTACAGAAATAAATTCCATTGTTGCAAGAATATGCATCGAATACCATCGCATAAAACAGAAAACATATCTCTTCGGATTGTTGTTAATGTTAAGGGTGTTGTTCTTTCATATACATGAAATAAAATAAAATTTTCTATCTCCTTTCAACCATCCTTAACAATAAACATTTTGACGAAAGCACGGGTCAACTTAAAAAAAAAAAAAAATCAAAAGATTTTCTACAAAAAGAGCAATAAATGTCTATGAAATGGAGAGATTGTTATTCTGTAGTCAGAATTTGAAATCTGTGACTTATGGTCCTTTTCCCTCATCTTTAAATTTTCCCTGCATAAATTCGCTAATAGTATTACTCTGAATAATATTCGCTCTATTGCGAATAGTATTGCTTCTGAATATTATTGTTCTCTGTAAATATTATTGCTGAACCCCACCAGAAAAGTTCAGAGATATGAGAAAGCCTTTTCATTTTTAGAACATCATTTGAAATCGAAACATAAAGAGTATTCCTTGATTAGCCACAAGCCAACACACACCGCAGATTCCATGTGTGCTCAAGAAAAAAGGACAGAAAATCTAGAACTATATGCTAAGCGCAAAAAATAAAAAGTTTCCCTAGAACGCTGTTTAAATAGAGGCATTTTGCAGAAACAAATGCCTCTGACTTTTAAAGTAGTTTACTCAGTAATGTAAATTCTAATCACATTTAATATTCCCTATATTAAATCAATTATTTCGTTTGCAACCTTCTGAAAAGAAAGTACTTTTAATTTATTTATTGTTAAACTTTAGTTTATTACTTATTTTTTAACTTATCACTTTATATATATAACAAAGGCTGTAATTATCATTAATTGCATGATTTTTAAAATAGTAATTCATTTTGTAATTTACTACTTAATGTGCTTGAGGTTGTTCAGTAGATCTTGTGCATTTTTTTTTGTATCGTGTCCTTAATTTATAGTGCGCGTCTTCTCAGGTTAATGCCTTGATTTATTTGTGTTTCAGAACTGATGTGCTTAATTTTTGCTTTTAAATTACTTTTTAGGTATTTTTGGATATACATTATCTTTATTGCCCAGAAAAATGAGTTTTGAAATAGTGACTATCCCAAAGCTAATAGATGGATTTGAAGTCAGTTATATCAAATTAGAGGATGGAAGTTACTGCTGCACTGTTGTTGAAAGCATCGCTGAAAGAAAAAAAGAAGAACCTTCGTTTTCAGTGACACTTGGTAGTGAGGTTTTAATAAGTTTGTTTAAAAAATACCTTTCAGATGAAGAGTATCGAAATGAAATTTTCTCAAAAGCAGAGGGTGTTGATGACATGTCATTGTTTCAAGTGAATGAAAATTTCGAGTATGTCATGAATAAAGTCATCATACTAGCCATAATAAAAAAATTTCATGATAGCCCATATCTTGTAGTAGAAGACCATCTTTTAATACCTGCAATAAAACGTGCTTTGAATGAATTGAATGAGGATGTAGAAATAGAAGTGGACGATTTTCTAATGGAAGAAATGGGAAAATTAGAGTTAGTAAAAGAACAGAAAAAATTGCCAGAAAGAAAGTTGCATTCGATTTCAAAAATAATCTGGCCGAACTAACTGTTGATCTCGAATAAGATTCGGAGTCTCAGAATGTACCAAATACAGGCTGTCAATCTCTGCCTCAATTCTAAAATTTCTAAATTTTCTCTTTCACTGAAGCAAATTTGCAGTGAAAAAATTCTATGTGAAAAGAAGTTATTTTATAGGATGTATGATACATTTAAATCATATTCAAAATTTCGGATGGTGTTAAGTATGCATTTTCTTTGTATGAAATTGCTTTAATAGGTATAATTGTATTCCAGACCCTGTTTTTGTAGAGACAGAATGAAAACCGCGCTGCCCTCATTTTCAAAGTTCATTTCATAATTATGTGCGATATAGCTTTGATGTATGCGTTTCTCACATTTGAATGTAACTCACTCCATTTGGACATTTAAGCATTTCAATAAGTCTTCAGCTGTCATAAGTAACGAGTTGCCATATCTTCCATCTACTAGGAGTCAAGTAGAATATGCACTTTTGAATGTTGTGAAAAGTTGTACATAAAGGTTGTACATTGTGCTAATAAAGAGGATGCTGTGTAAAAGACAGCTGTTTTCATTTTGAATCTGTATCATTTTTCCACGAATTTTATAACATTTGATGTCCATTGAGAACTACTAAATTAGCCCAAACACCAACCTATAAATTAACTAACAAATATAATTTAGTAATTTTTTTAAAAAAATCTATTTTCAGAAATGATCTTTTTTAAATTCAAAGGTCTACTAATAGAAACAATGTGTGAGAATAAATTTAACTTAATCTACTGATTCTAGTATAATTTCTATATTATTTGAACTTGTAATACAGTGAAAATCTGAGTGTAATACACGAAACTGAGTGAACTGAAATATTTTTTCGTGTTAAAATATATTGCAAAAAGAAAGGAAAAAAACATAGTCATCAAAACATTATTTTACATAGATATGTATATTTGCATGTATTTAATAAAAATCAATGAAACAAGTACGAACATTCACAAGATCTTGATGAAATGTAATATTTTTTTTGAAAAGAGCAAAACATTTTGATTGAGTTTTTGAAAAATATAATGTGTTATTTTTATTTGCATTGTCTTTTTTTCCCTTTAGCATCAAGTTCTCAACAAATTATTCAATGTCATCTAATTTTTTTAAAATTCATTTTACCATTGGATTATACCATCTTAATAACACTTTTCATGGTGTTCCTCATTTCATATGACATAGGAACTGGAGCTGCATTATTCCTTTCAATTTTGTCGCAGGAATCTGCATAAATATTTTTTTGTTTTGAACAAACTCCAAAATGATGCCATAATCCTACCATAATTGATGCTCTACACTCATTATCATAATTTAATGCAACAAATTCTTTTGATGATACTGTAGGACAGTCCAATAATACAGAAACTTTCTCAAATATTTCAACAAGTTTCTGGTGTTTTTCGTATTTTGTTCATTCCAATAAGGGAAATTTTTTCGTTTTAAGAGGGGGAGGGGGAAATGCATGAAAAAAAGTAGTTTGTCGAGACCGTTGTTTCGTGTTAACCGATATTTCGTCTTAAACGTTTTCGCGTTAAACGTATTCCATTGTATTTGCAATTTCTTATATTGCATTGTTCACATTATTAAAAAAAATAATTCTTTCCTTTTAACCTATTGATTACAATATCACAAACACATACGACTGAACAGTCAGTTATATATAATTTACTATCATTTAATCCGCAAAACTGAAGAATTTTCACACATAAAGGGCGTTACACTCGACTCCACTGGAGTGAGGTTCCAAACTACACATTGGAAGATCAGAGTCGATGGTCTTGCGTTGCCAGAACAAAGACATCTTTGCAGTGTAAGAACTAGATTAAATATTAAACAAAACAAAATATTCCAGATACTATTTTCTTATTGCACACGCACAAAGTATTCTCGCCCATTGAAAAAAAAAAAAAATACACTATCCTAAGTTGATAATTTCAATTACAGCTCAAGCTTTAATGTATGATTATGACTAGAATTTCTAAACCTTGACCCCATTGCTGTAGTAACGAAAGGTTACCAGATAACAAACTGTATTACTATTGACGTCATCCGAGTTGTAAACAACGCCATCTATTGAATAAAGGACCGTTTAGACTTAGCTGGAATCTTGGCAGACTCCTCCGTTCCATATCTGGGACTAGACTGGGCTTGGTATTGCAGTCATTGTGAGAGATATACGTGACAAATGAAGCAGGAACCAATGAGAGGCGATGAGTTGGACTTAGTTTCGGCGGCTGGCAGTAGAAGGGTTGCTATTGAATAAGAGAAATGTTCTAATTCACCTTACCCTACCAAGGCCGTCTTGAAGGACCAGGCCGAGACAAAGTTTTGATGACGTCACGAAAGGAGGGAAAGCTTTTCTACGCGCATTCACTCTGTAAGGAATATAAAGCTTTGAACATTTATTTTCTTTCCGTATTTATATTGATTATTTCTTTTTAATTCTCACTTAGAATATTTTTTGATGAAAGTTATGTATTAACACGTAAGAATGATGCATAATATTTTCCCGGATAAAGGGTCAAAATCATTCATGAAAGGCTCCTAACATTATAAGAAAAAACTGAATCAAGGTAAAATAACTTCAAACAGATAGAATAAAAACAAAACATTTTCTTGCAAAGAAAATGTGAAAAGTAGAGCATTAGAGGCATATTAATAAAAAATCAAGTGAATTTAGAAACATTTTGCTGGAGTTATTTTTTCGTGTGAAATGACATTTTTTTATGCTCATTGAATCAATGAATCATAACAAAAGAAAGAATTATAAAAAAATATGCATGCAAAAATATATACAAATATAGAAATGACAGTTTTAGACACGACAGTATTATATAGTAAAAATAGATTCTAGATTATACGTTAAAAATATCCAATTAAAATAACTCATTCATTCAATATTCAAAAATATAAAATAATTTCAATCCAATAAAATAGAAAAGAAACATTTATTTGTAAAGAAAATAGGAAAAGTAAAGTATTTGAGGCATATTATTACATAAAAAATGCATATGACAAGAACAGTTTAAACACCATAATAATTATATAGCAAATATAGGACGTTAAAAATGTATATAAATTAGAGTAAATACACTTACCTATAAATAATCAGAAAAAAATCTTTTCATGGAATATATCATTAATGAGGCAACGTACTGATTAGTTTCAAATTTTGAATCATTTGCATTTGTGACAATATTTAAATTATTAATTACATTATTTTTATGCATATGCATTAAAATTCAATATTATGCTATGGTAAAAATATCTAAAAATCAAACAAAAGTTTTGAAATTTAAAAAACATTTTACATACTTTGAATGCTAAAATCTTTATGAAAATAATTTAAATGAATAATGTAAATAAATAATTTTTCTTCAAATAATAGTTATATGAACAATTAAACATGTTCATAAAATGTATGTAGTATAAAAAATTACAAGGATATACATGCACAATGAATAGCATACGTATCGATAATTGAATATTTAAATAAATAAAACAGAAAAATATAAAAAGCAAACATTAATTTAATTGGCCTTAAGTTTCTTCATTTTTCGGTTATCCTTCATGGGTAAAATTTCTTCACTGCGCTTTTTTGAATATTTATTTAAGCATATATTCCCAAATGTAACGAATACTTTTTAAAATATGAAAATGCAGGAATGTTACAATTTACACAAGGTGAATGAAAGACATTCCACAACTCATGTAGTTCTAGATACGCTTCAGTTATGCTTGTAAAGCAAGAGAATTGGCAATCAACTTAAAAATTTCGATTCGAATGTTTTCGATATTAACAAATTAAAAAGGAAATATTGCGTTGAAATGACTTTCATAACAATATCTGTGGGCATTTTTAAACCTCTATCCAGAAGTCTCAAATATTTTGTCCCTTCGGTATTTTCCAAGTCGAAATTAATCTGCTTATCTAAAACAAATGTACGCTTGCAATTGGAGCATTCAAATTTTATATTATGCACACAATATCCCGCTATATACATTAAAGCTTGATACTCTTCGATTGAAATATCATCTGATTTATTTCTAATGTTTAATATTTCGTTGAAATCTGTAATATCTACTTTAACATGAAATATCTCACCTGAATGATTTGAAATTAATTTTTTTAGAGTGAGATAGTACCATATTTATCTGAGTGCAAAGTTAACACACTTTTAATGCGCAACTTTTTTTCAGCTTGCAAAATTTCCTGCACAGTGACATGATAATTTGCTCCAGACATTTGTCTGTATTGCCCAAATCTGGCTTCTAAATTATCAGTTTGGAACTTTCCAGTTAAAACATATTTGAAATTATGCTCCGTCAAAATATACTTTATTAGTTCTGGGATGGTATTTACCGTATGCCTCAAAGCAAAAAATGTTTCCTCGCTTAAACAACCTTCTCGTTTATTTCGTTTTAAATTTTTCCAGCAGTCCAACCACTGAACAAATTTTGAAAAAAAAGTGAATCTATCATCATCCATTGATGAAAAAGGAGCACTGTTTTTCAAATTAAGATTTTGACCCTTAGTTGGGTTTTTAATATTCATTATTTGCCAGAAATCTAAAATATATTTGATATGAATATTGCAGTGTCCCTAAACATTTCTGGGTAGCCTATTTTATCTTTTAATATATTAAGTGCAGTCACATTGCTTTCTTCAAAAATTTTTTTAACTAATTTAACATTTTGTTTCTCAAAATTTGTTGGTTTTAAAGCTTTTAAACATAATTTAGGAGCTAATTTCACAATAATGTTCATTTCTTCGTTATAAATTTTAAATAATGACGAAAAAGATGCTTTTCGGATTTGAGAAAATCTGAAGGATCAGGATACATTAAAGAAAAATCAGTATTTTTCTGATTTAACCAATTATTTCGTATAGATTTGATAAGATGTACTCTGAATCAAAAATAAGATGTAATTTTTTCCATTATTAGCTGGATTCTGAATAACACTCTTTATGGTACCATTACACAATTTAGAAAACAATTTCTATTTACTCTGTTATTATCACTTACAATGCAAACAAATGAAAAACCTACCTTTTCCATTAGTGAAAAAATTTCTAAAGTCATAGAATACAAGTCTTCAGCATTCATGTTCTTTACAGGGTTCAATGATACTATTTCTTTATTTTTACTCAATAAAGAAGAGTAAAGAAAACATTGAATCGTAGTAGCTGCTTCTCCTTTCTCGGTAAATCCAATGATTTTATTACATTTATATGTAATCGCTGATTTGATGAAAATTTCATCAATTTATAATATTACCTGTTTCTCATGGTCTTTCAGTTCTTTACACCTACCTCGTAGATAATTTTCATTAGCCAGAGTTGACAAACCTGGAGTAACATTTAATCCAGATGCAACTCTCTGTAATTATCTCACACTAGGAAGAATTATATTCCCCTTATCTCTTACATAGGAATAACATGTGGTAGATTTAATGTACATGCAGAAAGAAAAAAACCATTAAATTACTGCTATACTTACGGCCATGTTTATTCAAATTTAATAATTTCATTTGCTCTAAAATAAAATTTACTGCCTCGAAATTTTTAGCATTACAGTTTTCAATATATTTTTCCCACGATTGAATAGCCATAACATGATGAGGAACAGAATTAATGGAACAGATTTCTTCAAAAACATTTACTGTATTAAGGATATTCACCAATTCGCTGAAATATGTTAACCTAGGAGGATTATTAAGAATTTTTCCAACAGAAGGTATATTTAATTCACGATTATTATTAAATGTAACAATAGAGAGATCTGTATTTATTTTCAGGGATTTTAAAATAGAAGGACAATTTTCGCAATTCATAAAAAGAAATGTTATGCAAATTTCACAATCATGTTTTGGAACATTATTTTTAGATAAGAAATCAGATATGGGATTTTCTCGCATTAGCAGATTTTCTTTTAAACATTCAAAACTGGTAATTGCGTTTTTCTTAATGAAATTAGTAAACAGTTGTTCGTCTAATTGTTTCATTTTTTCCTTTCGTTAAATTGTCACCGAGCATTCTTTAATTGTTTCATTCAAGTAGGATGGACAACCAGAGAAAATGCAAGGATATGCATTCTCTCATAATTTTGGATACACTCTAGGTATTTCTATAATAGTACCAGTCTTGTCTGTAATTTTATCTTTTCTCACAATGAAAGATTCAGGGAAATGTTTAATGCACACTACACTATTGTTAGTATTTTTAAAATCCCTAGGAATTTTCTTTTTCCAAGTTTCTAATGACTGTTCATCTTTTGGGAAACAAAACACAGAAACGTACGGCTTCCCCGGTTTATTAGAGGAACAATTTGGTACACAACAGTAACGAGGCATTATTATGAAATGTGTGCAGCTTTAGGTTAAGTTATTAATAATAACTTTCAGTTAATTAAGATTTGTGACAGAATAAACAAAACACTAATTTCTCTTATAAAACAAAATATATTTTTACAAATAATCAAGGATGTTGGCATATATGCGTCAGTTTATTATATCGTGTTCTCAAGACTCAAAAGAAAAAAATTCAATGACAAGAATAAAGTTATACAGTTGTAAAGGACAGTTTTTGTAGAGATTTTCTCTCACTAGATAGCTGCACCTGTCAGCTGTTTCCGAATCGGCGAAACGTGGTATGGTGCAAGATAGTCCCAATTAATTCTATTCAAATAAATGTTAAACTTAAATAAGAATTGTTAAACTTATTTTATATAAATGCACTTAATTTCTGTTAATTTTTAAAATGATCCTCATAATTTATATTTCAGTTTTTATATTTTTACTTGTGTACTTGTATCGATTATATTATGCTTAACTGCCACATAACTGTATTAAATACTAAAAACGTGGCATTTACTGTACAACGTGTGGAGATAGCTTTGCTGACGGTGTTGAATGAACACGCTTAATAAATTTCCAGTACATATTGATAAAGTCTGTGAATAAGGAATTTAATGAAAACTCAACACTTGAATATTTATTAGAGTGCTATGAAACAAGCACCTAATAACTGGTGACCCTGGATTTATTCACTGTTAACTGGATTATTCAATATGACAGAAGCTGAAAAGTTCTTAGCAAGCGGTGTCAGCATCAAAATACCGCCGTTCTGGTTCGACAAACCTGAGATATGGTTTTATCAGGTCGAAGCACAGTTCAGGATTTGCCGGATTACTTCGGAGGAGACGATGTTTAGTCACCTCGTGGCTCAACTGGAAACGAGGGTGTTGGAAGATATCTGGGACATTGTAAAAGATCCTAACCCCGACAAATATTCAACTACGAAGGAACGTCTTTTGAAGATATTCGTCGAAAGCGAAAACAAAAAATCAAGCGTCTTCTCACGGGGATTGAGTTAGGTGACATGTTGCCTAGTCAACTGCTAAGAAAAATGCGCGCCCTCGCTGGTACCGATGTCTCGAAAAAGGCGTTGCGCACACTATGGCTGGATAAAATGCCAGATTCTGTTAAGTGCATTGTAATTGTCAGTGAAGAACACCTCGACAAAATAGCGGCGATGGCAGACAAGATCGTAGAGATGGCGCCGAGAACAGTAGATATCGCAGCGGTGCAGGATTCCGCAGGAGTTGATCAACTCATGGCTAAAATAGCCACCCTTGAAGGCGAAATTGCCTCATTAAAGCTGCAACGGAAATTTCGCAGCCCTAGCCCTCATCACCATCAGAGGAGCAGAAGTCACAGCAAATCAAGGCGCCGCTACAATCCCCAGGGAAGATATTGCTTCTACCATTTCCGATTCGGGAAGAAGGGCCTCCCTGGCAAATGTGTACAGCCGTGCAGCTTCAATGAGCCGGAAAACGAATCAAAGCAGTAGACGCCACGGCGAGTCCTGCTACCGACATTTTAGGACGAAAATCCCGGTTATTTGTCAAGGACAGAGAAACCGGATGTCAATTCCTTGTGGATAGCGGAGCAGACGTCTCGATCCTCCCCTGGACAAAAACGAAAGGTGAGTGCCAAGCCTCTCAATATAAACTGTATGCTGCTAATGGCACTGAAATTCCAACACATATGGTCTAAAAATTCTCACGCTGGATCTAGGCCTAAGACGCCCATTTCAGTGGCCGTTTATTATTGACAAAGTTAAGCGAAGAATCATAGGTGCTGATTTCCTTCAAAAATTCCAGTTGCTGATAGATCTGCATAACAGGAAATTAATTGATGGAGTAACAAATCTTTCAATTAAAGGAGAAGTTGCTACCATCCAAGAAAATAATGATCTCAGCACGGTCAATAGAGCCTCCAAGTATTTCAACCTGCTTAACTCGTATCCTGATTTAATCAAGCCAAACTTGGTTAACAGAGTTGTCAAACATGGAGTAAAGCACCACATCCTAACAACTGGCCAACCGGTTTATTCGAAGGCAAGGCAACTGGCCCCTGATAAGTTGAAACTGGAGACGCAGGAGTTCCAGTTTATGCTGGACAACGACATCATTAGACCCTCAAAATCTCAATGGGCAAGTCCATTGCACTTGGTTAATAAGAAGGATGGCACATTAAGACCATGTGGTGATTACAGGCGACTCAACGCACAGACAATACCAGATCGATATCCAATTCCTAGAATTGAGGACTTTAATTACATCCTGAAGGATAAAAAGATATTTTCAAAGATAGATCTTGTAAAGGCATATTATCAGATACCTATTGCTGAGGAAGACAAAGAAAAAAACTGCCATCACCACCCCATTTGGCTTGTACGAGTTCAATACTATGAGTTTTGGACTAAAGAATGCTCCTTCAACCTTCCAACGTTTCATTACTTAAGTACTGTATGGACTCGACTTTGTTTTCCCTTATCTTGATGATGTATTTGTTGCCTCATCTACGGAAGAGGAACACAGTGAACACCTAAAAATGGTATTTGAAAGATTCCAGCAATATGGACTTCGAATAAATGTTTCCAAATCAGTAATGGGAGCTGACCAAGTTGAATATTTGGGATTTCTGATCACGGCAGAAGGTTCTCGGCCATTGCCAGAAAAAGTTCAAGCTATCTTAAACTACAAACTACCAGAAACTATTCATGACATGCGGACGTTTCTGGGCATGATAAATTTTTACCGAAGATACCTAAAGGATGCTGCTAAGACTCAAGCACATCTACACGAACTGTTAAAAGGAGCGAAGAAGAAAGACCGCAGAAAAGTGCATTGGACTGATGACACCAGGAGAAGCTTCGAAAAATGCAAAACTAACCTTGCCGAAGTTGCTCTTTTATCCTTTCCAAGATCTGGACTACCCCTATCACTTTGCACAGATGCATCAGATTTTGCTGTTGGCGCAGTACTCCAGCAGTTAGAAAACGAGGGTTGGAAGCCAATAGCTTTTTACTCAAAGAAGCTAAATGAAACACAAACAAGGTATAGTACCTATGACCGAGAACTATTGGGAATATACCTCTCAGTGAAACATTTCAAGCACCTGCTGAAAGGGAATGCTTTTGTTATATATACTGACCACAAGCCTCTGACTTTTGCATTTAAGCAAAAAATGAAAAAGCATCACCAAGACAACAACAACAACTTCAATACATTTCAGAATTTAGTTGTAACATTCAACATGTATTGGGTAAAGATAATGTTGTTGCAGATGCCTTATCCAGAATTCATTCAATTTCTGAAATCAATTTTGAGGCAATTGCAGAAGAGCAAACTATTGACGAAGAGTTGCAACAATTATTGCAGAACAATTCTCTAAAATTTAAACCTTCGACATTGCCATCTAGAGAAAAACTTTGATGTGACATCTCAACACAAAAAAATTAGGCCTTACATTCCACAAAAATTTAGGTTTCAAATATTCCAACTAATTCATGGCTTAGCTCACCCTGGTATTAAATCTACAGTAAAACTGATGATTGAAAAATATGTCTGGTCAGATATTAAAAAGCAAGTCAGAGAATGGGCAAAGGCTTGCATTAGATGCCAAAAATGTAAAGTCAGCAGACATACAAAATCTAAATTAGAGAATTCGAACAACCAGATGAAAGGTTTAGTGTAGTTCATATAGATCTCATTGGAAAACTACCACCTTCAGAAGGGATGCAGTATTGCTTAACCTGCATTGACCGATTCTCTTGCTGGATGGAAGCAATTCCTATACCTGAAATAACAGCTGAAATAGTTGGGAGAGCATTTTATGAGAAATGGATTTGCAGGTTTGGAGTACCTGCCAAATTAGTCACAGACCAAGGTCGACAGTTTGAGGCAGAACTATTTAGAAGCATAGCTGCAATATGTGGTGCTAAAGTAGCCCACACAACATCTTACCATCCTCAATGTAATGGGAAAGTAGAACGTTTGCATAGGACCTTGAAAGGTGCTATAAAAGCTCACAACAATATTAGGTGGACAGAGTCATTACCCGCTGTGTTGTTAGGTTTAAGAGCTGCCATAAGACCTGACATTAGTTACGCAATTGCACAGATGGTCTATGATACTTCCATTAAATTACCTGGTGAATTTTTTGATCCCCCTACTATTAACATGGATCCACAGAATTTTATTGCCAAATTACAGCAACACATGGCAGAGCTAAAGCCACTGAAGTCTCCTACCAACAGGAAGCATAATATCTTTGTGCATAAAGATTTGGAATCCTGTTCCCATGAGTTTATTCGTATCCGCAGAGTTAAAAAGCATTAGAACCACCATATGAAAGATCACATGCTGTACAAAATAAGTATGATAAGTATTTCACAATCTTAATCAAAGATAAAGCAGTTAATATCTCTGTAGATAGACTGAAACCTGCCTATTTGTTAGCAGTGGACAATCAAAATGAACAAACTAGTGTTGGGAAAAAATGAGACTTCAAATTGGAAAGAACTTTCCCCATTGCCTGATGAACAACCTACTACCAGCTGTGGCAGAAAGATAAAAAAACAAGTAAGATTTAGAGAATAAACAAAATAGCAACTATTATGTATATAAGTGTTAAAGTTTGAAATTCCTTTCACTTATTACTAGTAAACAGTTATTAAAAATTAGTAAATTTGAAAATCACCATTTATAAAAATGTATCTATTTGATTAAATATATTTCTTTTGGTAATGCAATTCATGTACATATAGTGAAAAAGTTATAGTAAACACTGCTTTAAGGGGTGTTGGAAAGCTAAAATCTTATTTTTTTGACAATTTGAGATTTTTACATTTTCAAACTGTATAGATTTTAACCTTTCTAAAATACCTTACTTTAACCTCTAGGGTATTTAGAAGCCCTAAAAACGTATTTTAAAATAATTATTGAATTTGGGCTACGCCCATTTTAATGGAGAAAATTGTAAACAAATTACTTTGTTTTTGCTTAAAAGTGTAACGACTGATATAAACCAAAACATGTATCTTTTATTTTAAATTGAGCCTTTTATTTTTTTTATTTCCTAGTCGATTAGAAGTCTCACTGTATACATTAAAATCAATTTATCTCAAAATGTAAATTTTACTGTGCGATGTACCTTTTCTGAGAAACTACTGTTTACAGATATGTAAATTTTTTATGAATTATTTATAATGACGTCTAATATATACTAAAATGAGTTTTTTGTAAAAAACTCAAAATTTAATTTTTACAAATTTTTTAAGTAAAAAATAGGTCAAATTTCGCAATGTTTGATAAAATATTTCATAACTTATTAAAAAATTCAAAATTAGCTAAAAGCTCATTTTAGTATAATGAGGGAGGGGTACTTTAATACTATGAAAAATTTCAAGCATGTACATAAAACAGATTTTGAGAAAGGTACATCGAAAACAGCCAATTTAACATTGTCAGTATAGAGAAACAGAGAGGTTTCCAACTCCCCTTAAATGTTGTAGATATTCTTATAAAATGACAATGTGTGTACTTTTTTTTTCCTGGATTTTAGAATTGAAAATTGACTCTTAATTGGTTATATATACATGTATGATTTTTATGCTAGTATTGTGAAATTTAAATAATTATTCTTCCACTATCCTGATATAACCTCATCAGTAAGCTTGTAAGCAAAAGTAGAATTGTTTGTAATTTCATAACAGCGAGAATCTAAATCAAACAAAAGCTTTGTAAATTAAAAGAAATTCAAGAGCATGATGTAAAATGTTCCATATATATTCTCGCATTCAAATTAATATATGTAATACAAAGTTCAACTTTATGTCACAAATAATTATTCATTACTACTGTTTTTTACATTGTCAACAAAAATTCTCTCATTAGTATTACAATTTGTGGGCATCTCATCTCTTAAATGTGTTACAGAATGTATTTTTTTCATTGGAAAGTATGTATTTTAACAAAATTATCTATTATGTATTTAATAATGAACATAAAGTTTCAGGATATCAATATAAATAGAGGTGTTAGCATCAAATTCTATGTTTATAAATAGATATGTGTTAGCATCAAATTCTATGAGTATAAATAAATATGTGTTAGCACTAAATAAAATGTGTATAAATAGATACTGTTTTGCATAAAAATGCTCAATTGTGGTAAATGGAATTGTATTAGTGATTAACTGAGTTATAATTATGTGGTGAATTGAAACTAAAATTTTCTGGTATTCTTTCTTGTAAATAGGAAGTTTTCTGTATGTTATATATTATAAAATTACCCATTGTGTATGTAAATATGAAAATTGATTTTTTAACACTATTGGATTTGATATGTTTCATAATAGTCCACAAAAAATTAAGGTGTCATTGCAGAGTAACTGATAACTGGAATTCTAATGTAAATATGCAATATTGTTGTTAAAAGTATAGCTGAAAATTACTGTTTTGTTTCTTAAATATGTATTGATGGCTTAATATTTTTAAATATATTTGTTAAAGGATCACATACTATAATAACTTATCATCATTGAATATAATTGGTACATATAGTATTTTTTATTTGTGTGTGTATGATTTCTCCATGTATATAGTATACTAAATGTGAAAATCATGGGTACGGCATAGGAAGTTTTGGTAACTTGTAAAAATACAACGTTAAAAATGTTATTGAAAAAAATAAGATTGTAATTGTAATCTGTTCAATAAGTCTGAAACTATCCCTGCCATATATTTTTTCTATGTATCGTAACTTTGTTACTGGCAAGGGAGTAATGTAAAGGACAGTTTTCGTAGAGATTTTCTCTCACTAGATAGCTGCACCTGTCAGCTGTTTCCGAATCGGCGAAACGTGGTATGGTGCAAGATAGTCCCAATTAATTCTATTCAAATAAATGTTAAACTTAAATAAGAATTGTTAAACTTATTTTATATAAATGCACTTAATTTCTGTTAATTTTTAAAATGATCCTCATAATTTATATTTCAGTTTTTATATTTTTACTTGTGTACTTGTATCGATTATATTATGCTTAACTGCCACATAACTGTATTAAATACTAAAAACGTGACATTTACTGTACAACGTGTGGAGATAGCTTTGCTGACGGTGTTGAATGAACACGCTTAATAAATTTCCAGTACATATTGATAAAGTCTGAATAAGGAATTTAATGAAAACTCAACACTTGAGTATTTATTAGAGTGCTATGAAACAAGCACCTAATACAGTAATATAAATATCGTACTTTTTTTTTCTTTATGGTTAATAAAGAAATCCTGAGTAATCCTTTTCCCAGAAAAACCAGTCAATTTATCCTGAGTAATGAATATAAATACATATAAGAAAATCTATCAACTACTTTACTTAATTGCTACATCTAACAACACTCAAATGCCTTTGCCACTTGTCGAAACTGGGATCAGTGTAAAAGCTGGCTCCTGCTTCTTCCTCCTGCTGTTGCGTTTGCAAGTTCTACTTGCAGACTCCATTCTTTTTCGTTCTAGCTGCGGGAAAAAAAAAAATTGCAGCATTTTCTCTCTACTGCGTTTTGGTGCTTCTCGAACGCGTTTTTGGGCTTTTCGCCCCCTTCCTGCGCTCTTCCACTCTCGCCCTCGTGACGTCACTTCGGTTTCGTTCTCGTTTGGCTTCTTCTTCCACTGGCCTCATCCCCTGCGGGGGGAGTGTTTTCCGATATCGCATTTCTCTTCACCCTTTTTTCCTTGATTCTGGGTATAAGCGATTTATTTCGCTGGCACCCGAGGCATCTTATTTTCGTTTTCGTTATCAACTACTTCAGCATACAAGATGGAAATGGGAATACGATCATTTTCTCCTGCCAAACCCTTCCCTCCTTTGATCACATGACTACTTTCAGGTCATCGGAGTGTCAGAGCTTAGTCTTTCTAGAGAGCTTTGACCCTACTCGGTGGAAAAATTTTAACTATTGAGATATTGGCCAGCAAGTGGAAATATAAGAAAAGTTGAAATTAAAAAGAGAAAAATTTAGAATATTTGACTAAGAATAGTTAGAAGTTAATAAAATTAACTTTCTTATAGGGATTCTAGAATTAGGTAAGCTTGTTGTTTAAAATCATCAGTGGCTTTAATATTGAATAAAGGAGATTTATAAAAATTAGATAACGATATTAAACTATTCAAACATAATTCAAATTATATTGTAACACAGGGTGTCTTGCACTTATGAATAATGCATCAGAAATTTCAAGCAGTTTTTATTTTCTTAATCAATTCTCTAGACAAACCCGGCCTTCTCTATAAAGGGGAAGGTTTTACAAAAATTACCAAGACGAACGTGCAAATGCATGTTTATTTCTAATGCATGATTTCGTTTCTGCTATTACATTTTCTTAGAAAAATTTTTGCACTTTCTTTTTATTGGTTTATATAGAGCGTTTGAACAGATGCTTGACCCAAGACAATTTATTAATTTTAATTTGCTAAAGGAGTGCTCAGCACTTTCTGTAGTAATTGTTAACGTAAAGGAAAGTTGTAACGCATTTAGAAAAACTCATTATAGTTATTTAGTATGCATTTTGAAAAAATCTTTCTTATAACACACAAAATAAGATCGAAATTTATGGGTGCGCCTTATACGCCGAATATAAAAGTACTAGCTGAATGGCCCGGCGTTGCACGGGCTTCCTAGAGTGAAAAAATATTTCATTCCCTTCTTAGTATCAACCATTCCAGAGGTGGGTGTGATTTCTGTATTAATATGCCTGTAAAATCCTTTTTTTTTTTTTTCGAAGTTTCTTCTACCTCTTAGCCCTCCCCGAGGGGTATATTTCTTCTCCGCTTATCCCGGCTTTGCACGTGCTTTTTCGTGGGTATAACTTTCCCCCCATGGAAATTTTCCCTTTCTCACTGGATGTGTGGGTGTGTACAAGCACGATGTGAGTGATTGTTATAATGATGTCATTAAAACTCAATCTTCCAAAATTTCTTCCGCATTTTTTACTTTGTCAGAAAGGTTTCTTTCCCCTTCTTTCAGCCCGGCGTGTTGCACAGGCTTTTCCAATTATAAAACTCTTTTCCCCCAGAGATAAAATCTTTTCCCAAATTTCTATTCTCAATTAATAATTTACAAAGCTAATCTACTTTTATTCACAAGAAAAAAAGACAGTGTACGAATTTATAATTTAATAATTAATTTAGTAATGAATAATAGAAAGCAATGTTGCTTTAGATTTTTTTTTTTTTAGAAAAGATTTTAATTCTATCCATTTTTGTTAAATAATGAATCAAAAAATTCTTACAGTTAGCTATTGAAACAACTGCTTATTTTTGGATGCGTGTTCTTAAATTCATACGTAAACAAACGTATCTATTTGTGTAAGGCTATCTTCGCAAGAAACGGTAAATACAAAGATACCAATAGATTGGAAATGATCCGAGGAATCCGTTTTGACCGTTTAATTTCTCAAGTTACAATTATTTGAAAAGATATTAATTAAAAACGATAAAAAGCACAAATCGTCTTCATTGTTGTAACAAAGAAGACCCGGCCAGTTTGGCTGAAAATAGATTTTTGACGCCAACTTTGGTCATTTTATAATGTAACGTCGTGAGTAGCTAACCATAACAGCCTAATATGAAAATAAACGACTGTTTATTTGCTAAACAATTTGTTAGTGAAGTAATAGATTACAGTTCATATGCCAAGCCGGTGCAGTCAGTTTATATTCTAATCTCAACACCACCGGCGTTCATGGTCTTTCCTTCCTTTCCTCTTCAATCTCGGACTAAGATCTTTTTTTTAGCACTCTTCCAGTCCGTTCCAACCAGGGCTCTCCTCTCATGCTTTCTCGATCCAGGGCAGGGCTTTTTACTTTTTCTCCATCCAAGCCTGGGCTCCTCTCTGATGTCCTTTTCTTCTACTGAAAAAAAACCTTTTAAACACCAGGGGTGGGTCTACAACACGCCCCTCGTCCCTTCTTATTGGCTGGTCACAAAAGTCTCTCTCGGCCTCCCTCCTCCTATTTGTGCATAACACACCAATACACACCCGGACCGTCTGGCCCAAGGCGCAATAATTCCTTGTCCAACATCTGGACACACTTGTCCATCGCGCCACCTGTTTCTATTATCCCCTTCTCTCAACACCAGAAAAGACGACATGATGCTTTTAAGACAGGCTTCGCCTATTGTCACTGGGGTGCCAGCTCTCCTTTACTATTATGGCTGCCAGACAAGACGTCTTCACTCCCCGAGTTCAGACAATAAACAATGGCCCCATGGCCACGAGCACTGGTCATTTACCAGCTGGTGAAACTATGTGACAATCGATGGGTGTGAGTTCACAACAATCGAAGACGTCGTACTTGTCATTTAACAGCTGGTGAAGCTATAGAACTTATCATGAATCGAAGAATGGGGATTTTCAACAATCAACGACGTCACAATAACAATAACGATGTTACAACGTTGCAGACGAAAGTTTGAGTTGAATATTTTTCAAGTTTTTAATTAATATCTTTTCAACTAATTGGAATATCGGAATATAAATGGTCAAAACGGATTCCTCGGATCATTCCCTAAATTTTGATACCTTCTGCTAGTTTCTGCGTCTTGTGGTTCTTGAGAAAATTGGGATATATACATATATACGTTTGTTTACCTACGAATTTTAATAGTGTAGACAGTAAGACCCCACTTAACGCGGTGTATATGTTCCATCAAAGTAGAGTGTAATATGAAACAGTGTTAAACGAGGTGATCTCATCGTGTAAATAATGGAGTTAGGGGAAGATGGGTAGAAAATTGGTCTGGGGTATTTTACCATTAAATTTATTATGTTTTTCATTACAATAGAGCAAAATTTGTTCCTTACAAATATAGAAACATAATTAATGAATATGCATATACAAATAAATAAAATTCTAAATCAGTATGTTTACATTTTCAATTAAAAATTCTTTTTGTTTTTTCCATTATAATATATTAGCTTAGGGGCATATTGCGTTCAATTTCGTCGTTACTCCATATAGAAAGTCGTTTTTTCATTTCCTCTATTGTATTATTTCTAGAACAAGTAATTCCAGTTGCAGAGCTTGTCGTAGTTGCAGTTGCCGATGACAGTATTTCTTCCTTATTCTTAAGAATCGTCCTTATTGTTGAAGCTGCCAAATTCAATGCAGCACCAATTTCAGATTGACGTTCACCAGTATTTAATCACTTGCATTTTAGTTTCTAGTGAAATGCTTTTACTTGTTGCTTTATTTTCGTGTTTTTTTATTATCACCCATCATTAAAAACTAAAAATCATAATATTTGTCACTATGGCAATCATTATATTATATAAATTTATAATTACAATCACGTCAACAAATGTTTGAAGCGATACAAATATGTTCGTATAACATCTCAGGAAAGAAGAAACACGCTTCAACTGCTTCGGATATCGGGAAGCCTAACGCATCGTGCAGTATATTTCGGGAATCCCACAATTCAAATAAAAGAACATTAAGCGGGGTCTTACTGTAATAATTTTAAAAATAAAAAACAGGTGAACATTAAAAAAATGTAAGACTTCTAGATGTATTGAAAAACTGTTTATATTTCAAAGAAATGACGTACTGTATAAACTTAAAGCGTTGTACTTCTCGAAATATACTATGTCTTTAAAGCCTGAATAATACCTCAAATAAATTACTTCAAAACACAAGAGCATTGCATACGTACATTTCAGGTTTCTTCCTAAAAAAGGGGTGCGCATTATACACCGGATTCTTATGCATTATTTACATCCCTTTCATTCTAGACCAAATCCCGTAGAACAGCGTTCCCTAACCTTTTTATTGCCGCGGACCGGTCAACGTTTGCTAATTTTACCGCGGCCCGCTGAGGGGGAAGACGTTGATTGTTTCTATTTTAGACTGTTTTGATTTAATAATTTTAATTTAATTGTATTTAATCGTGACTTCAGAATATAAAATATAGCTACACAAAAAAATGAATATAAAGTGATTTAACAAGGAATATAAAGTGATTTTCATAAAAAGTAGCCCAAACCCAAGAATAATATACCACAGTAAATGAAAGGGAAATAATTTAAGGTTTCCTTGTGCCGACCGGTAGTATTTCATCCACGGGCCGGTCCACGGATTAGAGACCACTGCCGTAGAAAACCAATTTCCTGGATTAGGTTTTCATCTACATCTTTGTTATAAAATTTTACAATGTGTTTGGAAAATTTTCCTAAAATTTTTATAGTGGTGATTAATTTCGATCAGAAAGGATATATATTTAGCATACTTTTAAATCTGTCCTTTATTTGTGCAATAACAGAGCTAAAAATATCCAAATTCCTCTATCGAGTTTTCCATAATTTCATCTGCTATTTCGGAATATGATCTTTTTCGGATTCGTTTTTCAGGAAAATGGCTCAAAATGTTCACATTACGTGTTAAGAGACCCGTTGATACGCCACCACGAAATCTCGAACGTAATGTTAATCCTATGTAGTTTCTTTCTCGTATATTTACATCTAGGATATTGCTTTCAATTGCATGGAATAAAATGCATCTAAAAAGCGAAAAAATTAAATTCTTCCATTATTTCGATTTTTTTAAAAATTCTAAGTATTTTTAAGTATTATTTAAAGATCTGAAAATTCATATGTAGTGCATTAAAACGACCACATAAAAATATTTTAAATTATCGGATAAAAAAGTAAAAACAGGAAAATTTCCTTTTTTTATGCTCTTTCAAACGCGCATACTTTGAACTTTTTAAATGAATTTTTTTGCGTGTAATTATTAAATCAGCAATGCACATTTGGTATGAGGGGGAAAGTAAACTTGTAACTCCGCCTTCTTGCGGGAGGATACATGAAATTTCTCCGTATGTTCCATTGATGAATGGTAATTTATGACTCTTCAGTGGGGACTGTGTAACAGGTTTTTTTTCCTTCTTTTCCAAATGGGGCTAGTTTTCTAAGAATCCATAGCGCATTCAAGAAACTGTTTACATTTGCTCAATTCTTTGGAAGTGCAGTGCATTCTTTGAGTTTGAAGGATATGTTGCGTTAATGTTCAATCAGGATGCAATCGGATAAAACTTAACAACTTTAACTTTATTGTAGACACATGTTCTAAATCATCTGCGTGCTTAACACTCTAGTAGAGAGAGAGATTACCCATGAGCACAACGTATATATATACTGCAACCCTAGCGGAGAAAACTAGTACTATTCTAGATGTACACTTCATTGTAAGGTGCTACCATCTAGTGAGTTAAAATATAGGATATGCTACAATAGTATCCCCCCAGTGATGGAGAGAATCGAAAGAACGATATATGACATGCTCATGAGCAAACAATCTCAAATACAATTATTTGAAATATGCTTGAAAATTACATTGAAAAGAAAATTATATATACATATGCTTGAAATTATATACGTTGTAAGAAAATATAATATCCATACAGATATTTGAGATTACATTACATAATATACATAATATGAAAAGGTATGAAAATCATAAGATATGAAAAGTCAAACAAATTTCCTTAGAAAAATATATATATGTCCACATCTGGTACTTGAATAGTTTATTTAATTTCAGTTATTAGTCTCTGAGTAAATCTTACCCGTCTACCTGATTTGGTAGTTTGTTGTCACTGGATGGCGATGTGATGATTCTGCACTAATGATAGGATCAGGAATGGTATCGGGCAAATCCTTGAACACAAATGCTGGTTTAACTCTATCAAGTGATACACAACTTTACTTTCCATTTATATTAATGGTTATGTGTTTGTCATTCCTTGATAGGACTTCGTGTGGCCCTGTGTAAGGCTGAGACAATGATGGGGAAACTTTGTCAACACGGAGGAACACATGAGAACAGTCATCCAATTTAGGGTGCACAAAAATTTTTGAAAATCCATGAGTGGATGTTGACAAGGGTTTTAAATGATTCATTTGGTTTTTCAACTGTTGCACAAATCCGTAGTCTAGTGGCATTGAAGATGTATCAGTGTATATCTCGGCTGGTAATCTGAGGGAAACACCATACACTAATTCTGCACTTGAAGCATTGATGTCGGGTTTCACAGCTACTCGCAAACCAAGAAGAACTGCAGGTAGGGTCTCAGTCCACTTGATATTCTCATGAGCCATTAAGGCGATCTTTAGCACTCTATGTAAACGTTCCACTAAACCGTTTGCTTGTGGGTGGTATGATGTGGTCCTGATGCGGTTTGTGCCCAGGAATTTCGTTAATTCTTTGAAAAGAGCAGCTTCAAATTGTCGGCCTTGGTCAGTCGTTAGGTAAACTGGGCAACCAAATCTAGAGATCCAAGTGTCAAAAATGGCACGAGAAACTGTTTCTGCAGTAATGTTCTCTATAGCTACTGCTTCTGGCCACCTAGTGAATCGATCGACAATTGTTAAGCAAAAGATTTTCCTTCTGATGATGGTAAAGGACCTATCAAATCCACATGAATGTGTGAAAATCTTGCATCAGGTAAGGCGAAAGTGCCCAGAGGTGTCTTCGTGTGTCTGTGCACTTTTGAACGTTGACAAGCAATACAATTCTGGACCCAATCTTTCACTGTTTTCCGCGTGTTTGGCCAAACATATCTGGATGCGATGAGTTGGAAAGATGCTGCAACACCAGGGTGAGCTAAGTTGTGAAAATGCTCAAATATGGTCCTACGAAAATTATGTGGTACAAATGGTCTGGGAGAGCCAGTGGAAGTATCACAGATAAGTTCAATGGCTGATACTGGGAGATGGCACACATTTAAAGACAAGGGAAGATTTCTCGTCATTTTGGAAACTTTGTAATTCGTTGTCTTCTAGTTGAGCCTTTGAAAGTGCCTCGAAATCTAAAAATGAATTGGATATTTGATTCACTGCAATTCTTGAAAGTGCATCAGCGACTGCGTTGCGGGTACCATTTATATGACGAACATCGGTACTGAATTGAGATATGAAATCTAGATGTCGCCATTGCCGTGGACTGCACTTGTCAGGATTTTGCATAAAGGCATACATGAGAGGCTTCTGGTCTGTGTAGATTATGAAGTCTCTTCCTTCGAGCATGTGACGAAAACGTTTGACCGAAATATACATTGCCAGGAGTTCTCTGTCATATGTGGACCATTTCTGCTGACTTTTCGAGAGTTTCACTGACAAAAAGGCAACAGGTTTCCAATTGTTTTGGCAAAGTTGCATAAGAGAACCACCTACGGCTTTGTTACTCGCATCAGTCCAAAGGCTTAATTTTGCACCTGGAATGGGATGTCGAAGAAGAGTTGCGTCAGCTAAAGCGTTTTTGGCATCATTAAATGCCTGCTCTGCCTCCTCAGTCCATTGAATTGAGTCACGCAAATTTTTACAGGAAACTTTTTTAGACTTTTTAAAATTTTTAATTCCTTCCAAAAATTTATTTAGTGGGGCTAATAAATGAGCAGCTTTGGGAACAAAGCGTCGATAAAAATTAAACAACCCGAGGAAACGTCTTAATTACGTGAGTGTAGTAGGTTGAGGAAAATTTAAAATGCAATCGACGCGATCCGACAAGGGTTCTATTCCTGATTCAGATACTTTAAAGCCTAAGAATTTTATTGAAGTTACACCGAAAATGCATTTAGAGGGCTTTAAAGATAGTCCATATTGTTGTAAGCGTGTGAATAAAATTTGTAAATGTTGTAAATGTTCTTCGGGTGAAGAAGACGCGACCAGAATGTCATCTACAAAAGCGAACACAAATGGAAGATTTCGCAAGACTTCATCTATGAATCGTTGAAATGTAGCAGCGGCATTGCAAAGACCAAACTGCATCCGAGTGCTTTCAAATAACCCAAAAGGTGTGATGATTCACTTTTATGTACATCATCTGGGTTTATTGGAATTTGATGATATGCCTTCACGAGATCAATAAGAGAATAAATTTTTGTACCGTGAAGATTAGAAGTAAAATCTAAAATATTGGGAACGCTATAATTACCTTTAATAGTTTGAGCATTGAGTGCACGGTAATCGCCGACTGGTCGCCACTCTGTGCTGTCTTTTTTAGGAACCATATGTAAAGGTGAGGCATAATTACTTTTGGAAGGTCGCATATGACCTTGACCTAGAGTAATCATGTTCTCAAATTCCGCTTTTGCGATGCGGAGACGATCAGGAGCGAGGCGGCGAGCTTTAGCTGTTACAGGTCGACTATTTGTTTCGATGTAATGGACTACGAAATGTTTAATTTCTTGATCAGGCCGGGGAGGTTTTGTAATGTCAGGAAATTTTCTTAAAAGTTCATGATAAACACACAAGGTCATTTGGTTTGGACACCACTGCTCTACATCATGGGTCTTTTTGTTCGTATTATTATCTTGCTATTTGTTTGTTTGTATTACTGAGAAACTCTAGATCAGGGGTTTCCAAACTTTTATCAGTAGCTATCCCTTTCGAAAAAATTGTTTTCTTTTTAGTCCCCTGTGACGTATTGGTTACGAAACTTCACAGCCAGGCTAGAGATATAAATATTTACAATTTATTTACAGAACATTCTAAAAAACAATCTCACATCCAGAGCCCGTTTATATCGTCTCCCTCTATTCGGGACCCTCAAACCCCGTCCTCCGCATGTCCTTTTCAGACGAGTCTATCCAGAACGTAGGGGAACGGGATTCTAGTAAACCCTTCTCCCCCACTTCCTGGGAACATTCGCCACAACTCCTCCTTCCTCTAGAGAGAACTTTTTCTGATGAAGGAAAAGTTCTGTTCTTTTAAGGTCCACTAAAATCACTTAGGAGATATCACTTAAAAAAGTTCTAGGTAACACTACCTTTTTAACAGTGTACGATTCCCTTCTGGCCAGAATGACACTACAATACAATTAATATATAAAAATTCAAAATAAATGAGAAAATGACAACTTATTAGATAGATACAAATTACAGAATTATTTTAATTTAGAAAAAAATTAAAATAAAAAATTTATGTTCATTATAGAGATGGGAGTAATAATACACTCTTGGGGAATATATATAAAAATTTAATCAATCCTACTTAAGGCATCTGCATTGGCATGACTTCTCCCGGGTTTATGAATAACTTCAAAATTAAATGGTTGTAGTGCAAGTGACCAACGCATAAGGCGCGGATTTGTTCCTGCATTAGTTTTCAACCAAACTAATGGGTTATGGTCGGTCTGAATGATAAATTTCTGCTGTCCATCAAGGTAACAATTAAGTTTTTTTACTGCATAAACGATAGCTGCACACTCTTTTTCAGTTGTGCAGTAATCCTTCTCGGCGTCAGAAAATTTCTTGCTAAGGTACAGGATGGGATGCTCTTCCCCTCTATCATTTCTCTGAGCCAGGACTATTCCAATACCCGTGTCAGAGGCGTCGGTTTGAAGAATAAATTGCCTTTTGAAATCCGGGGCATATAGAACAGGGTTAGTTGACAGTTTTTCCTTCAATTGTACAAAGGATTCTTGACATTCCGAAGTCCAGTTAATGTATCCTTTCTTCGATTTCCCTTTTAACAGTTCTGTTAGTGGTGCTGCTAAACTAGAGAACATTGGGATGTACTGTCGATAATATCCCGCAATTCCCCAAAAGGCTCTAACCTGGGTTTTAGTCCTTGGAACTGGAAAACCTAGTATTGTTTGAACTTCAATTGAGCTGGAGACCTCTTTCCTAACCCTACGACATGACCAAGATATTTAACGCTATCTTGTGCGAATTTACACTTTGCTGGTTTGATTGTTAACCGAGCATCCCGTATCCGTTCTAGTACTTTATCTATGTGGCTTATATGATCGTCCCAGTTTTCTGAAAAAATAACCACATCGTCTAGATATAGTAGGGCAAACTTCTTACACCCTTGAAGTAGTTCAGCCATCAATCTGCTGAAATAATAGGGCGCATTTTTTAACCCGAAGGGCATACGTAATGGGTGATAAGTTCCAAAACTAGTCGTAAATGCTGCTAACCTCTGAGCCTTTGGAGTTAAGGGAATCTGCCAATAACCTTTTGTTAAGTCAAGTAAGGTTATATATTTGGCAGCTGTGACAGTTTCAATTCTATGCTCTATATTTGGTAAGGGATAAAACTGAGTTCTTATTACTTCATTCAATTTTCTATAATCGATGCAAGGCCTAGTATCTTTTCCAGGGGTCTCAACTAAGATCATGGGTGAAGCATAATCTGACTCTCCTATTTCTATTACTTGGTACTTCAACATTTTCCTTATTTCTTCTTGCAATAAATCAGTTTGCCGTGACGACATTCTGTATGGTTTCGTCCTAATAGGTACATCATTTATCAGTTCAATGTCATGCTCTACCAAGTACGTTTTTCCTGGTTCATTGGAAAATATTTTAGAATAACGGCATAGGATTTCTTTAAGTTTCTCTATTTGTTGAACATTCAATCGGTTTCCTAACTGACTGTGTTTTGTAATTTCATCGAAGTCAAAAATATTCGGGTTAGAATCGATACAGGGAAAGTTTTCTTCTAATTCGTTCAAATCTTCCTTTGCTCTACTGTTAATCATATTTATAAATTCGGCTCTTTTGTAGTACGGCTTCAACATATTTACATGAAAAACTTGATTTTGACTCGGTGTTGTTGTTAAAGCTCACCACATAATTAGTCTCTGAAATTTTTTTCTCTATTTTTCCCGGTCCTTTCCACTGCACAGATAGTTTATTAGGTCGATTCATCTTTAACACTAACACTAAATCTCCTTCTGAAAATTCACGCTTAATAGCATTTTTATCATACAATGCCTTTCTTTTAATCTTCGTTTCTTCCATTTTTTCAATGGCTAATTCCTGACAACTTTTAAGTCGATTTATGAGTTGGAAAACGTATTCCACAACGGGGGTCACCTCTTCTGCAGTCCCCATCCAATTCTCATACAAAAGAGTTATAGGTGTTCTCAAATTTTTCCCATGGACCAATTCAGCGGTAGTAAACCCTGTGCTTTCATGAGTGATGGTTCTTAAAGCGAAAAGTACAGCTGGCAACTGTTTTTCCCATTCGGGAGAGGATTCAATGCATAACACTCTTAAGATTCTTTTCAGAGTTCTGTGAAATCTTTCGACGGGATTACTCTGAGGATGATAAACCGAACTTCGAACAACGTTTATTCCAAAGTTTTCAAAAAATACTGATGTTAAAATACTCGTGAATGAAGTTCCCTGGTCCGTTTGAATTTCTTTAGGAAAACCCATTCTACTGAAGATCTGGAACAAAGCCTGGTTGTGGGGAAACACAAGAGGGATCCATTCGAACCGGTCCAGAGTCTGTAGTTGCAAATGGGGTGGCGCTAGCTCGGGAAAGGAGAACGAAACTAACTCCTCCCCGGGGGAGGGGAAGCAATTGTGACGTAAATGGTCACGTACATCCCACCGATATACAGAGTAGTAGGTGATCCCAAAGTTTCATCCTTCTATCTCTGAAAAAGCGTGACGTCATCAAAAGATTGAACCCCTTAGGAATAACATGGGGATTCTAATTTAGTGATAACGCCCTCTAGGCCCACTATCTACACACGAATTATAACAGACGAAAGAGCTCAACGAGGAGAGCCTATGGTGCGAGTTTCATTAACGAAACTAAAAAATCCTCGGAGCTATGCAGGATTTAAAATTTTTTAAATAATTTAAAAATGTTAAATATAGATGAAGAAATGGGGCTATTGTCCTGAAAAAGAGTGCTCATATGGAGAGCAATCGAATCCAGCGGTGCGGTCGACCAAGGTAGAATAAGATTCAAGCTATTATTGGGAAAGCCCTGTAGGGGGGGAGAGCACCGGAGGGGGCCAATTCCACGTAAAGCTCGCGCTACTACGAAAACATGGCGGACCTCCAAAAATCAAGTATCAAGCTCAGGGGGGGGGTGAAATTTTAATAGTGAAATCCGCATAGGATTAACGTGGGATCATGATATTTTAGTGCTTAAGCCCTCCCCATGCCTACACAATGGGAATGAAGTAGATGACTGGATGGGTCTTGACGAGTGGAACAGTTTGTTCAAATCTCAAGTCCGAGACTCAAACAGGAGCCAAGATATTATGAATTTAAACAAATTTAAAAAGTTTAAAACAATTAAAAACTATGGAAGAAATAGCCCTATGAGCACATGAAATTATAATAACTGGAAAAGCAGATAGAGAGGGATTGAATGTGAGCCAGGTCCGAATGGGCTGTGAGGCTTGTGTGCAGAGATATTGGCCAAAAAGCTGTAGAGGGGGTGGAATGCTAAAAAATTTCTTACCCCTTGGGAATATAACATGGAGGACTGATATTTTAGTGTGCAAGCCCTCCCCTATCCCAACCACAAGCAAATAGATATCAAATACATGGGGGGACACCAATTCGATCGACACCCACATAGCCAAGAACCCTCAATAGCTTTTAAAGTTATTAGACAACGGTGTGCGCGCGCATCGTAAAAATTTACCCCGATCATTTTTCCCTAACGCGCAAAAAGAAGTATAACTTCAAAAGGGTTGAGTACCCCTGATCTAGATTGTTTGGTGTATTATATTTTTTTAAAAGATTTTGCAATTACGTCAGCTTCAATATCATTCCATGCTTTAATTAGTGCATTTTTCTAAGCAAATTTTAATGTAATTTTTTTTCCTCGACTGCATTTTCTCAATCGGTATTAGCTTAGTAATTTTTAAAAGTAGCGTAACGGAGAATATTAGTAGCCCCCCCCCCACCAATCAGGTTTTGTTCCTCAAACCTTACAAAGGATTGCAAGATCATAACATAACATAGGCTTTGCCCCCCGCGCGATGAGGGGATGTACATTACGCCACTGTATTTTTTATATACCTTCGTAATTCGTTTAAATAAATTCTGTAAAAACCAGCTTTCCCTTGAAAGAAAATTATTAGCTATTAAGAAATCAATCTAAGCTGAGTGCAGACTGGTTGTTTCCTGAAGCGGTTTGTAGCTCTTAATCCCTTAATGTGAACTCGACCCTCTTGGGGATTTCGCCACTAGCATTCGTGTTTCGACATCAAATATTAAACTATTGCACGTCTGTCATTAATTTAGTGAGCAACTGCAGAGGCCAACAAAACAATTGCCATTTTAAATAAGAGTCACTACGCTCGAAGTCTTCCCGTGGAAGTGGAATAGAAGTTTGGCGAGTGGGGGGCCAGCTTCGGTATATCGTCTTAATCACTTACACAAGGTTCAAAATTACTGAGTAACGTCGCCAATAACTCACGAGTAGCTTCGAAACGGAACGTGAATAAAAAATTACTAAATGCACCCTATATTTCACTTAAACCCAAATGTTTGTCAAAAAGAGTGCAATTTAAATTTCTAATCCATGAAGTTTTATAGCTTGTTTATACATCTTTTTCTTAAGACACTGTTTAATATAGATTGAATGCTCGTATTAGAGAGTTAAAAAATCACATTTCATGGTAAGTGAAAAGGAAAAGAAAATATTCTTCCTTTTTTTTTTTTAATGAAAACAATTTTTGTCAAAGAATTGAGTTTTGATAGACCTCATAGTGGTTACAAAGGAGTTAAAAAAGTTAGTACAAAGAGAAAAATTGGTACAAATATCTTCTTAGTTGATATTTTAACAAAATCTCGCATTTTAAGAGTTTCTTTCCCATCTAAAAACTTTAATTTTAGATTTTTCTCAATTAGAAGGACTAAGAAACAATGTCATAACAATCGTGATAAAGATTTTCCTCAAGACACAAAAATTGCTATAAGCTTGCATGAAAATTATAACTTAAACTTGAGCCAGCTAATTTTGTATGTTTAAAGGTCTGGTATATTGTATATGCCTAATACACATCTTAATGGAATACGGAAATATATGAAATCGAATGTAATCAAAAATGAAAAAACAAAAAAAAAATGCTTGATTTTATTGTATAAAAGTCTTTTAAGATCAGTATTAACTAATGCATGGGAAACTTGGTCTATATCTTGAACAGATGAAAAGAAGATTTTAAGAATTTTTTTTTTTGGAGGAATTCAAGAAAATGGCACGTGTGGCGAAGATCAAATTTAGAACTTTATAACTCATATACAGAATCTGACATCGTTAAATTCATCAAAGTACAAAGAACTGAATGGGCAGGTCATGTTGTCAGAATGGACGAAGACTGCTCCACTAAAAAAAGACTTCAATGTCCAACTAATTGGCATACGGAAAATAGGCAGGCCAGATCTGAGATAGATTGGTAGCCTAAAAAAAGATATCTTAGTTTTGAAAATAAAAATTGGAGAACACAACCAGGCTGGCCTGGAAAAGGACTCTTGTGAAGGCCAAGGACCACCCTGGGCTGTCGAGCCACTGAGGAAGGAAGGAAAGGTCTGGAATAATTAAAGCAAGCGAACGCGCTAAACCAGGAGTGGCCAATCTTTTTGGTAAGAGTGCCATTACCTGACAATAAATCATTATGCGTGCCGCTTCCAACTTTTCCAAAAAACAAAAGGTAAAAAAAGTTACTTATTGGCTTATGGGATTTTTACGCAAATAGTATATTTCTTTATGCAAGTCTAAGAAGTGAAAATTTAAAAAATATATTAAATACTTAAGTTTTTTTTTAATAAAAGTTTTCATTAATTTTTAATAACCTTTTAAGGTATAAAATAAAAATGAGTAAATTTGAATATTTATTTTTAATTTATTATTAAACGACCAGTTGCTTAAGGTGGCTTTGAATTTGTAGTTCTCTGTTTATCAAGTCATCTATATTTGGATTAGTTCTTCAAGATGCTAACTCAGTCGCCAAACTCAGATGCCAGTTTGCCTGTCGGTTCAAATTTTCAAAATTCAATGTAACTTAGATTTCTTGAGTTGAAATAAGCTCCTTATATTTGCTTTTAAATCTACTATGGTGCAGTAGGCTGAAAATTCCGATTTGGATTTCAGGTGGGTAACAATTAAAGCCTTTTAGAGAAATTGAAAAAGAATTTATGAAAAGATTAGTAATTTTTTTTATCATCTTGAGAATCATTCAACCTAGAACAGAATAAATTCTTCAAAATGAATATTCAATTTTTAAATCTATTCTAGCTCGGAGCATTATTAACTTTGGTAGATAGTTAATAATGCTCGACCTGTTGTTTTTTTCCTTTCAAAATAGTGATAAAGATGTAAAAGTTTGTTTACAAAAGATATACGACCAACTAAAGTAGGAAAAATACAATCTTTTCCCTGTAATCTTAAATTCAAATTATTTAAATGTCCCATAATATCGGTCAGAAAGCTTAATCTCATAAACAGTTTTCATTTTCACCAGACAGTTCACTGTTTTCATCCAAATCCACGAGGTGTAAATGCGGGTCTACGATAGTTGCTCTCATTAAACCAGATCGTGATATTAATTTTAAAAGGATATTTACTCTAGTGCTGTCAGCAACCTTTTGAGTAAGAAGAGCCAAAAATTACAATTTACAAAATTTCAAAGTTTTTAAAGAGCCACAAAATTTTTTCTTGCCAACAATAAATTGTACTTGCATAAATAAAGTTTTTTGATTAAAAAAAAACTAATATATTTATTTATAAGAAAAAACATCTATTTATTCATAAGTAAGTAGTGTTTTCCACAACAAATTAGATAATATATATATGGCATTATTAGACAATCACTTATTATTTAAGTAAAAAATTAAAACAATTAAACATTTACTTACAACGCTAACTTGTACTTCAATAACAAACAATTGAGCAAACGAATTCAATGGGAGCGTTGGCTTTGCGTGGTTTTAGAAAGTTTGGATAAATTTGGCTCATAACTTGTTTTATTTTAAGCTTCAAACACTACTCTAAATTTTCATTTGTTAGTTGGCTTCTTACATGACTTTTAACTATATTTACGCAAGAGAACGCTTGCTCGCACGAATATGTCGATCGGAAGATTGTCAGCACACCAAATGCCAACTTCTCCACCTCACTGTAGCAATCTGGAAGACTATTCCATGCATCGAATATAAGTGCCTCAACTCGCGGCATTTCTTTTAAAGCTGCCAACTTTTGTTGCGTTACGTATATACTTTTCTGGATCTCCAACTCTTCTAACTTGCTTTTCAACTTTGTAAATTTTCAACTCTACAAAGCTTTACTTTTTAAATCGATCAATTACATTTCTAGAGATCCAGTATCAATTCCAAATGATTCAATGTGTGGATTTCGTTACTATTTGTGTTGAAAGGATTTATTATGAATGCTAGAGTGGTTTTGTTGGTTTTGAATTGCTCAAATCTGTCAGCAAATTCATCTTTAATTTCTTTTATTACTGTGCTGAAGTAATTCGTGTCAACAGTTGTACTGGTTTTATCGCGATATTGCTTTATAAATAATAAAACGAAGTAATTCACCGTTCTGAATATCTTCTGCAAAAAGAATTAATTTTTCTTCGAAACAAACCAATTCTTACGAAACATAGGCTGGGTTTCCCATTACTTGCAGTTTTAGATTCAGCTTATTTAATATCGTTGTGAGATATCCACCATAAAGTAAAATTTTTGCAACCATTTGTCATTCTCTAATTCAGGGTGATTAATGCCTTTTTCATTGAGGAATGTATTTATTTCATTCAAGTACAAAGCAAAACGTTTCAACACTGTAGCGTTTCGCTTATTTTATTCCTTTACCCAAAAGTGCTCTGTGTGGCGTGCTCATCTTAACCAATCGGTGAAGGCGAGCCTATGACGTCACAAGTTTCGGAAGAGCGCCGGAGCTAAGCGACGCGAGGTAATTCTCTTCTCCCGGCGGCCGAAGTACGATGACGTTGATGGTTAATAAATAGTTTATTTTTGATATAAATGGAGTCGATGTATCATTAAACCTTCTGAATGACTTTTCCTACTTAATTGTTTGAAGTAGAGCGCCCTCAACCGCTCACACCTCTACATTGGTGACCTAGGATTTCACGCTAAAAGTTCTATTCGTCGACTTTCGTTTTGACTTCAGTTTCGATTTGAAATGGCTACTCCAGAAACAGCAGCTGTGGTTATTCCGCCGTTTATTCAACGCGATCCTGCTCTTTGGTTCTACATGATTGAATCAACATTCGAACTTGCCTCGCCAAAACCTATTACTGAAAGCAAGACGAAATATAAATATGCAGTCTCTCATTTACCTCCAGATATTGCGACAGTCGCTCGCGATGTTATAATCCAACCGAATATATCTGATCCCTACAGCGAACTGAAAGCTAAAATTATTGAGCGTTGCTCCGAAAATAAAACGCAGGAAATTCGTCGTTTGTTGGCCGGTGAGAGTCTCGGAGATCGAAAACTAAGTGAACTTCTCCGCATTATGAAAAGACGAGCTGAAAATCACAACATTGATGATTCTCTCCTTTTGAACTTTTCAATCAAGCCATGCCTGTTCCTGTGCAAACCATTTTGGCATCCATATCTCCGATTACTTCGGACAAGGCATCTGAGGTGGCGGATAGAATTCTTGCTATTTCTCCGCACGCAATCAACGCTGTTTCTGCAAGTGGAGCAAGCCCCTCATCAGTGACTGATCGTCGTTCTTCAACCAACATGCTTTTGGATGAAGTGAAAGCTTTGCGCAAGGAAGTTGCAGACCTTCGTCGATCTCGTAGTCAATTTCGGCACAACAACAACGTTCGTCGAAAGCGTTCGAATTCCCGTTCAAGTAAGCTCTGCTGGTACCACTTTCGTTTTCAAGCTAACGCCAAGAAATGCATTCCGCCCTGCTCCTTTACGGAAAACCTGACTCTGGGAGAGTAGAGGCGGCGGACTCTTCCTCTGGATTTACTTCTCGTCGTCTATTCATCTGGGACAATAATTTAGGTATTTGTTTTTTAGTAGATTCTGGTAGCGACGCCAGCTTAATAGTCGCTAATAAAATAGAACAGAAATTTCCTGTTATTCAAACCTTTCGTGCAGCTAATGGTACTAACATAAATGTGTATGGACGAAAAAATCCATCACTGTTAATTTTGGTCTACGCAGAAATTTTACTTATTCATTTTATGTTTGTAATGTATCTAGTGCTATTATCGGTGCTGATTTTTTGTACCAATTTAATTTATCCCCAGATTTACGACATAAGCGTCTTATTGATTGTGTAACTAATTTAAAAGTGCCTGCTAAATTAGGTATATGTTCCATTTTTTCTGTAAAATCTGTATATATGAATAATGTTTATGGCAAATTGTTATTGAAGTATCCTGAACTTACTAAGTTACCTGATATCAATCAACCTGTTAAACACAATACTATGCATTTTATAAATACTAAAGGTCCTCAGTCGCAGCTAAACCAAGAAGGTTAGCTCCAGACAGGCTTAAAATTGCAAAAGCCGAATTCCAACATATGATTAAACTCAACCATATAAGACCGTCTAAAAGTGCATATGCTTCACCTTTGCACATGGTACCTAAAAAGATTCTATTGAGTGGAGACCAGTTGGGGATTATCGTGCACTTAATGCACAGACCATAAAAGAAAAATATCCTATACCCTGCATTGCCGACTTCACTTCGGAATTATATGGTAAACACAAATATTTAGTCATATTGACTTGATCAAAGCTTATCACCAAATTCCCATAAATCCATCTGACGTACACAAAACAGCAATATGCACCCCATTTGGCCTTTTCGAGAGTTTGCGGATGCAATTTGGCCTCTGCAATGCCTCATCAATATTTCAACGTTTTATTGACGAGGTGACCAGGGACTTACCATTTGTCTATGCATTTGTTGATGATTTACTAGTAGCTTCAGATAATGAACCCCAGCATTTAGAACATTTGGAAATCTTATTCTCCAAACTTAAAGAATATGGCTTATGTATAAACGTTGAGAAATGTCAATTTGGACAATCTACCATTGAATTTCTTGGATTCAAGTTATCAGGGGAAGGAATCGAACCTTTACCTGATCGTGTAAAATGTATCCTAGAATTTCCTCAACCAACAACCTTGACCCAATTACGCCGTTATTTAGGTATTTTCAATTTTTATAGACGTTGCATTCCTAAAGCTGCAGACATACTAGAACCCCTTGTTAAATTTCTTGAAGGTCATCCGAAAGAAACATCCTCGTTCCAATGCTAACAATCCTTCTGAGCAATTACAATGGAACGATGCAGCAACTCTTTCCTTTAAGGCCTCAAAAGAAGCAATCGCTAAAGCAACGCTTTTAAAGCATCCCATTCCAGGTGCTCAGTTAAGCTTATGGGTAGATGCTTCGAATGTAGAAGTTGGCGGCTCTTTAATGCAAATATCTAATGATCAATGGGAACCACTAGCATTTTACTCTTCCAAAAATTAAATAAATCTCAAAAGAATTGGTCCACTTATGACCGTGAGCTATTTTCTATTTATTCCTCTGTAAAGAAATTTAAACATATGCTAGAAGGAAGAACTTTTGTCATTTATACTGATCAAAAACCCTTAACATATGCCTTCCAGCAACACTCTGAAAAATACAGTCCTCGACAGTTGCGCCATCTGGATTTTATTTCACAGTTTTCAACTGACATTCGTTATACTAAAGGTTCGGATAATACTGTTGCCGATGCCTTATCTCGAATTGAAATAGATGAAATATCGCCTACTGTAATAAATTTTAAAGAATTTGCTTCTCTGCTCAATCGGATGATGAGGAACTACAAAAAATTTTAAATTCCAATGATTCCTCTTTAGAAATCGAAAAACATTATTTCCCCCTTGAGGATGTTACTTTGTATTGCGATATGTCTCAAAAACAACCCCGACCTTTTGTTCCTAAAAGCATGCGACAGCTAATTTTTAAAGCTCTTCATTTTTTCTCCCACCCAGGAATTTCAGCCTCCATCGATTTAATCGCCAAGCGATTTGTATGGACAGGCATGCGCAAAGATATAAAAATTATGGTTCGCAGCTGTGTTAAATGCCAACGAGCCAAAGTGACACGGCATACAAAATCTCCCATTGGCACATTTGCTCTTCCCGATGCACGCTTTGCACACATACACTTAGATTTTATAGGCTCTCTACCGCCCTCCAACGGCAATCAATTTTGCATGACCATAATTGATAGATTTACTAAATGGCCTGAGGTGATACCAACGCCTGATATGACTGCGGAAACTACTGCTCGTGCTTTGATGCACGGATGGATTTCCAGGTTTGGATGACCAACCACAATAACAACTGACCGTGGTACAAACTTAGAATCTAATCTTTTCAGAGAACTGACCCGTATGTTAGGTTGTAATAGGATTCACAGTGCCTCTTACCATCCGCAAGCAAATGGCATCATTGAACGCCTTCATAGACACCTCAAAGGTGCACTAAAAGCTCACAATCATATTCAATGGACTGAACTGCTTCCAATAGTTCTATTAGGTATGCGTTCAGCGCTTAAGGACGATATTAACGCTACCTGTGCACAACTTGTTTATGGCACTACGTTACGATTACTTTCCGATCTTGTAACGAGTGATTCCATCAACCAAACGGCTAACTCCACTTATGTAACTAGTTTAATACAAACAATGAGATCCTTAAATCCTGTTTCTACAGCTCAACATGGCACACAAAATATTTATATCAACCCCTCATTGAAAACTTGTTCACATATATTCTTAAGATCTGACAAGGTTAATCCTCCATTAACACCACCTTATACTGGACCCCATTTGGTAATTAGCAGAAATGACAAAAACTTTATTATCGACTTAAACGGTAAGCAAAGTACTGTATATATTGTTAGCACATTAAACCTGCTTATCTTCTGGCAGACGTTACTGATCATTTCGATCTCGTACAAACTCAAACAATTATTGAGAAATCTGTAACTGCTGCACCCAATCCTTCTATACCGTACACCACTAGATACGGCCGTAAGGTCAGATTTCCCAAGAATTTAGTTACCGAATATATTATATAAACGCAAACTGTACTCTTGTAATTCATATTTTTTTTTTACATTTATATATATTATTTTTTTGTACCTTGCATATGTTATTCTCTATAATTTTGTATATATTGTTATTCTCTATAATTTTGCATATATTGTTATTCTCTATAATTTTGCATGTATTATGATTCTGTATACACTTGTATATAGTATTTTGTATACCACTGCATATCTATTACCGTCAGTAATACTGCATATATATGCACCATTCTCCATATATTTCAAATATGTCAATTGAGTATGCTGTCAATATTTTCATGTATTTCGTGGTATGTATCCTAACTTGTATATATGTAATCGTGACTTAGGTCACTGGGGGCATACTCTGTAGCGTTTCGCTTATTTTATTCCTTTACCCAAAAGTGCTCTGTGTGACGTGCTCATCTTAACCAATCGGTGAAGGCGAGCCTATGACGTCACAAGTATCGGAAGAGCGCTGGAGCTAGCGACGCGAGGTAATTCTCTTCTCCCGGCGGCCGAAGTACGATGACGTTGATGGTTAATAAATAGTTTATTTTTGATATAAATGGAGTCGATGTATCATTAAACCTTCTGAATGACTTTTCCTACTTAATTGTTTGAAGTAGAGCGCCCTCAACCGCTCACACACCTCTACAACACCTTACCTTTGGAAAGCCATCGCACTTTATTGTGAAGAAAGGGTTCGGAATACTGAGTCTCCATTTCGCTTAAGAATTCTCTAAACTGATGGTCGAGTGCTTTTGACAAGATGCTGTTAACAATCTTGAACACCAAATTCGTGACCTCAACTATTTCGGCCGGAAATGCTTGGCCACAAAGCGCTTCTTGGTGTATTATGCAGTGAAACGTAAGAATTTCGTGGTTTATTTTGCTCAGAAGAATTGTTGCCCCTTTATTTTTTCCTGTCATACTTCTGGCTCCATCAGTTGCTATTGAAAAGATTTTATTTAAATCGATCTTATTGTCTTCAAGGCATTTTTACATGTCATTCGCTATACCTTCTCTTCTGGTTTGTCCCGAGAGCGGTAGCAATCCTAGAAGTTATTTTGGAAAAGCGAGTACAAGTGGCTGAGAGACAGAAACGGTGCCTAATCCTCATGAATTGATTCAGAACGATTTTTAAATGTTTTTTTTTTTTATAAAATAAAAAAAATTGCTTATGGAACTAAAGAACCACAGTTTCACATCCAAAGAGCCGCAGGTTGCCGACCCCTGCTTGAGTGGAATCCAAACTTACCTATTTAATAGATTTGTTTACTAAATTTAATTAGATTAATTTGCAGTTACAAGGCAAAAACATAAATTTTATTAAAACAAGAACCTCATTTCAGCATTTCTTGTGTCAGAATTAAGCTAAAGAAGTATAATATTGGATGCTGCGAATTTTCTCAGTTTCTCAATTGTCACAGACAGTCTGCCAGGAAAAAGACATTTTAACCTATATTCAACATTTAAATGTCCATTTTTTAAATTCTGAAAGCAGGTTTAATAAAGCTTTGTGTAACTATGCTCACAGTAGGCAATAAATTCATATGGTCACATTGAAAAAAAAATGTCATATTACAAGAATTAGGCACTAACGATTTTAAAGTTTAGAAATGGATATCAGCAATTTAGGCTTTAAAAAGATATACCTGCTATTTATCGCAAATTATGGAATATCTTGAGGAACTTTGTATTCGCTTTTCCGATTGAGGAGTTCAAAAAAGCGTTTACCAACTCCAAAACAAAAAAAGAAATGAAGAAAAGACTGGACACTATATTAACCAAGGACATATTTAGGGTTAAACCTCACAAGATTGATTCCAAATGTTGAAAATTTGTAATTGAATCTCCAGATTCATCCCTCCCACTAAAAGCATTTGTTTGTTGCTTAGTCATTTTATGCATTAATCAATTAATTTAATTAACATGTGTTTCTTAAGTTTTAAAAGCACTGTACTTCATTACAGTTAGAAATTTAAATCTTTTAAAGTAAGTAGTTCTATAATAGCTGTTAAAAACACATTTAAGTGGATGAATTTGCAAAATTTCAATATTAGGTAAGTAGGGGTCTACCAAAAATTGAATAACCTGGCACGGGGTCTATGAAGCAATAAAGTTTGGAAATTTCTGCTTTACATGATAAATTTCTATTGTAATTCAATTAATTAAAATAAATTTTTAAGTTTTTGTCTGAGACAACTACATTTTGATAAAATTGTAAAGAAATTATTATTTTTCATTATATTATCAAACTCTTCAGTAAGTCTTCCGCGAGCCACCATTACCACTCCTGCGCTAAACTGAACAACAGGCCACAAAAAGATAATCGATCGGAGTTGTATTTTTTTTTTTTATGTAGCTGTAATTTTCTCACTCCAATATAAACGATTGCTGTTTCTGCACTCGTGAGATTGTCTGCGTGATTTCGTAAGTTTAGATAAAGATTATAAAAAAGTATTCTTTCATTTGGTAGACATCAGCATTTTTCACCCATATCTTTATTTATAAAAATCTTCTGTGCGTGTGTTTGTCACTAAACTCCTCCTAAGCGGCTGGACCGATTTCGATGAAATTTTTTGTGTGGGTTCAAGTAAATTGGAGAATTGTTTAGATTCACAATTCAGTCCAATATCGCAATTAGTTAAAAAGATATTAATTAAAAGCATTCAAAAAATACAACTCAACATTCACTTGCATTGTTGTAACAACACTATTTTTATAAACAATATAAAATTTTTTTTAAATCAATTCCTACTCAGAGATCAACCAAGAAAAAATTTATTTTCGCTACTTTTTATTAAATAGTTGCAATTAATATAAATATGTATATACATATGACAGAATCACAACACTAAGTGGTAATTAATTTTTATTAATTATCATTAAAGTATCGTTTTCTCATCCAAAACAATCGTGTATATAAAATTTCTTTTCAACTGAATGCTTTTACACGTGAGAAAAAAACCTTTTCAAATTTTGACATAAGTCGACAAAAGGGTCGCTAAGTCGCCAACTTGGCTGTATTTGTAATTTTTTAAATAATTAGTTTTAATCAAAATTAATTTTTATTAATTCTAATTAAATTATTGTATTGTCATCCAAAATAATCATGTACATTACATTTCCGCTCAATTGAGCGCTTTAAAATGTATTTTATTAACGATTGAAAATTCCACCAAGATAAATAAATAAATAAACTAACAAACAAATAAAATATGTATATAGAGAGATCGTGAGCTTATAGTAGGAATTGAAAAAGACGCAAGTTGGCGTCGAAAATTGATTTTCAGCCAAACTGGCCAAACCCGGTCTTTATTGTTACGAAAATGCAGACAATTCACGCTTTTTAGCGTTTTTAATTAATATCTTTTCAAATAATCTTTATATATGTAATTCTTCTGTGCGTGTGTATGTAACTGAACTCCTCCTAAACGGCTGGACCGATTTTGATGAAAGTTTTTATCTAATCCAGTGGACTCGAGAATGGTTTAGATTTATAATTCGGTTTAGAAATGTTTACTTAATTAATTTTTTATTTATAAATTGTTGATCTTGGAATGTTTTACATTGGATCCGGCAGACTGCGCTACGATCGCAGTATCGAATATTCAAAAATCTTTTATTATAATTCAGTTGGTGCCGTGATCATTTCAGGAAAATATTTTAACTAAACTAAAATTAGATGAACGCGGGCGCCTATTCCCAAAAGGAAGGGAGAAAAAGATAAACCATGATGTGAGGATGGATCTAATCAAGAAAACTCCCACGACAAAACGGGGAGGGAGGACGTACCCCAAAGCACGAAACGCTCTATCGAAGCAGAGCGCCGGCGGGGCGACGGGAAGAACGCAGGAAGGAAAGCGGGACGGCCGAAGGCAGTGAATCAAGGCGGTGAGATATCACCCAAGAACCCAGAGTAAAAGACGCAGTGCAGTGCAGCTAAATCGTATTGTTAAGAGTGTGAAAAGTGTTTTTTTGTTGAGTTATGGGGGGCGGAGCGGGTTTCTCCACTTCGTCGAAGAGTATGAATATTTAATTTTAGGATGAGGATACGTAAACAGTGTTCGTGCTTTGATAATTGGATTGTCAAGGAAAATATTTTGTCACTTCGTGTTATTATTTTGTTGAAATAAATCGTGTGTTAATTAATTTATTACATTCAGATGTAATTAGTGTTTGAAGTGTGCACAAAAAACTATACATTCTCCAAATTTAGTATGCAACTAGCTGGTATACCCATTCTTCGCACGGATGAACTTAAAAATTAAAAAATACAGACTGAAGGATAAAAACAAGTTTTTAATGAGTTAATTTTACGTGAATTGTATAAATCAAACAAAAAAAAAAGGCTTTTTACATAACTCAGCTGAAAGAAAAAACCATGTTTGCTAAATTTTAAGTTTTTATATATAATTGCTGATTTTTTTTATTATTGTTATTATTTATGACGCCCCGTAACTTTCTTGTGGGTCGATTTTTTGAAAACACCTACCTACTCTGCAAAAGTAACACATTGTTACAAATTTTGTGCAATAAACGCTAAAAATAGTGTAAATAATTTTTATCTGGATGTATAATACGTTAATGCATTTATAATATGTTAAATAGCTGTTACCCGCGACTTCGTTCGCGTGGAATTTAACAAAAAAAAAAAGTATTTATTCACTTCGCAGAGTTTACAAAAACTTTTCTTCTACTTTGTGAGAGAATCTATGTTTCTTTTTTTGTTTTATTTTTTTCTTTGCTTTTTGTTGAGCAAGGGGTGAAAGGAACGCATGACCTTTGACACTGTCGATGGGGTGAGGAATAAAATATTTAGGATCAAAATAGGCCTAAGTAGCAAGTAGGTGAAACGCGAACAAAAACGAAGCCGCAAGGAAGAGGGTGAAAGGGACGCATGACCTTTGACAATGCAGTTAAGGACTGTAAAATCATTAGGATCAAGACATGAACGGGAAATGTCGCGAATGGCAGCAACCTAATCAAAGAAAAAAGTTTGATATAACTGCTAGCAATCGTTGAGACAGAAGGCTCGCGAAATAAAATAATTCCTATTAAATAAAAATAAACCCTATTGAATAAAAATAGTCCCTATTGAAATAAATAATCCCTATTTGAATCCGATATTGCTCACTATTTAATTGGTTTTAATTTTATTTTCTCGGAACCCTAATTTTTTTTTCTAAAATAAAAGTAGCCTAAGTAATTCCTTATAACATTAGCTATCTGCCAGTGAAAGTTTAGTCAAAATTGGTCCAGCCGTTTCAGAGATTAGCCGGAACAAACAGATAGACAGACAGACAAAAATTTTAAAAATTTATTTTTTCATGTAAGTACCGTATATCTTTTTAAATGCATTTAGTAAAAAGCTGTTAATTTCAAATAACAAACAGACACTTCATTTTTATTTATATGTATAGATTAATCCTTATATTGCTTGTTAGATTTGTAAGTTCATTTAAAAGTAAAATGAATGGCTTACCTTTTTTCCCGGAAAGCTAAGTTTAAATAAACTCACCAACATTAATTCTGAAAATGAGAAACAATAGATGACTCCTTTTGGGGATTTTCTTGAGATTTATTCGACTTGAATTCACACCACAAAATTAACCATCTTTATTCGATTTCAGAACTGACTCAATTCGCCTAAAAATGGCGTTACAGAAAACAGATACATATTTTTTTAAAGTCTTTGTCGTGGCGCCCTCTGTTGACGGTAGTTGTAAACATACTCCCCGCCTGACTAGTTCAGTCTTCAGTTGGCAGTAGGCAACACTTCGTAATAGGACGTCTGAGTTGTCCTCGTTTGGTCTTGACATCCACGACTCGAACAGCACCATCGTCTCCTGAAATACTTGAACAACTCTGCCTAGGCTCCATTGCAGAGGTGGGAGATTGTCCTCCTTCACAAGGACCATATCGTTGACTTTCAGGTTTCGTCTTGGTTTATTCCACTTGGTTCTTTGTTGTAATTGATTTAGGTACTCCAGGTGCCATCTCCTCCAGAACTGACTTCGGAGATGTTGAATTAAATTCCATCGCTTCTTTAAGCACGCTGGTTGTGAAGGGACCTCTTCTGGAAAAGAAGCCATTGGAGCACCAATCAAGAAATGTCCTGGCGTAAGAGGTTGCAGGTCTTGAGGGTCATTAGACAGAGGAGTTAGAGGCCTTGAGTTTAAGCATGCTTCAATCTGCGTTACCAATGTCACAAGCTCTTCAAAGTTCAGAACAGCTGATTTCATTGTTTTAATTAGAAGCTGCTTGGTCGACTTGATGCCAGCTTCCCAGAGTCCGCCGATGTGAGGTGCCGTGGGAGGTATGAAGTGCCATGTAATGGATTCTTGAGTTACAAAGTTCTGCACTTCAACAAATTTGATTAGCTTTAACTGTTCCTTTAAATATGAAGAGGCTCCTTTGAAGTTAGTTGCATTGTCGGAAAACATGTTGGTTGGTTTTCCCTCGTCTGGATATGAAGCGCCGGAATGCTGCCAAAAAGGCATCTGCTGAGAGGTCCGAAACAACCTCAAGGTGCACAGCCTTTGTGGCCATGCAAATGAAGAGTGCTAGGTAGGATTTTAATTTTACTTTGCTTCGAGAAACGTTGGGTTTGGTGATGAATGGTCCTCCAAAGTCGATGCCAACGTTTAAAAACGCTCTGCCAGCACTGAGCCTATTTGCAGGCAAATTCCCCATGAGCTGCTCACCCGATTTAGCTTTGAAACGAAAGCAGGTTTGGCACTTGGATAAAAGTCTTCCGACTACTCCTCTGCCAGAAGGAATCCAGAATTTCTGTCGAATGCAGCATAAGGTAAGTTGAGGTCCACTGTGCAAATTGATATGATGAAAATGATGAATGACCAGATTAGTGAGGTGATGGCTCTTAGGAAGGAGAATTGGGTGTTTTTGAATTGGACTCAGGCTCGAATTTTTAATCTTCCTCCAACTTTGATTATTCCATCGGTGTCCAGAAAATACCTAGAGGCAGAAGCTTGCTGCTGTTGGGAAGAGGATGTTTCTTATTTAAGAGTTGAATTTCGGAATGAAACTGTGATTCTTGTACAGTTTGAATAACTATCTTGGTAGCATCATCTACCTCTTTGATGTTAGCACACCAGCAACTCTAGATGATCTGCAATTTTTGATGTATCTTTTACACCACGCTATGACTCGAATTAAACGTGAGAAGGATGAATACTTAGCTATGATTTCCAATAAATAGCTGCCTTGACTTGATGTTGAGACATTAGTAAGAACGGTGGATGATTTCTCCTCACATTTCACGTCTTCTTCACAGGAAGTCGACAAATCAATTGATGGAAAGTGTAAAGAATCCCTGACTTAGCCACTGTGGCCCAGACCACCCACAGTTTATGAACTTTTAGCTTGAAGCTGCAATACCTCGTGAAGCACAATCGGCAGGATTTTCTTGACTCTTCACATGATGCCAGGATGCTTCAGAAGTCATTTTTTGAATTCTTGAGATACGATTGGCAACAAAGATTTTCCATCTGCTGGGAGATGATTTTAGCCAATCCAAAACAATTTGGGAGTCTGAGAAAAGAAATGACTTATCGATTTGAATTACTTTTCTCAGAGATTCTAACACAACAACGTAGAGTTCAGAAAGAAGCAGAGCTGCCAAAAGTTCGAGTCTGGGCAAGGTTATCGATTTTACAGGAGCTACTCTTGTCTTAGATGTTATCATTGAAACATGGACTTTTCCGGTAACCAGCTCAGTTCTTAAGTAGAAAACAGCAGCGTATGCACGCTGGGAGGCATCACAAAAACCTATAAGAAGAACTCGCTTTGCTGTAGCGTCTTCCGCAAGGTATCTTGGAATCTGAATCTCTGCTAGGTGCTTCATTTGATTCTTGAATTGCGTCCATGATTCGAAAATGCAGTCTGTGACAGGATCATCCCAAGAGATGTTTTCTTTCCAGATATCTTGCATCAGGATCTTCAACTGAATTGTCGTTGGTGACAGGAATCCCAAAGGATCATAAATCTTGGCGATGGTGGATAAGAGTTGCCGTTTGGTTGGCCTAACTTCATTTGGTGGACTTATGTTGATTCTGAATGTGTCTTCCTTGAATTCCATATGATTCCCAAGATTTTCATCAAATGATCCTCTTCTATGTGCAAAGATCCCGAAGAACTTCGTAATTCTGTAGGTAATGATTCCAGCACAGATGATTCATTGGACGCCCATTTTCGAATCGGGAAACCTCCTTTCTTCATGAGTTCGATTACTTGACTTACTAATTTCTTGGCGTCTTCTTTCGAATTTGTTCCTGTTATAAGATCATCTACATAGAAGTCCTCTAGAGCAACTTTAGATGCCTCTGGAAACTTCTTGATTTCTTCTTCAGCTAGCTGCTGAATTGTTCTAATGGACAAATATGGAGCACAAGCTGTCCCATATGTTACAGTGAGTAATCGATACTCTTTTAACGATTCTTCAGGTATCTCCCTCCAGAATATTCGTTGAAATTCTACATCATCTTGATTAACTAGAATTTGCCTAAACATCTTTTCTATATCGCCTGTTAAAGTAATCCTGTGACATCTGAATTTTAATAGAATATTAAATAGTTCATTTTGTAACTTGGGGCCTGTATGAAGAATGTCATTTAAGGATAAGTTCGAATCAGTTTTGGCAGAAGCATCAAAGACTACCCGTAACTTTGTAGTCTCGCTCTGTTCCCTAACAACTCCAAAATGGGGTAAATAAAAACACTTAGAAGATGGTTTCGAAAGTTCTGAATTCGGGACAAGTTGCATATGGCCTAGATGTTCATAATCTTGCATGAATTTTACATATCTATCTCTTAACTCTGGATTGGCCTGAAGGCGCTTCTCCAACGAGAAGAATCGTCTCTTGGCTTGGACTTTTAGAATCACCCAATGCATTGTCGTTTTTGAAAGGAAGACTTACAACATATCTACCATCACGATTTCTCCTTGTGTGATCGAGGTAGAATTTTTCGATTCTTTGATCTTCTTCTGAGAGGTTACTAGCATCTGGAATTGACTCAACTTCCCAGAATTTGGCTATTTGATTTTGTAAGTCGAGCAATGCATGGCAATTGATTAAAGATATGACCTTCTTTTCGCTCTGACAGGCTGTGGAAACTTTTCCAGAAAGCAACCAGCCTAACTTGGAGTTTAGAGCAGATGGTTGATTTTTAGTCCCAGATATTTTTCCATACAGAATTAAATCAAAGAATACATCAGCTCCCAGAATCATATCGACAGGTCGACTAATATAAAACGAAGGATCAGCCAACTGTAGTCCATTAATGTGAGGCCAATCGAATTTTGAAACTATGAAGTTAGGCAAATTACAAGTGAGTTCCTTTACTACTAAAGCATTTACGGCAAAGATATCCTGACTAAAATGAGAAGAAAGTTGAAGTTCTACTCGTTTAGTAGAATAGGCAGCAACTTTGTTATCTAAACCCAAAATAGTATTTTCTGACTCATAAAATGGAAGGTTTAAATTTTTTGAGCATGATTCTGTAATTAGAGAGGTCTGAGACCCGCCATCAATCAAGGCTCGACAGTTTACATACTGTCCTTGACTATTCTTAACTCTAACAATGGCTGTAGAGAGCAAAATTGAATTGGAATAATTCATTTGTCCTGCAAGGCAAAACTGTTCCTGAGATGTAGCCAATGGCTGAACTACATTCTGGTCACTAGTGATGGGAGGCCGCCGGCCCCTGAGATACAGTTTTATTTTTTGCATTTGCCCTGTTTACAGGAAATAGGGATTACACAGGAATGTGGGTGCGTCTAGGTTCAACGGACCTTATGGCCGGCAAGGTTATGTTCTTGCGCTCCAATCAGGGTGGTAGATTTGACGGTAATGAATCCGTAGCGGATTCTTTTCGAAGTGATCTGGTCAACTTTAAAAGCTCGTGCACGACAATTCTCGGGGCCTTTTACTCCTTCTTCGTCTGCCAGAAAAAACCTCCACTTTCGGGAAGCTCACCTGCTACCCGAGGTCAATCCCATCCGTCGCTCTCTCCCTCTTTCAAAGCCTGTTAAACATGTGAAAAAAAAATTTTTTTTTATGTGTGCTATTCCAGTTGTGAAATTTTTTTTCTTGTAATTTTTTTTTAATTATTATTTAGATACTTAGAGATGCTGTTAATGTATGTCTTTTTCTTATGCTCTTTGTTAGTATATGTATGTGTGTATTCTCATAATCTTAACTAATCTAGCTATGATGTGTTGATATGTTTGTATTGTGCATTTTAGTGTGTTTTAATTTTTTTTCCGTTTAATTAATTCGAGTGTATATTGTTATATGGAGTACGTGTTTCGTTGCTAGTTAACAATGTTTTTTTTTTTTTTTTTTTTTTTTGGCCCGAATGTTTGAAGTGGTTCAGTTAATTGATTATGCTTACTGTTCTGAGCGATTTAAGTGTTATGAAGATGATATTTCCGATAAAAATTCGTTAGATGTTGCGCTGCTTAAGTTAGAGAAATTAACTGTGTTAAATTTTGATAGTAATTGATTAGGTGTTTATGGCTGTAGTACTTGGAATTTGAGAGATTGAAGTGATAAAAAAAAGGTTAGTAGTTTTTGAGGAAAGAAAAATTGGTTAAATGTTCATTTGTGCAGTATTTGAATTTAGAGCTATTAAAGTGTAAGGAAATAGTTAAGTTTTGACGGAAATAGTTATTAAGTGTTCATTATGTTTGCGTTTGGAATTGAGTTTTTCTTTTGTTTTCTGAGATGTTAGGGTTTGTCAATTTTTTTTTTTTTTTTTTTTTGTTAATCTGCTGTTCTGGTTGAGATGAGAGTTTAATTGTTGGAGCGATGTTGTGTTTGGGGAGTGGGTATTGGTTATATCGATTTTTTTGTGGACATGTAGAGCATGTTAGGGCATTGGACTTCGTAAATGCGCTTGATTTGTTGTAATTTTTTTCCCCTCTCCTTGTTTCTGTTAAAATTTGATTTGGAGGTGTTGTGTGGGGTTTGAGTCTTGGCCGATGGGGGAGGACGTCCCATCTCTGCCCATGTCATGCCGGCGCACTCCTACTCGGAGCATTTTTGTTCACCCTCCCCCACCTGCCGCGGTCCAGGGGTGGAACTGGATGTGGGTTCACTCCGGCGCTTTGCGAGATCAGATATTCAGCCTCTCTTTTTTCTCTATAGGGTCGCCATTCTCCCCCCCTTTTTTGTTGTTTGTTGCTTTTCTCTCAGAGCTACTGGATGTTGAAATTTTGGTTTTTCTCTTACATTTAATTCGCATACTTTCCGCTGGAATTTTTTTTTTATAACTATGCAACTTGTGTCATGTCGTTTTCTGATGTTTAAGTGAGACATTGTTGTAATTGGTTATTTAATGAATTTTAGCTCAGAATTTTTTTTATGCACTTGTTTTATGTCATGTTTGATGTTTTAGCGAGATAAAATTTTGTACTTAGTTTTTTTTAATGAATTCTAGCTCAATTTTTTTTTTATGCAGTTTGTTTCATGTTTTGATTTGATGCTTAAAGGACATAATGTTGTATGTGGTTAATATCAACTTTAGCTCTAGATAAAATATTCTTTTGATGCTATGTGTTTTATGAAATATGTAAAATTTGTTGTTTGTAATAGGATTGTTATTTAATTTTGCTTTGAGATTCATGTATGCACGTCAATTTTAATTTTATAAATTTTAAGCTTTAAGCCATGTTTGTGACAAAGGTCAAATTTTGGGGTCCATGGACACCTGTCATGAAATTTGAATGTTGTTACTATACATACATATTTGACATTTTTTCATTTATTACATAATTTTGTGTTGTGATTAGTATCTAGTATTTAAAAAAAAATTTATCATACAAAAGGTTCCTTTATTGAATAACTTAGTTTATGCTGATTTGATTGTGTATAACTGTACTTTCTAGTTAAATTTTGAGTTTGCATACAATGTTAATTTTTTTTTGGTAACGGTATTTTGTCAGAAGCAATTTTAGTGATAATTTGTGTTAGTGTATTAATTTTAAGTGGCTGTGTATTACTGAATAATGATATCATTGGAATTTATGCTTGTTAAGATATGGATAGAGATGGTTGTTTGAATATTTTCCCTACGAAATTATGTTGAAACTTGATTTTTTTTCGCTCATGTTGTTTTGTTAGGTGAGACGATTGCTAACTTTGATTTAAAATTTTCTGGTTTTTCGGTTAGGTGTTTCAATGCTCATTTAATTTTTGTGTTGTTTGTTTTGCTATAGATTTGGAATTTTTTTTTTACTCAGGGCTCTAGTTAAATTGTGGTTTGGTTAAATTAATATGCAGTCAATCATTCTGTCTCGGTTGTGTGCTAAACTGTACTAGGAATTTAATGTTTTGGTTGATGTTGATATAGTATTTTTGTTGATTTAGGTTAACTTGTTTTTTGATTAATGGTAGCGCTCGGGTAGATTATTGAATTGAGTGTTGAGGTTGATTTGATTTTTTTTTAGGGTTTTGGATTTTAATTGTAGTTTTGCATTGTTATTTGGAAATAAGTTTTTGGTCAGATAATGGTATTGTTAAATTTTATGTTTTGTGTATGCGTAGTTGTGTTAGCTTTGAGTTTGGTTTTGGCTAAGAGAATTTTGATTTAGTATTGTTTGTTTTAGATATTGAGTTTGATAATTTTTTTTTTTGGTTTGAAAATGTTGAAGATGATTAGGTGTAATTTTTTTTTTTTTATTAATTGTTAAAGGAGTTGGATAAGTTGAGTTCAGGATTTTGTGGAACATTTGAGAAAGTTATTTGAAGGAGATAGATAAAGTTTTTGCACTGATGAATTTGTTGAATAATTGGGAAAGTTTTTTTTTTTTTTTTTTCATGGAGATAGATAAGTTTGCGTTCGAAGTACGTTTATTCGATAGTTGTTTTTGTGGAAATGGATAATTGAGTTGAAAAGAAAGTCACAGGGTTTATTTGATAAAATTGTTTGATGTACAGAAGGATATTTTGATTTAAGGATTTTGGGCAAAGGAAATTGAGTTGATATAATTATGCGGTATATTTGAGAAAGTTGTTTTGATGTGAGAAGGTAATTTGAGTTCCGGATTTTGTACGATTTCGAGTAATTAAGTTGATGAACATAGATAAGTTGAATTAATGATTGTGTGGTATATTTAGGAAGGTTTTGAGATGCATTTAGGAAAGTTGAGGATTATGCGAGATTTTTGTAAATAAGTTGATGAGCAAAGACTGGTTTTGGTTATTGGTATTGCGGAGAAGTCGATTAATTATTTGAAAGTTGAAGATAAGTCTAGTTAAGTGTTATTGAGTATGTGAGATTTTGTGTAAATAAATTGATGAGCATAGATGGTTTTAGTTCATGGTATTGTGGAGAAGTCGATTAATTATTTGAAAGTTGAAGATAAGTCTAGTTATGTTATTGAGTATGTGAGATTTTGTGTACATAAGCTGAGGAGCATAGATGGTTTTAGTTAATGGTATTGTGGAGCAGAATTGATTATTCGTAGTTGCAGATGAGTTTAGTTAGTGTTGTTGAGGCATAAGATGTGAACGATCTGAGGTAAAGGCAATTTTGGATTATCGAGGAATCATTTTAAGGTTACTGAGAATTTTGGGTTGTTGTTATAGAATTGTACTTGAGTTATTAATTAGAGGATTTTCGATGAATTGAGTTAGCGGTATTGTTGTAAATCGAGGATCTTGTGTTTGTTTTTTTTCGTGTTTGTATATTTGTTGCGCGTATAGTGAAACAATTTTAGTTTTTTTATATTATTTGGACTTGTGGATACATTGTATTACGAGGATTGTTAAAAAGTTATGTTGATTAGTTAAGCGATATTTTTTTTTATATTGGAAACTGTTTAATTCTGTGTAACACTTGCAATAATTTTCTTTTAGTTAAATTACTTTACTCTGTATGTATCGCCTCATATGACTTGGGTTGCATATCAATTTTATGTTTTATTTTTTTTTTTCTGAAATTTTCAACTGCACTTGTGATTTCTGGAATTCATTTCTCAAATGGAAATTCAAATGTATTTAATGTGGAAGAAATTTTTTTTTTTCTTTTTAAAGTTTCTTTTAAACAATATTAATCGATATAGTTTTTTTTTTACAATCGGATTTGCTATTTTTTTTAGTTATAATTCTGCACTCTGTTTCTTGTGTTGGCGGTTGCCGGCGATCGTCATATCGCAGGAAATGGGATGTTATGTTTTGTTTGTTTTGCTTTTGTACACTTTGGGGGTGCATACTGATCACATGCGCACTCATAGTTTGCAATTCTAAATTTAATTACAGTATTTTTTTTTAACTTTCATTTGTAACCAATGCTAGTGGTGATTTTTTTTTAAATTCCTTAGGCTACTCAGCATTCTTGCAGGTTATAAATTTTTTTATCATTTATACGATTAGTTAATTTATAAAATTTTAATTTGCAAATCTGAATTAATTCCGTTAAATTTTTTTTTAAACTTTTATTTGTAACCAATGCTTGTAGTGAATTTTTTTTAATTTCTTAGGCTACCAAGCATTCTATGAAGTTACAAATTTTTTTTTCTCCACTTATGCACACTCATCGTTTCAATCTCTAATTTTTTTTTACTTAATTATTTTCATTAAATATTATCAATGCTCTTAGTGAACCATTGAAATTTTTACGCTTGAGTATGTAAAGAGTTCTGCTAGTTTTTTTTTTTTTTTTTTTTTTGATGGTCTGGGACTTTCACTTCACATTGGTCGTGTCAAGATTTCGATGTTAAACGATTATGAAGTGTCTGTTTCTGGGTGCCATGTTTGTATTGATTATATATGTTTTCACTAGTACTTACTTCTTATCACAAAGTATTTTGTTCGATGCGCATATGTGTGGTTATTGTGAGTAGCGAAGCTGTTATATATGCAATTTTTGATTTTACTATGCGTTACTCGTCTTTTTTTTTTTATTATTTAGTGGCACATGTTTCTTTGTGATTGTTCGATTATTTCTATTTGTTATTTTATATATGTTGTCCTTGTGAATTGTTTGGTGACCCATATCCCATTCGGCAAATTTTTTTTCGTGCATGAATTTAATTGTAGTTGTTAGTAGTTAATTTGTTTTTCTCCACCTTTTCGCAACGTTTAAGGAATTAGGGTTAAAATGCAATTTTCTTGTTGGTTGTTGTATTTTTGTGTGTGCAAAGTAGAATTTTTAGACAATGCTTCTTGAAATTTTTTTTATTTGAGTGATGGGAGGACGAGATGGGGACCTCGGGTATCCGAAAGCCCTGTGGAAGAGTGGGAAATTTTGTTCTACCTATTATATATACACTACTGATGCTAGCTCTCCTACGAGAGTGTTCGTGTTTTCTCTCTTTCAGGACATCAAGCCATGGTTGTTTCAGGTGCATTGGATCTAGTTGTATCACGAGATTAACCCCGTCGAGAGTCAGATTTCTGGATGTACCCCTTGCACCATGAGAAGAACCCCTACAAAATTCAAACAGCACCAGGTTACTACTACAAGACCGAGGAACTGTTACGCTAAAGTTTTACCAAGATTAGGACGCTCCAGACATCATTTTTCTTGTTTTTCTTCCTTCGTGACGTGGACAGCCGTTCGTGACCAGGAGTCTGTGAGTGCCTGTTGAAAGGAAGAATGGTCTGTTGGAACTGCTGCTGCTATTGCATTTTTGATACGGACATTTTCCTCAATGAATTTTTCTTGTGTTGGAACTGCTGACGCTATTGCATTTTGTATTTACATTTACTACAATGAATTTTTTTTGTGTTTCTTTATTTCTAGTTTTGTTAATCTGAAAGAGGGGAGGAGTGATGGGAGGCCGCCGGCCCCTGAGATACAGTTTTATTTTTTTGCATTTGCCCTGTTTACAGGAAATAGGGATTACACAGGAATGTGGGTGCGTCTAGGTTCAACGGACCTTATGGCCGGCAAGGTTATGTTCTTGCGCTCCAATCAGGGTGGTAGATTTGACGGTAATGAATCCGTAGCGGATTCTTTCGAAGTGATCTGGTCAACTTTAAAAGCTCGTGCACGACAATTCTCGGGGCCTTTTACTCCTTCTTCGTCTGCCAGAAAAAACCTCCACTTTCGGGAAGCTCACCTGCTACCCGAGGTCAATCCCATCCGTCGCTCTCTCCCTCTTTCAAAGCTAAGTAATATTCAGTTATGTGTCACTTAATTTTAATCTTATTGTTTAATAAATTAATTGTTACTTTAAGAACCGGCCTTTTTAATCTAGTGTACTGTTTTATTTGTCATTAAAGATCTAATGTTTAAACTTAAGCTATAGTGTGACGCCAAATGATAAATTAGAACCTGGGTATTATAAAATGGATAATAAGAATAAATTAAATCAATTTAAGTTAACCGGGCGTAAAAGTGAATAAAGGGTGAAGACTTCTGGCCTGCTTTTCAAGAAATGAAAGAAATTTATTTAATGAAGGAAAATTTTTATCTTCAAGGGTTAATTCCCATTTGACTTTGATAGAATCTTCCAACTTATCTTGAAGAGAAAATACTAATAGAAGTTCTACTAATTGATTGCATTCTAATCCTAATGTTTTAAAATTTCTGAGTACTTCATTACAAACGTCTATCATGGCCCAAATTGATTCTGAAGTGGGTTTAACATTTTCTTAGAGAGAAGAACCTTTTGCATTGGGAAAATGCCAATTCTCTCTGATTATCATACCGATTCAACAGTGTTTCCCATGCTTGTTTATAATTTTCATGAGTTATTGCGAATCCTTTTATTAATCTAGAAGCATCTGAAGTGACAGCATTTTGTAAATATTGCAATTTTTGAATATCTGTTAAAGATTCATTAGAATCATTTGAACTAGAGAATATAGATTTAAAACTCAACCAAGAGTTGAAGTCACCTGCAAATTGTGGAAGATCATATTTAGGAAGATTTATGTTAGAATAAGCATTCACTTTCAATTTATTTTCTTCGAATTGTAGTTTGCTATTAATACTAGTCAAATATGACTCAATTTTTTCTAATGCCAAATCAGCCAAATCTTTAGAATTAGTAAAGTTTTCATATTCCACATCTTCCACAAATTCTTCCAATACAGAAAACTCATAATAATTGTCTTCTAATCTTTCTAGACATTTTAATATATTACATTTTAAGGCAAAAACTCTCTGAATATTATCAGATTCTATAACATTATCAACATTTTCAGAATACCTTTTGATTTCTTTTATCTGAGTTTGGAACACTAATGGTGTTTTACTTTTTCCTTTAGTAGGAGCCATCTTTTAAATAATAACTCAATGCAACTATAGAACTCAAATACAGCTTTTCAGAATTAGTTACTATAAATATACAGTCACTCAGAATAATAAACAAAATCTTCGAATTTACTAATTCAGATTTCTTGCATTTCGAATTCACAAATAATAATAATAATAATTTTCGAATTAATTGACATACGTTTCTTGACTCAAATAATAGAATAATAAACACATCAAAAGATTAAGAATTCTTTCAGACGAATTTCATTTTCAGAATACATCTAGTTTCGATTATATAAGATCATTATCGTTTTCGATTCTAGTAAGAATAATAAACATTCTACTTTCCAGGAAATGATCTACTGAATTAAACTTGATTTATGACGCATACATCAACAATGAATAAACATTCCTCACTGGTGGCTCCATGTTAGATTTGTAAGTTCATTTAAAAGTAAAATGATTGGCTTACCTTTTTCCCGGAAAGCTAAGTTTAAATAAACTCACCAACATTAATTCTGAAAATGAGAAACAATAGATGACTCCTTTTGGGGATTTTCTTGAGATTTATTCGACTTGAATTCACACCACAAAATTAACCATCTTTATTCGATTTCAGAACTGACTCAATTCGCCTAAAAATGGCGTTACAGAAAACAGATACATATTTTTTAAAGTCTTTGTCGTGGCGCCCTCTGTTGACGGTAGTTGTAAACATTGCTCATAGCTTTTTTCTGTTCTTAAGGTCATATCAACTCTGGTTGCGATAGCAACGAAAAAAAATCGTTTGTTCTTACAAAATTAAAAGTGAGTCAGTAAGAATAAATTATTCTTTTTCGTTAAAAATGAGTCATCGCGTTTTTTCCATGAAGAAATGCTTTTTAAATGTCTTTGAGTATTAAAAAAAAAGTAATAATAAATAATCCCTATTTTTGAATTGGATGTTGTTCATTATTTTATTGGTTTTAATTTTGTGTTTTCGCGGAATCCTATTTTTTTTTTCTAAAATAAAAGTAAACTAAGTTACTCCCTGTAACAACAGCTATCTGCCAGTGAAAGTTCCGTCAAATTCGGTCTAGCTGTTTCAGAAATTAGCCGGAACAAACAGACAGATAGACAGACAAAAATTTAGAAACTTGATTTTTTTTAAATAAGTACCGTAGATATACTTTTAAATGCATTTAGTAAAAAACTGTAATTTCAAACTACAAACACACTTCAATTCAATTTATTTATTTATATTAAAATGATTTGATTTTCTTTTAGGTATAGCTAAAGGGTGTAAGTGCACTTTTTCACCTAAAACGTAATTAAAAATATTTATTTTAGAAACAACTACCTACTTGCTTAACTAAATAAAATAACCTATAAGAATTTATTGATTTCAAAGTAAATAAAAACTGTACTATTTCCATGAAAGAAAACCTAACGACGTTTAACATTGATTTCTAATTATTAGAAAACAGTGAAAATGTAACGAAACAAAATGAATTAAGAGAACGGAACGGTAGGAAAAAAAAATACTTTGTGACTCGAGAAACCGTTATTCTTTAATTTCAATATAAATATTACGCAATATAAATATTATTCAATTAAATATTATTATATTGTGCATATATTATGCAGGATAAATGAAGTTATTTACAGTTTTGAATAAACTTACTTAATTTAAGGGTGTGTAAGTGCACTTTTTCACCTAAAACGTAATTAAAAATATTTATTTTAGAAACAACTATATATATATCTACGTACTTAACTAAATTAAACAACCTGTTGGCTCTGCGATCACTACCCCCACCGCACACTCAAACTTGTACAATCATTCTTGCAAGACAAACATTTATTGTGACTGCTTTGTGCAGTGTTTGGCAATGAAATAAACAATAGAGGTATGAAATTAGCTTACCTCTATTTAAATGCGGAGGCTTGTGAGAAGTCAAACGTCGTAAAACCCAAAAACTTCCTGATTGAAGTTTAAATGCTGTCTAAGTTATAGAAAAATTGATGTTGCTCAGTGTTTTTGAGAACGAATGAAATCATTGGAATGATGCAACAGTTCAAAACAGGTCTTAGAACAGTAGGGTGAAACGAATCTGCAAGCAGGGGGGGAGGTACTCGTGACCTTTGACACTGTCAATGAGGTGAGGGACTGAGTAGGATGAAACGAAGCCGCAAGCAAGGGGTAAGTGAAGACTTAAAATCATTAGGATCGGATATGAACGGGAAATATCGCGAGTCTCAGTAACCTTATCAAACAAAAAAGTTAGTCTAGAAACGTCGAGACAGAAGGCTCGAAAAATAAGACAATCCCTATTGAATAAAAATAATCCCTACTGAAATAAACAATCCTTATTAGAAACGGATACTGTTCCCCATTTCATTTTTTCGCGGAAAACCCTAATTTTTTTTTCTATAATAAAATTAGCTTAAGTTATTCCTTATAACATAAGCTATCTGATAGTGAAAGTTTCGTCAAAATTGGTCCAGCCGTTTCAGAGATTAGCCCCAACAGACTGACAAAAAATTTTTAAATTGATTTTTTCATATAAGTACCGTATATACTTTTAAATGCATTTAGTAAAAAGCTGTTAATTTCAAATTACAAACAGACACTTCATTTTTATTTATAGGTATAGATTGAAGTGAGTATTTTACATGATTTTCTATTAAATTTACACGTGCGTTGACAACAATTATCCTAACCTTCAAATCTATTTGTGTAGCTAATGGATTACGCACATTATTAAACTTTTTTTTTTAATTAAAATTATTTCTTATCGGAAATAGTTTGTGTGTGTGGTGTGTTTCACTTCTAAGCAACTCAGAAGTATAAAACTTGGCACATAATTACATTGTAATAACTTTTTAATACAAATTTTACTCAAAACGGTCCAGATTTTTTTTTTTGTTAAAGCTTATTCATAAAAATTTGGAATTTTTGAATTTAAGATGCGTGTACAGGACAACGTCTGTCGGGTCCTCTAGTGCTTTGTATAAAAATCTGAGATGAAAAAAAAAATTAGGTTTGTGAAGCAAATTAGTGAAAAGATTTACATAAAGCTATCATAGCGATACAAATATAAAATCGGGTAGACCCAAATGCTCTGTAAATCTAACAGAACGTCATATAGGTATTTTCCATTATGTTCTACCATCAAAAAAAGCAGCTCCTACAAGGTACTTACTGCGCTGTGTTGAGCTGAAAGAGATAACAAAGGGAAAGTTATTACGTGAGTAACAACTGCAATGCTGGGCTGCTCCTTGCTTCCGTAAATATCAGACAAAAGCAAATTTTGAATAATTTTTCAATTCCTATACTATTAGCTCACTCTACATATTTATCTTGGTGGAATTTTCAATCGTTAATAAAATACATTTTAAAGCGCTCAATTGAGCTGAAATTTTATATGCATGATTATTGTGGATGACAGTACAATAATTTAATTATAATTAATAAAAATTAATTGATTAAAACTAATTATTTAAAGAATTACAAATACAGCCACATTGGCATCTTGTGTCAAAACTTGAAAAGGTTTTTTTCTCACGCTTTAAAGCATTCAGTTGAACTGAAATTTTATAGACACGATTGTTTTGGATGACAATACGATATTTTAATAATTAAGAAAAATTAATTACCACTTAATGTTTTGATTCTTTCATATATATATACATATTTATATTAATTGTAACTATTTAATAAAAAGTAGCTAAAATAAAATTTTTCTTTGTTGATCTAAGTAGGAATTGACTTAAAATTTTTTTTTTTATTACTTGTTTTAAAATAAATGCTATTATAATTATTTCTGTTGAAAAAATATAAATATTTGTAGTCAAAATATTTTTTCAAAACAGCCATTCGAAAAGAAAGGTAATAAAAGTCGGTGTACGAACAAGATCGCGTAATAGTTGGCTTTCATCTCAGCAGTGTGGGTCTAAATCCAAAATTAATATAAAAATTTTGATTTTTGGCCGAAACTAAATTCTGAAATACGTTTCCTTAAATAAAAATTGATTTGTCTTTTTTTTTTTAAAAAAAATAAATGTTTACTCTAAGGGATTAATATTTAAATAAACTTTTTGTACAAGATGTCAAATAGACTTTTCCCCTTTACAGACAAGTATATTGTAAAAAGTTTCAGAAGACATGATACACATATATAACAGTAATGTACCTCTTGAAATACTTTATAAATAAAAACAAAAAGAACACGACAGCTCTAATATAGATTTATTTTAAACATTCTCACATTGTACTGTTTAGCTACATATAACATTCTCTACAATTTATCTTCCACTTACTAAAATAATAATATAGCAACAGAATATTAATATTCAAAGTAATAAAATAGTATTTTTTGTAATGCACTTTGCCATCACCAGTTCTATACAATATAATTGATTTTATCTTTATTTATGAAATTGAATTTCAATAATTTTCTATTATAAAGGTATTGCTTAAAAACTTCATATACATTTTAGTGAAGTGCAATGTGAATGGATGAATAAATGAAAGTTTACAGTGCTAATTATATTTTTTGTAAATAAATGGAAGTGCATGTGCTTTTATGAAATTTTTCTACGATGAAATTGATCTAAAGTATATCCAAACCAATCTTAAATTCAATAATTTGAGGCAGACTATACAAAAATCAACAGGCTTCATTGCATTTCTTTTTAAAATTTCAATTTTAGAGCTTATTTGTCACTTTGAAAAATAGATATTCACTATAAGCTTAAAACTAGAAGTCAGAAACATAGCTGCCTGTTCATCCATATTGTATTTTTACAAGCACCCACATAATGCATTCTCCCTACACTTCAAAAATTTCATGAATTACTTATAGATTGTTAATTATTATATTTCAAACCAGTCGGATTTAATTGTACATTACCACTACCTAATAAACAAATTTGTCTTAATGGACCAAATACAATGTAATTTTGATTTTCATAATCTAGAAAAAACAATTGTTATGAGTTTATTTAAAAATATTTTGATAGGCAAAACAGCAATGAAAGCACATATTTTGGTACCTAATTCCATAAGAGATATATATATATAGTTGCCCTACTCTGAGAAAATGCATATTAAAGATGCATTCATATAGTTTAACCAATTAATTACCCATAGCATTTGTATTCAAATAAGAGATATTTCAATGTACAAATGGTTTTGCAAACTTATTTTAAAATTATAATTAGGAAACTAAATTATTAATGTGCATTAATCTAATTCTGCTTCAAGTAACAAAAAAAAAATATCAATCCGTTTTAAAAATGGAAATAATTCAAAAAAAAATTTTTTTTTTTGGCTACATTCATATTATTTTGCATTAACTAAATACATTAACCATCATTTTTTTACATCACATTCACAGTTTATTACAAAACTATTTGCTTAAAATTCTAAAAGGGAAAAGAAAACTTGAAAGAATTCATCAAAGTTGACATGTACATTGGAATAGTATTCTAAGAGGATAGTTTAAAAATTCTCAAGAAAATTCACTTAAATGACACGAGAAAAAGACAATTTTTGAAGAGGAAAAGCCATCAAAATTTATAACTGGATAAAATGTAATATTTAAATATAAAACACACAGAAATATGAAAAATATACAAGTTGTAACATTAAATAAACTTAGTACTTTTGTTCATTTTTTCCCCTACAAATAAGTCTCATTGCAAAAAAAACCCTTAATACTAATAATAATTAAAAAAAATACTTCTATAAAATATACAAAAATACTCTTTGAACTATAATATATTTTAATTTTTCAAGAGTTAGATAACATTTTTGTATACACACATTTCTTCAATGAAATCTTAAAAATGAACAAAATTTAGTCGATAAATTCAAGTATTGAACAGATGTATAACATCAATGTTACACTTTCCAAAAAAAAGTCACATTAAAATTCACTTCTAAATAAATCGAATTAGGAAATAACATCTTAAATTTGGTTATGCTTGGATAAAAAAATTTAATCAAACTGTCATTTCCTCTTTACAAGGATATACATGATTTAAATCTTATTAAAAAGGTATTATAGCACAACTATTGGGCTATGTACAGTTTAAAAGAATGCCGTAAAAATGCATAGCAACAATAAGCTAATTCAGTATAATTCCTTAATGCATGCTTTATCATTTTCATAGATGAGAAAAAATATAAATCTTTTACGAGAAAGTTAAGAAATTTAGAATCTCAAAGCACAAAATTTTTAAATGACAGTTATAAAGAAAATTTTATAATGTAGAATAATTTAACTTTTAAGTAAAACAGCTTGCTTAATTAATCCTTCAACACTAGGCAATTAGGAGTTTAGGTAATTTATTTTTTGTATAAAATTGCAGAATATTTGCATACACATACAAAGTGAAATTGTACAGAAAAGTTAAATGGGACATTGACCTTAACTTCAATTGTAGTAGGCTTGAGCAATAATTAAAAGCCCAGTAAATATGATTTTATTACAGAGCACCCCCCCCAAATACAAAAATTTGCCAAAGGAAATTTTCGACTTATACCACAATATTTTTCTTTCAGGAAATAATTTTTTTTATGCAAACTCAATTAAAAAACACAGAATTTTCCACAAAACAGATTCAGAGATAACTTTAAGTAAATAAACAGTTTAATAACATAATTTGCACATTTATGACCAAACAAATTAAATTTTTAACGGTCCTAAAAACTAAGTCTGTCTTTTTGTCCACAGAATTATGTTAATATGTGAAATATATATAAATTCATACTCAATATTTTACAAACACAACAGCTGAATATTTTCACTTTTTACAGTAGAATGAATAACATCTTTTTATAATGGAAACAATTGACAAGTAAATTGTCAAACTTTTTTATTAAAATCTATTTTGACTTAAATAATTTGATGATTTTAAAAAGTAGTTCAAATATTATAGAGTTAAATAATTTCATAGTATACATTTTTGGAAATTTTTAATTATACTATAAAATCTCTACTTTAACTCATCGCTGAGTAAAATTGGTTATTCAATACATTCATCCATATTTTAAAACCCTTTTTTCAAATAATTTTAAGAATCACTGTTGCAAATGTAAAAGAAACTGTCTTTGGTCTTACGTTCTTTGGATATTACATATTATATGTATATATAACATCTTTTAAATATTTAATTTTTTTTCTTTCAATGATGCTATTTTGAAAAAAATAAATATACACATAAGCATACAGAAATACTTTCATATTAGTTTTTTCCATTCCTCAACTATATATTTTAATACCATACAATATTTTAAAATTTTAAGGCATGCAATTAATTTTTTTTAAATCAAGCTACTACAGTGTATTTTAAAAAATATATTCAGTAGCATTAACACACATAAGTAGAAAAATTACACACTCCATACTTAACAGTTTTTCAAAGTTGAATCTTTTCAACTTTGAAAAGTCTATTAATGATTACATGATAGTACATTTTATAAAAATTTTTGATGTATTGAAGTAATGACTATTCAAAATGTAACAGTAAAAGATGGCAATTATAAAATTACACAATGTTAAAAGGATTTCAAGAAATTTATTTTTAATTCACATATATTCAGGAATGTTGCAACAAAAGAATTTACAAGATTCATTTAAATTAATTAGTCACAAATTTAATGAACATTCAGAATTGAGCATTTTTTTTTTCATATTGGAAGTTTTTTGCTTTGTTACTGAACTGAAATATGCTATATAATTATGAATTAAATGTTTTCTCTCTCTCTCTCATGTCTTTTACCTAAAAACTTTTATAATAAACTGAAAATTTTATATTATGCATTTTACGAACACAATGATCATCCATGTATATAATGCATAAACTAATAATAAACTATTAATGATTTTTTTTAAAAATTATAAAAACAAACATTTAAAAAACATTAAAATATGACAAATAATTATACAATATTTTTAAAAACAAACATATCCATTTTTTTCTTTTCCAAAATCAGGCTCATACCATTACTGAAATATAAAACTTTATAGATAAACAACTATACATGCCATAGCTAATAAACATATCCCTTCAACTAAATCAGGCAAGAACAGTTTTAAATTAACTGTTTAGTAACTCAATTTTTTTATGCAGTACACACATTGTAATTCAGATACAAGTTTATTTACAAGATGGCTAATACCAAATGCATATATATGAAAAAAAATCCAGACTAGGTAATTTTTTTCTCCTTGAGTAAATATTTTGCATTAAAATATATAAAGTAATAAAAAGTACAAGCTCAACGAAGATTTATTTGTAAGTCAATACTCTGCAGAAAATATATAAATACACCATTCTTTTTTTTTTTTACACAGTAGACACATCCTTGAAAAACTACGAAAAGGACATGATTCATAAAATGAAGATCCCTTTTTTGTGACTCAATAAGCATATAAAATGAAATAAAAGACTATTTAATTAGAAAATACATGCAAAAATGATTAAAAATCAACTGTACTTTCTCAGATAAACTTACATTTACATACTTCAAAAAGAATAAAGACATTGAACTAAAAATAGTGAGGAATAATATAAATTATTCCTCACTAATTATTGATAAGTGCATTTTTTATGATGATATGAATTAAAATAGCTGTTCTTACAATAAAATCCATCACATTTTTTGTGCTTAAATCCAATAAAAATTATAAGTCTAGTAATCCCATTTAGCAAAGTTGAAATATTTCAGATTATAGACTTCATGCCTGAAAATGTGTTATTTACTTATTTATTTTGCTGTTTTAACTTTACTAGATCTTTATATAATTATTGATACTCAGGTAAACTAATCTTCAGTACTCTCGATTATTTCCTTTTGTCTAACAATCAAAAATCCTAAATCATATTAAACTGAATCAACTGTGGAAAAGAAATGCTGCTTTTCTTGGATTATGTTATCTTGAAACCGTGTAAAATAAGGTTTGGTGTATTCAAAATTCAGAATAAAAAATAAATAAATATAAGGCTTTGAAAAATTCTTTTTATATTGATTCAGAATATGCTGAAAAAAATTCAATTTTTATAAAAAAATTTTAATTCCACAGGATATGAAAACATTTTAAAATAAAACATATTTTACAGAAAGAGTACAAAACACTTTAAGATTTCATCCAATATTTAAATTTCCATCATATTCTTTTGATAAACATATGAATAACAAAATCATACCAAAATTATTTGAAATATACAATTTACAGAACATATTACAATAACAGAGAAAGATGTTGAATATTAATCTAACTATAATAGTTTAATGAATATAATTTATCCATTAAATCTTCTATACATATATAATCAGATAAATAGATTTGATATATTTCATAGAACTCAATGATTGAATCTGTCAAAGTATAGAATGTCTAAAAGTCTAATATAATTATTCACTAACTCATGCAATCAAATTCTGTTTCACATAACTCTGAGCTGACAAACATTTTCTATCTCTCTGTCCTCTCCCTATATAATAACTCTTGAAAAGTCAAGGAAATTAACTACACAAAAATAATAGTATTGGCCAATCAAGACACGAATAAACGCTTCATGCACATGAACAAAACTGAGAAGAAACAGGAGTAAGGATCTACAACAAACGAAGTTGCTTTCCTATGAAAATTGCAGTACCTGCTTTTTCTGTTGAGTCACGATTCTTGACTGGGGCCATAAAAAATTAGCTCTGGTATTTGACCTCCCTGGACACCAGTCCCATTGGTACTATCTGAAGAACACTGAAACTGAAAGGTGATGCAGCCGACGGTCATTTCACTCACACCATCCTGACCAAAATAACTGAGCTCTGCACCATCCAGAACAGTCGAGGCAGTATAGTAAGTATCTGCCTCAACCAATATAGGATGCTCAAAATAGACGTGGAAAGTGTTACTTGACCCATCTGAGTAAAAGTTAGTCTTATTTTCTGCCAATACTTTTCCCATTCTTTTGAGCTCAATTTTCACAGTGTAGTCAGCAGCGCCATTACTAGATCCATATAGTCCAAATCCAACAATAAAGATCCGTTTGTCCACAGAAAATTGAATACTATCGCATCTCCCACGGTACCGCCATTGGTTACTGCGGTATGCTGATGACTGGAATCTATGACAAACCTGTGTTTTTAAGCCAACACGAGGTTTTGTGCAAAAAGGCAGGGCCGGTTTGTTGTTTGCAGTATAATGCAAAAATATATCTTTAGTTTCTTGTAAAGTAAGTAAGCCTGATTGGGCAGCACCATTAGCATATTCTTCCAATGTCATTGTAGGAATTCTTATTAAGTGCATAGCATTGCCAAGGACGCGTCTTTTATTTTCAACTGTAGGCTCCAAGTCTTGACGAAGGCATTCTGCAGTTGACCAATTGAGGGCAGCTTGGAAAAGGGTGTATTCTTTGATCATCAAGGTTTCCCGAGACAATATTGATTCAAGTGTTCGATAGTCAATGTCAGAGAAACCTTCAGAAGCAAAAGCCAATTCAGCTTGTGCATCAATTACTTCCCAACATCGTTGCATAAGATCAGGCTCTTCGAAAAGACGACTCTGGCTAAGCAGTACGCAAGCATTTTTTGCTGTCAAGCTCGTTTCCAGGTATGCAACACATGCACGAGCCAAGTGAGGCACTAGATATTTTTTGGCCACATATAATGTGGATAGTACTGTGTCAGCTTCAAGGTTTATATCATCACAGTAGAGGAACCTTTCAAAAGAAGAAAAATATTAATTTTAATAGATTTTCTCTCATTTTTCAACAGATATATTAGCATGCAAAAAAGATAATACAAAATATGATAATAAATGTATTTTTCTCATTTCTCTGATATTCTGGATCAGATCTTTTACAAAATCAAATGTTTTAAAATTTCCTGGAATATTTAATTTTTTCCATAAATAAAACTCAACTAGTTTTGAGATACAGGAAGTTCATTCTGACAGCAGCATCATTTTAAGTAATTTAAAATATCTCAAGCACAATAAAATATTCACTCCATTTGATTCATATTAACTACTACCATAGGTTTCTCATCTAAAAACTAATCTGCATTTTCCATTACAGAAAAAAAAAAAAAATGTTTTTGCCTGATAAAGAAGTTGTAATATCAAGATCAAAACAAATGGTATCTGATTTACAAACAGAAATCAGAGTAATTTGATTTCCATTCAGCATTAAATATCGTAAATATAAATAAATAACTTATAAAGCTATTATCTTTAAAATAGTATAAGATTGTGTTGCTATTCAGATTCAGTACAGAACCTAAATCAAAAAAGAACAAATTTAGTTTACTGGCTGAGGTTGTCACTTGGTAAGGCAGAATTGTTTTGGAAAGAAAGATCCACCAACAGTGAAGTCATATGGTAACAAAAAATTGCTTACTTGAAATGTGCTACAAAATAATTAAATGTTAAAAAATCTGAATGTCATCTTTTAACAAAGGATCCTTGTTTTCTATTCGTGAGAACACAAACTTCAAACAGATATTAACTTATTGTGTTGAATCCTAAACTACCAGGCACTATATATATTGCATACTATAATGTACATCCCTAAATCATAATGTTATATATAACTTCACAGGAAAAAATTGGCATTTCATTAATTGAACCAGAAAGGATACAAAAATAAACAAAATCATTATATTGTCTAAATTCTGTCATTTTACCATATGTACTCATAAAGTATTTGCTCAACCTTTATGATTCATACGGAAAATTAACTAATAAGAAGAAATTTTAACAATGTTTTCATTTTCCATATTTATACTATAATATCAGTATAATTTTTTTTAGTGCAATTCTAATAAAAAAGGAATCTTAAAATATTGCTAACATATAGTGCTCCCCTTGGTGAAAATTACAATTTTTCTGCCAATTTCTAAAATAACTTGATTAGTGTGAAACAAAGGGAAAAAATAACATAATGATATAAGATTTTTTTTAAAATAGAATTCTAATTTTTTTTAAAGAGATAAACCTATTTAACCATGAGGGCCAAGGCCTACTGTGCCAATCTCAGTTAACGTGATCTAGGTGCTGGAGTACATCTGCAGAAGTTTTGGTCAAGTAATCAGTCTGACGCACACACACACACACACAAAACCCCGTGTTCAGTTCTTAAGCAAGCTTGGTACTCATTTATCAACCCACTGAAGGGATGAAAGGCTAAGCCGGCCTTGCCCAGCCTGAGATTTCAACCCCGGACTGTTGGCGTGGAAGTGCGATACACTACCACTCAGCCACTAGGCTTCTATTTTAAGTTCTAATACTACTATTTAAGTACTATTACAGCAAATATACAACAGCATTTTAGTTTCATTTTCCATCTCTAGATCGATTTATACATTACATTAAAAAACATTCACAATTTTCTTAAGATAATGCAACATGTATACTAAGAAAAAAATATTTTCAATACCAAACTTAAACAACATAAATAGCAAATCCACTTCAATAAGCTATATAATTTTCTTTGAAATATTCAGATAAGAAAATTCAGATAAAAAAAAATCTGTTTACCTCGCACAGCAGAAAATACAGTGCAAAGCAAAACATGATTGCTGATATTAAAACAGATACACAACAGTTTTTAACTTAAAATGTATTTTAAAAAAAGCACACCAAATATTTATTTTAACTTACATTAAAGCATGAGTAATGGTAATAATGTTTAAATGTTAGTATCATAAATCTTACGTAACTAAAATGTGAATACTGATATTAAACAAATATGAATATTGATACTTTTATTGTCCTGCATGGGTTTAAAGAACGGTTATATTGTATATATTTAGACTTAATTAAATGTGTAAAGACAATTCAGAACTTTTTTTCAAAAAAAGTTACTTAAAATCCAGTTCAAGGAAAATAAAAATCAATAAATAAAATCTTTTAGGAGAAGGGGACTCAAATAAAATATAAAGTACAAAAATCAAATTAGCTTTGCATTCTTTTCTTAAGATCCTACCTCAAAAGTGTTAAAAAGGCAGCAGGTTCCACATCAGGAATTTCTATCTCAGAATCATTCTCAGCTAGACCTCCAAAAAACATTGCATAGAAAACTGAGCTCCCAGTTGCTAAAACATATTTGTGTGCAGGGATTTTTTGAGCACTTCCTTTAGGACCCACTAAAAAGTGTACATCACTCATTAATTCGTTGTTGAACATTGCGGCATTACGTTCTCGAACACTAGCGTGATTCGATTGCCAATTGGGATCAGAGGTGCTTCCTGGGCTTGTACCTCCAGTGCTGCTGCCACTTCCTGAAGCTGGAGATGGGCTGCAGGAAACTGAGCATTTAAGAATTGGACTCGGTAATGGACTGACTAAAGATGGCGGTGGAGAGTACTGCAGAGGTAAGTTAGCTGGGATCGTTTGCAAATTTCCCAATCCTGGAATATATTAAAATACATCAATGTTACAATTTTTTTTACATGGTTAACTAATTATAATTTATTTAAAACTTGGTTCTGAAGAGCACTGTATTTTTCTACATTTACTAGATGTAAACATAAAAACTGAACCATAAAAAATTAAATTTTTTTTCAAAATAAAATGTTATTCAAATAAAAATAGTCTTAATATCATATTTTTTTATAAGTTGAAAAGTGACCATGCTACACTATTAAAACTTAATGATATATATATATTGGTAAGCTTGTCAAGAATTAAAAAACATACGAAATTAACCATAGTAAGAAATCCATTTTATGTAATATGAGTATATAATCCTGTAACATTTTAACAGCATGGTATATCAAACATTGTTACAAAATTACATTTTCAGTAACAGAGATCTTTAACTGGGACAGGTAAATAAGATCTATCATTCCAGATTAAGAAGAAACAAGTATTTATAAAGTAATGGTTAATTAAAAAAAGAATAGGTTCAATTTTTTTTTAAAATTTAATTGTTAGATATTTTTTTTTTCATGACAAACTGACAACAAACAGAAGATTCATATCAGTTTTAAAGCTTATATTATCATTCAATTCACTGACTCTGGTTTTAATAGCTATTGATATTCTAATTACCTCATGTTAACAAGGTCAGACTCAGTTATTTTAATATACAGCAACTATATAACTTTACAAGTCAGCATTTGATGAAAACAAGTTTAGAATCCGAAATCCATTGGTTGTCAAACTACTACTCTAACAAACTTATCACTGACTAGGAATTAATAGATCAAATTTTTACAAAACACACAATGGTACTTGTATATTATCACAACCTAATGGCAATAATACATGAAACAAAGCAAAGTTGCCAATTCAGCATATACGACAAATGCAAAATCTGTGTTGCCAACTTGGTGAATTATTTTGAATGTTGCTTTGTTGGAATACTATGCAAGTACCCACACAATTTCTTTAAATTCAGTTTGATTAGTATTGTTCAAAAAGTAACAAAATTCAGATATTCAAACATTTTGAAAGAATATTACGAAGTTTCCTACTCCAAAGTAATACTTTTAACCAAGGATAGTTCAAGACAGCATTTCTACGTTATCCTATTCTATCCTGCATCGATTTTAAATTGCTTTCAAGTGGCTTTTTGTTTATGTTTAAATAACTGTTTTTAATACATTGCCAACAAATGTTGCCATTTCATCATATTTAGAAACTAAGACTTCAGTAAAAATTCTCTGTTGGAACAAAAATTTATGCTCTTTTTAACTTTTACAGCCCTATTCTTTTTTAAAACTAAAAAGAACCCTCTTTAAATAATGTACTTAATGTATTTTACATATGAAAAGAAAAAAATTACAAATTACGTTATCCAAACAGGGAATTTATTGTATAAGTTCATAAAGACAACAAACGGAACTCTATTAAGTATCATAACTTTAATTTTATCACTCATAACAATAATTAAGACTGCTTAAATATTAGAAAAATTCCTAAGTTTCTTAAATGTTTACCACCTTTTGCAATAAAATAATTATGAACTTAGTAATCATAAGTCATGAATGAAATGTTATAATTATACATAGCTGGAAATACAATCAATCTCTTCCAAAAATTGATTCATTACCACAATTTTATAATATGTGAATAGCTTTATGATTATATGCGTCCTATCTATTACAAGTGAGCTTTAAAAATGCAAGTATAATAGTTTTTAACATATTTATTTTGTTACAGAAATGCATCTTAAAGTTGATGAAAAAATGAGTTGATAATTGAAACTTTCCATCCTTAGTGGCTACAGTTAAACAAGTAAAAACTGAATTTTATACAATGACAGAAAATTAACATTCAATTCAAAAACGATCAAGTACATGGTAAATTGTGGTACTTATGTATTAGCATCACTGGAGAAACACTGGCACCCTGTGAATTGTTACTTGATATCAAAACAACAAAGATTCGAACATGTTTTGTATGAAAAAATACCAATCAGTCAGATTTGGGCAGAAAATGACACAATTTGCATAGAACCAATTTGGCTGTGGTGATGCTAATAACTTAGAACTCAAATTCCTTTAGCAAAAGACAAAGCAAACACACAAAAGGTTTATATAGGCTTCAGCAAAAAAGCAGGTTCACACTAAAACTGGATATTTTGTAGTTCCAATGCTTTTATTCTGGTAAACAGTTTATTTTGGCACTCCTAATAAATTTAAATATGTTCTTTTACAGAAGTTGCATATTCTGTTTTTGACAGCTTCTGATTCTAACAAAGCAGCAAATACTTTCAAAAGCTCAGTATTTTACCATATATGTTGCACTGCTCACGTTAAAAACTTTAAATATTTACTTGTGTCTGCTGAACAATGAAAACAGAATTCTTGGCATTAATTTTACTAGAGTGGATTTCCATCATAAATTTAAAAAAGTATGATTTATGATTTTTTTTTTTTAATGATTTGAAGTAAAAATAAACAAAGAAAAATCACTGGCGTAGCTAGTTCTGAATGGGCCCTGTATCAAAATTCCTTCGGTGCCCTATTTTAGATATGAAAGCCCTGTAAGTGGAACCGTAGTTACACATGTTGGGGGCCTGTATCATTGATAAGGCGGTAGCTACGCCCCTGATAAAAATACAAGTCTCATGACACATAGCTTCAAATTTAACTTTAAAAAAAAGTCAAAAGTATCAATAAGTATTTAGTTGAGAAGAAAGAATTGAACACTGTATAGTAATTCACTTAGGATTAATGTCTTTGAGAAAAGAAAAACCTTGTAAGATAAAAAATTCCGAGTTCTTTCGATTAAAATGTTTCTTTCAAAAATCTGGATACTGATGCTCACAAAATAACATCTTTGGGAGAGTGTTAATAGATCTTTTATAAAGAAAACATTAAAAGTATATGTATCACCAACCTACATATACTTTTTTACATGCAATTTTTGACAGGAGAAAGTACAAAACTTGACTTTTAGTTGCATTCAAAACATTTGAATGCCTAAAATTATTTCACATAAACAAGATGCAATATATTCCTCCACACCGGTGGTTTTCAACTACTGTACCCCAACACTATTGAGTACCACCAATTTTTTTAAAATTATTAATTATACTCAGATAAAAAAATAAAATCCAGAACAAAATCATTCTGCCATTTTATAGAAATAAACTACGGGTAATTGTGATATTTAACTTATTCTTTCATAGACATAAATAAAATTTGATTGGGTTCATAACCCATATGTGTATGGATATATCTGTATATAAATTAACTTTAAATGAAGAGGAAAAACTAATTTCTCTCTGTGTAATAATCAAGCTTTTCCAAAACATACGGAAGAGTCAATTCATTTTTGACTAAAATTAGAGGTGATTATCTTGCCAAAAAAAAAAGTTACTATTCTTTAAATCTTATTTGCATTAATTTGGAATTTCAGCATTAGAAAATATATAAATGAAAGAAGATTGAGATTTTTAAATGTAACTGACGAAATGAGAGTTGCATTATCATTTTTACGACCAAATGAAACGAAATTATCAAAAATCATCAAGCTCAAATTTCACATTAAATGTATTTTTATAATTAATTACTCAATAAACATGTTGTCTTTGTCATATATATTATTTTATTTAATATTCAAAATTATTATCAAATTATTTTACATAGTGTGTACATATTTCAGATAAGTAAAATTCCTTTAAAGTTATTTTATTGTTGGTGTGCTGCCAAATTTTGAAATTGTTCAAAGTGTACTACAACAAGAATGGTTGAGAATCACTGCTTCACACCAAAAATGAACCACATGAATTCAACAATTTATAGTTTTATAAGTTTCAATTTTACCAAAAATATTTACATACCTGTATCGATTTACTTTAGAACAAAAAAAAGGTTATTTACATATTATCGCAACCCATTGGCGATATTATATGAAATGATGCACCTGGTTACCAGTTAAGGGCCTACAACACATTGGAAATTGCGGTTGCGAACTTGGCGAGTAATTAACAGAGTTGGTGATTGTTGCAATAATACTATGTACAGAAAAAAAGTACCAAGTCATTTTTACTATAAAAATTTTGAACCAAAAATTAAATCTAGATATATATTATAAATGTGAAAGTTTGTGAGAATGTTTGGGCGTCTTTCACGCAAAAACAACTGAATGGATTTTAATGAAATTTTACAGTAATATAACTTATACATCAGAATAACACATAGGCTATAATTTGTAGTATAGGCTATAATTTATAAAAATATTGTGAGAAGTGTCCAAAATACAATGATATTTGTCAAGTAAGTAGGAGAAAATTCTGCCATCTGTAGGCAATTCTGGCGTGCACTGCAAAAAAGCCCACATCAGCATATATTTATCTTTTGTTTTTGAAAGAACTTTTTGTTTTGGCTACACAAGGCGCTCGCTCTAATTAATTCCTGTGATCAGCATAATCCCTAATTTTTTTTTTTTTTTATTTCAGAATAAAACTAAGTTTTGAAGGGAGAGGATGTTATAAATCTCCTTATTTAAATTGTTTTTTTAATGATTTTATTATGCACATTTGGTAGTAAGAAATTGATATTTTTTCAAAATAAATACTTTTATTGCTTCTGGTACTTACAGTAGATAAACTTTGTCTTTCACACTACATCATTTGGACATATTTGCATAGTTTCTTTGTGGTTAGTATTTAATTATAACGCTATAATTTTAATTGAATAGGCGGATATATTGCATTTTTAAGTATAAAAATAATTATAACTACTGTACTGTATTTTTGGAGTGAGTGAATATTAACGTCAGACTGTTCATCTACACGAGGGCTTTTGGCAACGGACCACGTAATTTTGAACCATGGTCAACTGACGTGGAAGACACCTGAGCTGTGGCACCCACTTCTCCTATCACACCAACTTAGGAGTATTCTACCAATACTTAGCAGGAATATTCTTTGAAATCTACTCTTCCAAGATATACGGCAGCACGGGTTCTATGATGATTATTTTAACGGGGAAGGTGAACAGTTTTGCAGCAGATATGCGTTTTCAGCGGATTGCAAAGATTATTAATTTTGTCCCGAAAAAATAGTTTGTCAAAATTTAAGTGTCTTATGTTTTTGTATGTTAATGAAGACTTTAGAAAACAATTTAACTATTTATTTTAAGTGAACGGTGTATATAATTAATTTTACAGTGGAATATCTTTAATTAATTTATTATCTCTATCGGATTAAATTTCCCAAAGTGGAGTATTTTGTTTATGTGTATCCCTTAATTTTCAATGTAGCGATCCAAAAAAAATATTGCATGAAAAAAACTGCAGTAAACCATAATGCGGTAGATAAATTAACGTGCATTGCTCCCCTACATGGCGGGTCTTACAAAGCTTTAATAAAGCTCGAGCTATGAAAGTAGCTAGACATTTGCCAACTTGACTATCGTTATCATTTCGCTGTGTTTTTCATTGAATCTCCATTATAGCCATTATAATTTAAGAAATGGCGTTGCTTGCGAATATTACAATTTTAACATAAAACAAATACAACAGAAAGTAATATTAATGTATTACACTTTCAGATATAAATTATTTACACTATTTTAATCATTCATTACGCAAAATGTTTAACAATGTTACTTTTGCTGAGCAGAGATCAGCTTAGGGTGGTATTTTCAGAAATCGACCCTCAAGAGTGTTACGGGGAATTATAAACAAAAAAAAAATCCTTTTTATCAGCTATTACATCTAGATACTTAAAATTTAACAAAGGTTTTTTTTTCTTTTTTTTATTTAGCTGAGATATGCAAAAAGCTTTTTTTTTTTTTTTTTTGTTTAATTTGCAATTCAAGTAAAATTAACTCATTAAAAACTTCTTTATCCTTCAATCTGTGCCGTTTAATTTTTCAGTTCACCCGTGCGAAGAACGTCTCAACAAAACACATATTATATCCCAAATTATTTTTAATCTCTATTTGTTTTATTCACATAAATTTCACAGTGTAAACAACATTGATTAATTTTTATTTGGAGGTAAATACTTTGCTACAAATTTTCGCGTATCAAACAATATGGCACGAATTACGTAATATTTATTTTATAAGCTGAATGATTTTTAGATACTACAAATTAAAATCTATCATTAAAAAATTGTAAAATAGAAAAGATATTTATAAATTAAAACTATTTTTATTTATAGAAACTGAAATTAATAATCATATTAATTTACAAATTTTTTAAAAAAAATGAAAGTTTCAGATAATTTATTTTTTATAACTTGCGATTTACTACGTATTCAACTCATTACTATAATGGCAAAATCTTATAACCAATATTTATTTACAAAAATCAAATGTTTTTCTAATTCAAATTATATTTTATATAAACAAATATAAATAAATCATTAGCAGAGATTGCATCACAGTTACTAACCCAACATCCAATTCTTATTAAAAGCAGCACAACTGGTTTCTTCCCTTCGTTTATTTGTTTTGGCAGACATCATACGTCTTCCAGATATTTAACAGTAAATATAATTTGCTACGCCATTGACAATCATAGAGTTAAGAGCAAGAGATATATGAGAAATACAATAGTAACTTCGGCATGCTTCCCACAGTTTCAAAGATTTTAAAATAAAATTGCATTTTAAGCACGAATTATACTCATTTAACTCAGAAAAATTCATTTGTAATTTATAAGTATTATTTTTATAACCCGTTTAACTACTCTCAATGCGAATAAAACTAATGAAAAAACAAGCAATCACATTAATAACGGTTACAGTGTGTAAGTAAATCTTCTGTTCTGTAATTAATACAATCTAATTTAATATTTAATTGAATGCATGTTAAAATTCTTTGAAAAACTAATTCAAATAAAATTATTTATAAAAGTTAGACATCACATAAAAGAAAAGAATAAACAAATATTTCTGAAATTTTGATTTTCTCCAAGCAAATTAGCAAGAGTCTTGAAATTAAATAAAATACCCATTAAAATTAAAGGATGAAAGAAGTACAGAAAAAGTTTTTTAAAAATTCTACTTAAAGTGTACTTTCAAAATTCAAAATTTTTTTTCTTGAATATTATAATTTACATAATTTTCTATGCATAAATTTTGAGTTCAAAATTGATACAATCTCAATAAAAAATTTTAATGAATTTTAAAGACAAATTTTTGCTTAGAAAAAAAATTCTTTTTATTGCATTTTTTTCTTTTCTTCTGATACTGACAGATTAAAGGAATCTTTAAGACCGGATATGTAATGATCAATTTTGTTAGAGGCACCGAAGTCTACAATTTACAAACTAGGTGGGTTACTTATATATTTTCGGTTCTTTTAGAAAATCGCCAAGTTCACCGTTGGCTACCTACAAAAAACATTCTGGCTGTAGCGCTCGTACGCTAGGTTTACAAATAACTTTCAAGTGGCTAGATTTGTTAATGAGCTATTTAATAATGATAAATTGTATTTTTTAATTGTTAGATTTTACATTGTATTAATATTTTGCTTTTAAGATTTCCAGAACTTAATATATTTGTAGATTTTGGTTAATGCTGAAAGACAATCTTCGCGGAAGTCCTGTGTACCGTACTAAAGGCAAGCTAGTATTTTATTTTGGTGTAATTTTTAATTTTCCATCCAGTGATTTTCTAGCTCCTACGATATGGTTTCCCTACTCACCGACTTCTAGAATTTTGTTTTAAGAATTGTATTACAATAAAAAATTATTTAGTACTATATTTTGACAAAAAATGAACATAGAATGACCAATTTTCAAAATGTTCTCCTTTTGTGAAGAATGCTTCTATTATAATAATATTTTGCCTGTACATAGCTTAAACCTCTGTGCAGAGGCTCAACTAGAATTTTTGCAATATATGACTTAGAAGTGGGTTTATCCATGTTTTACGACAACTGAGAGGAGAAATTTTAAGAAAAAAACACCAATAATTATTTCAATTGGCGGTAACTCTGAAAATAATGTGAATTTTTCAAAAAAAATCGTTCAGATTCTTTGGAGAAGTCTTTACTTTATGTATGCAAAATATTATTATTTTAGAAGCATTTTTTATAAAAGGAGAACATTTTAAAAAAACGTTATTCTAAGTTAATTTTTTGTTAAAATATTGTATTTAAATAATTTTTTTTGTCAAAATGTCCTTAAAGCAATTTTATACTTGTATTCTAATCTAAGTGACACTAAATATCATGAAAATTATCCATTTATGCACTTTTTTTAAAATCATGGTTCCGAACGTAGTCGGATACCTTAAATGAAAATCAATGAAACAAAAACATTCACAAATATTTAATGAAATTTAGTACAAAATTTCAAGTTCTTCTGTTTTTGATGAAGAGCCTTTAGAAGCTCAATCTTCATTTTAAGAGAAATAGCATTTTGCTCCCCCCTCCCCCTGAACTCTGCCATTGAGTTCACGAAAAATTCTTCTAAAATAGAAAGAAGAAGAAAAAAACCGCGAACCAAACTCGTTGATTTTTACTGACACTGCAATTTAATCACCGAATTCCAATGCCAACATGGATGAGATGGTCTTGTGTGGCGTTTGTAGGGGATGGAGAATGAAAGTACCTTATTGTTAGATAAACAAAATTGGCTTGCCACAGGCCCTTCCGAAGGTATTTCAAAGCCAAGTTAGCATCCTTTTTACGAAACATGTGAAAACTCCTCTCATTTCACACCCCTCGAACTTCGCATGCACGGCTGGTGTTTAGCGTATATTTTTCATACCCAGAAGGGAAATATTTTCGTATTAAGCGATTTTCGTTTCGTGTTAAGAGAAAAAACACTGGAATACATAGTAGTTTGTAGGGGCTGTTGTATTATTTCGTATTAAATGATATCTTGTCTTAAGTTGTTGCTTTTTTGTTGTGTTAAACGTATTTCACTGTACTTTATTTTGTAAAAAACAAGATTGGTATGTTTCGTATCCTGTTAATCTGAAACAGACTGATAATATGAATGGCAGTGTTTTTTTTATCATACTTTACAAATAAAGCATTAGACCAGTGCTTCTCAAACTTTCAATATTCGCGACCCAATATTTAATCATAATATTCATCGCGCCCCCTTCCATACAATAACAATGGATTTAATTCAGTAAAACTAAACTTTGTCGCTAAAGCTACAATACGACTTTAACCACTTTAAAGCCACCGGCGTATATAAACGTTTTCCTCAACCAACGCGGTAATTGTTCCGGACATATATATATACGTCTTTCCGAAGTACAATATTTTGTGTGCACTGTTATCTATAAAATTATTCCGAAGGCTTTGGAATGCAATAAAAGGGTTTTGACAGTATTTGCGAAGGATTTACTCATTTCACAAAATTTGCTTATTTATTCCTTTTCTTATCCCATCCCCAATATTTCACATACGCTTGTCTACGTGGAAAAGAGTAGCATTGGGAAGCGAATCACGTAACTTTTCATTCGTTTAGTTAAGGGAATAATTATAAATCGTACGAATTATCGATATAAGTATTAATTTTTGTATATAATTTTAAAGATGACAAACCCTTCCTGGTAATTATTAAACTTGTTCTTGACTTAGTATTGTGAAATTAATTATAAAATACATTGTGCAGTTCTGATACATTTATAAGTGTATTATAATGCCGTAAATGTGGATTTTATTTTTTATTATGGGAGAATGTATTTTGCTTGTTTACTTTTAATAAACTAATAATTTTTTGAAGGATCTTTTGTTTTCGACTTTTCAATATGCTCGCCCCCCCCTCGTAGAGTTATCACACACCTCTAGCAAGGCGCACCCCACACTTTGAGAAGCGCTGTATTAGACACAAAAAAATGTGATCGATATCTTCAGAACCAATGAATTTAGAAAATACATGCATGCTTCTGTTGTAGATGAGTGTCTAAATATATTGGATTAGATGACATTTTTAATGCTTGTTATCAATGCAACCAAAATTGTACACGTAGGGTTAATACTATATTTAGGCTTGTGAAGATCCCCTTGGATCTCACTTTGAGAACGAGAGTGATTTTGAGTCAAATAAGAACCAGTAGACATTTTTATAAATAACTTTCTTTATTTGGTTATCTTTCCCAAATAGAATCAAAGACTTTTAATAACAACTAAATGAAATTAGCTTTATGAGGTTTAAAAGGAACTTTCCTTTATATTAACTTAAATATTTAATGATCCAATTAATTAACAATTAGAATATCGATCACGCAGAGATTACCGCGATAAGAGATCCCAGAATTATATTCAATAATGTTCCTATTGAACATTTAACTTTAATCCCACTCCTAATATAAAACTTTAATGAGACTTTAATTATAAATCAATATTTACCACACTGCAGCTCAGCTCTTCCTGAGATTTATCCACCTAGAAATCTTCAATAATAAATCTCTAACTTCACCATTATACCTTCCTGCTTCAATCTCTCTCTCCTACTGCTTTTTACTTTACTATTCGGTTTGACTTAAATACTCTATCTAATGTGCATAACAAGGAATCCTGTCCTCTTTTTGGAGCTTATTGGAAAAGGGTAGGGGAATTAAATTTCCCTAAAAAAGATGTCTCAGAAGGTTAGTGATAAAGTTCCGTATAGGATTGTCACAACCCCTCCAAAAAGAAAACGGGATTTATTCGAAGGTCTCATACGTCCTGAAAATAAATTACGTAATTCCTATCTTTGTCTTATAGTTTCGACGACTTTAACTGCTAATTGGATATTACTGAAACTCTCTTTCCTTAAGGAAAAGGACAAATAAAATTACGACTTATAATTAATTTTTAAACCTCATAACACTTTACAAGTTTAAATTAATCCCTGCACTCTATCCATTTGGCCACGGAGGCGTGGAAAAAACCACCCTAGTGGTGGTAGAAAACCAGCCCCATAGAGTTTACTTAATCACTATACATAAAACAACAATTTCTTACTTCTTTAGCACTGAAACATCGAGTACTTCAGGGCCAGCTACCCTGAAAGATTAATTTCCATTTGAGTGGTAGGTAAAAGCAGACATGAATTTATACACTTGTTACATGAATTTTATATACAATATATATCTGGTTCCTTTGCCTTCCCATTCTAAAAGTTTTTGCGCTAGTTAGTGTTAATGGTTAATCCTATCTAACTTCGCCGCGCCCCAAGTCACCAGATTTGAAACAAAATATACACATATATATATATATATATACATCATACAATAACAATCATTTTGCAATAAACAAATAACACAAACAACCAAATGAATTGTCGCATCTTAGCGAAGTCATACATCGAAGTAAACAAATGCAAATTTTACAGATGTTTTCTCCGTAATACAAAAAATTATCACAAAAGCTGTTTTTTCTGCTACAGAAAAAAAACACACACAATGCAGTGTCCACTTTTGCTAGTCTTCTTAACCCTCTAACTGGATACCTTCCTCCTGAAAAGTTATTCCGAAAGCGTTTTACTCTTATATTGCTATTCCCTTCAAAAATGCAACAGACTTCACTTCTTTCCCCCTTTTAAAACTTGGGAGGTCGAAAGGGGACAACTTTATGACTTGGTTCGGCGTATTTGATCATTGAGAACCAGGATAGCAATCGTTTACAGCTAGCTGTTAAGTTGCCTTGGGCAATCTTGTATGAAAACAGTAGTTCTTTCTATAATCTGTCGTTTTCCCCATAGATTCAGTCACAGTAAAATTAAAACAAAATGCAGGGTAAAAAAAACATGAAATAAATGGCGTGTTAAAAGTTGAAAAATAGTTATTGTTTCCACACTTCTCACTGAGTGCGCCAGACTTTCCACTCCTCACTTAACTGTAACTGAGTGCGGGAGATTTTCCCGCTTTCCTACCCCAACGGAAACTTTTTTGGAACCGGTACGGGGACATTCTGTAAACTGAAACGCAACGGACGGACGCAAGGTCTTGTTCGCATCAATCCGCAGCACCTTCAAGGGTGTAATTTTCATTTAACCGCATTATTACCTTTTAGTGTAAACTTTAACTGTAAATATTTATTTTCTTGTAGTATAAATTTAAGTACTATCTCCATCTCTGGCTATTATTCGAACTCAACCAACGGCATCATTTGGAGGCACCGACGAGATTCGTCAACGATTCAGAGAAACAAGAGATAAGTACTATTTTACATTTTCATTCAACGTTTGACTTTGGTTTCTCTTACTGATTCATTCCCTCCATATTTCGTTTTATCAATTAATGGATGCCGAAACGGCTACAGTGCTTCGCGGCAGAGCGAAGGCTGCACTTACAAGAATTATAAATTTCATTGATAAAAATGATCAAACTTTTGACAAAAATGATATACGCAACAAGTTAGAGAAACTTGAATTAACTTATACGGAATTTGATAAAGCGGATGCTGCTTTACCTATCGAATCCTCTGAAATGGAAGAATTCGAAACAAAATATTACGAAACCAAAGCCAAGCTACAGAATATCTTAGAAAATTTATCTGTGAGAACATATGTATATAATGATAATTCTGATGTCTTTGAAAATGTCTCAAATATGAAATCTAGCAATTTTAAGTTGCCAAAAATTAATATTGAGCGTTTTTCTGGTGATTATAAAAATTGGCCTTCATTTAAGGATTTATATGTATCATTAGTGCATGATAATATGTGTTTATCGAATATACAAAAGTTTCAATATCTTAGAGGTTTATTGCTGTCAGAACCAGCAAATATAATTAAGCATATTCCCATTACTGAAACGGCTTATAACGAGGCTTGGGAAAAATTATTAGCTCGTTATGATAAAAAGAAGCAAATCATTTTTTCACTCATTAAAACCTTCATGGAACAACCTTCTTTTAACGATACTAACTCTCACAACTTACGCAACATAGCAGACACTTCCGACGAAGTAATTAGAGGTCTTAAATCTATTGATACTAAAGCAGAGTCTAGAGATGTATGGTTGATTTACATTTTGTTACAAAAGGTTGATCCTAAAACGCGCCAAGAATGGGCGCAATTCTCAAATAATATTGATTTTCCCACATTTGAAGCATTTTTAGAATTTTTAAATAACAGATGTACATACTTAGAACTTTATAATGTTAGCGTTACTCATGAAAAACAACCTTATATTAATAAATCGAAATTTAACAATAGTTTAAAATGTTCTTGTTGTAAAATGAATCATCTTGTTTTCAAATGTTCTAAATTTAAAGAAATGTCTGTTAAAGAGCGTATTCAACTTGTTAATAAACAAAAATTATGTATGAACTGTTTATCTGATAAGCACACTGAGTCACATTGTAATTCAACTTTTACTTGCCACTATTGTAAGAAAAAGCATCATTCGCTATTACATGATAATAATTTTAAAAATTTCGCAATGTCAGCAAATAAATCTCATCGTGCTGAAGGTCAAAACCAGACAGGAAATGATACTAATCAAAACAAAGAAGTTGCAGCTTCCGTGAACTCTATACAAACATGTTTTTCTTTATTACCAACTTTAAGCGTTAACATTAAAAATATTTTGGGGAGAACTGTCAAGTTCGAGTTATGGCGGACAGCGGAAGTGAATCAACATTCATTTCTGAAAAATGTTTAAAACTGCTAGGCCTGAAAAGAAAAACGCTAGATTTCAAATTAAAGGATTGCAAGATTCTAAAATCACGATGACTAGAGGGTGTGTTGAAATAGATTTAGTATCGTTACATGACCCCAAGGTCAAACTACCAGTTAAAGCATATGTTTTGGAAAAACTAACTGCTCCGTTACCAACGGAAAAAATAAACGAAACACATTTCTCTCATTTAAAAAATGCCTGCTTAGCGGATCCGAAATTTTTTATCTCAAACAATATCGATATGATTCTCGGATCTGACTACTTTTTCTATTTTGCTTCCTGGGCAAATTACTTGCTCTCAAAGTAATTTAATCGCTCAAAATTCCATTTTTGGTTTCCTAATTTCAGGCAAATTAACTGAGTCTTTAAACTCAAATTCAATGCTAAATCTTCACATTAATGGTACAAATATTGACAATCAATTAAAGCAATTTTGGGAATTAGAAGAAATTCTAACGTAAAAGATAAATTATTAACTTCTGAAGAGCAATTTGTGGAAACACATTTTCAAAATACTTATGCATGTAATTCCGATGGACGCTTTGTTGTAAAACTTCCATTTTATAAATCAAATTCAGAATTGGTAGACTCAAAACCCGCAGCAATTTCTCGCTTATTAGCAATGGAGCGGAAATTTAAAAATAACCCAGATTTTGAAAAACAATACAAAGAATTCATGAACGAATACGAATCGCTAGGTCACATGAGCTTAGTAAATTCCAGATCCCATACTTCCAAAGATCAGAATTTTTTACCGCATCACGCCGTTATCAAGCCATCCAGCCCTACAACAAAGTTAAGAGTAGTTTTTGACGCATCTTGCAAAACTACAAATGGTACGTCATTAAATTCTCTGCTAGGAGTAGGTCCCAAATTACAAAGGGATATTTTTGAAATATTGCTTAATTTTAGAATTCCTAGAATTGTATTTACAGCGGACATTGAAAAAATGTACCGTCAAATTTTAGTAGCTGATGAAGATCAGAGATACCAACAAATTCTGTGGAGAAATAACTCTAGTGAAAACATTCGCACATACAAGCTAAAAACTGTCACCTACGGTTTAGCCTCAGCTTCCTTTTTGGCCACTAGGTGTATTAAGCAAATCGCTCTCGATGATAAAGATAATCCCAACCTCTCCCGAGTTTTACAGGAAGATATTTATATGGATGATTTACTATCAGGAGCAGATACGCCAAATAACGCAATCTCCATTTGCAAGGACAGTGCTCATGTTTTGAGTACTCGCGGATTTCATTTAAGAAAATGGAATTCTAATTCCACCGAATTTCTCGCTCAATTTTCAGAACATAGCTCTCATGATGCACGAGTTGAATTTTCCAACGATTCTAATGAAAGTTCTAAAGTATTAGGCTTATTTTGGAATTCATCCAATGACACTTTTGGTTTCCAACCATCGCTTGAACTTACACCACCACTCACAAAGAGACGTATTTTATCTGAATCTTCCAAAATTTTCGATCCTTTAGGACTTCTTTCACCTTGTACAGTATTCATGAAGATTTTTTATCAAAAACTTTGGCTTACAAAAACAGATTGGGATTCTCCCATTCCACAACAATTAACAGAGGATTGGCTTAGGTTTCAAAAGGCCTTTAATGCCATCAACTACCTCCCTGTTCCCAGATGGGTCATCCTTACAGCAGACAACATAGTAGAATTGCATGGTTTTGCAGATGCTTCTTCATTAGCTTATGCTGCTGCAATCTATTGTCGGCAGAAACACAACGGCAAAATAAAGGTTCAACTACTTGTATCAAAAACTAAAGTAGCCCCTGTCAAACAAGTTTCCATTCCTCGATTGGAGTTGTGCGGTGCACATTTACTATCCAAGCTATTTAAATCGGTTTTACGGACATTAAAATATTATACCTTTGATGTATTCGCTTGGACGGATTCTAAAATAGTTCTCTCCTGGCTGTCTGGTCATCCTCGCCAATGGAAAACTTTCGTAGCAAATAGAACATCTGAAATTATAGAAGTTCTACCTACAAAGCATTGGAGACATGTGCCTTCTAAGGAAAATCCCGCAGATATTGCATCCCGAGGTATTGATCCTAAATGCTTACCTGATTGCAAGTTATGGTGGCAAGGACCACCCTGGCTAAGGCTAGAAACTTCTAGTTGGCCCAAGGCTGAATCCAGTTGCGATGAGGCTTCGGATGAGGTAAAAGCGGAACAAAAATCAGTCTCCATCTTCAATCTGTTTACTCACACATCAAATGATGTAATTCATGGTTTATTCGAACATTACTCTTCACTCACCAAAGTAATTCGCATTTTTGCTTAATGCCAAAGATTTATTAAAAACTGTAAAAAAGATAGCATCTCAAGGATCATCGATCAGTTCATCCCATATTAATACTACTTCACTTACCTTTTCGGAAACCAAAACCGCTGAAGAAACCATCATTCGTTGGGTTCAAGGTTTTTACTTTCAGGAAGAAATACGAAGCATTAAAAAACAGATTTCTCTGCCACCCAAAAGTCCATTACGTTCCCTCCACCCTTTCATAGATGAACATGGTTTAGTACGGGTGGGAGGGAGATTGCAAAATTCCCAGCTTCGATTCAATTCCAAGCATCCTATCATACTTCCTTCTCAGCACAGTATTAGTGAACTCCTTATCAAGGAACAACACATCGCTCATTTACATGCTGGGCCGACTTTGTTAGCTCACGTTCTTCGACAGTCCCATTGGATCGTAGGAAGTAGAAAATTAATTAACAAATGTATTAGAAAATGCTTAAAGTGTAACAAATTCAAAACCTCCACCACAACACCACAGCTGATGGGCAATTTACCAAAACACCATGTCACGCTGGAGAGACCTTTCTTCAGTTGCGGTATTGATTATGCTGGTCCTGTACTGATTAAATGCAACAAAGGTCGAGGGACTAAATCTACAAAGGGTTACATTGCTTTATTTGTATGCTTAGCAACTAAAGCTGTTCATATTGAAGCAGTCGGAGACTTAACAACTGATTCCTTCATAGCTGCACTACGTCGTTTTAGTGCTCGTCGTGGGGCTCCCCGCCACATTTATAGTGACAATGGAACCAATTTTGTTGGAGCTCGTCGAAAACTTGACGAAATACGGAAGTTATGGCTTTCCTTACCAACTAATGAAGCCATCTCTTACTACTTATCCAAATCTTCAATAGATTGGCACTTTATTCCACCCTCATCACCACATTTTGGAGGTATTTGGGAATCAGGAATTCGATCCGTCAAATTTCATCTGAAGAGAGTATTGGGAGAAACCATATTAACTTTTGAAGAGTTAACAACCTTGCTCACGCAAATCGAAGGATTACTAAATTCCAGGCCTCTCTCCTACGTTAATGACTCTGACATAGAATGCATATCTACACTCACACCTTCACATTTTCTTACAGGTGATGTTCTTCTTTCAGTTCCAGAGGAGCTACCTTCAACCTCCAACCACAGAGATCGTTGGGAGTTGCTACAGAACATCAAACGGGGCTTTTGGAAGAAGTGGAGTTCCGAATTTATCTCCTCCTTACAACCTCGCAAGAAATGGCAGGACTCACAACCAAACTTGAAGGAAGATGACATCGTATTGATCAAAGAGGAGGGTCCTCCTGGTACATGGCCAATGGCTCGAGTTCTTCAAGTGCATCCAGGCAACGACGGACTGGTTCGTGTTGCAACTGTGAAACCCAAGACTCAGTGTTTAAACGACCTGTTCATAAACTTCACAAACTTCCCATATATCCGAACTAGTTAGGATATAGGGTGGGAGTATGTTTCCTACACTTCTCACTTAACTGTAACTGAGTGCGCCAGACTTTCCACTCCTTACTTAACTGTAACTGAGTGCGGGAGATTTTCCCGCTTTCCTACCCCAACGGAAACTTTTTTGGAACCGGTACGGGGACATTCTGTAAACTGAAACGCAACGGACGGACGCAAGGTCTTGTTCGCATCAATCCGCAGCACCTTCAAGGGTGTAATTTTCATTTAACCGCATTATTACCTTTTAGTGTAAACTTTAACTGTAAATATTTATTTTCTTGTAGTATAAATTTAAGTACTATCTCCATTTCTGGCTATTATTCGAACTCAACCAACGGCATCAGTTATATTTTTTTCAAACAAAATTTATTTTTCTGTCATTTTTTTAAAAATTAAAAAAAAAATATTTTGGTATTGCGATTTGAACCAGAAAAAAGCATCCTGTATTCATTTTTGAATATGAGAGTAAGAAAACACGCTAACTTTCATGTTTTTAAAAAAAGTTATGAGGTAAAAAGAGTAAAGACCCTATCTTTTTTAAACAATAAGACATAAATGGTGCATATTTATGAAATAAAACAGATCTTTCTCTATTCAATTATATTTTTAATTTAGAATAACATAAAAAATGATTTCAATACTTTTAATTTATTTAAACTTAAATCATATAAATGATATTTTTATGTTAACTGAATATTTTTCGGAAAAAATGTAAATTTTCATTCCTAGTGCTCTCCTTTTCGAACTCCTTGTATTAAATAAAAATATGTTTTCTACATCGGCATTTGTGATGGACATAACACACATTCAGTCAATAATTTTTAATTTTAATGGGGGATATACTTCTTCAAATGTGCATAACAGTACTTCTAACCATTTTCTACTCAAGTTAAATTTCTTATCTTTATGTTTCTTTTATTACAAGGAAAAATGTCACACATCGATAACTACATTTTCACACAATTCAGTCATTACAAATTCTATTGTGAGAAAAGTTCTCCCTAATTAATTTTGTCTTTCAAAACAGTACACTTAAAACAATTTTGTTCAGTGAAGTTAACCGACAGTTCCACAATGTATTCATATCAAATTTAAAAAAAAATTTAACACTTGGAAATGTATCCAGTATTAAATTTTTCAGTATACACAAATATTTCCTGCTGTAGGGAAGATATAGTATGAGAGATGTGGTGTGCGGTTGTGAAAGAATGTTTTCGTACGTGTAGACTATTTTTGAAAATTTAAATATCACTGAAGCTGATCATATAACTGCAAATGAGCCTTATTTTAATGTGTGCTGGTATCAAAGTAAAACACTTTACAATATTAAACAGCCTATGGAATTATACTCAATATAAAACTATTCGCAAAATGGCTTACAACTTCTATTCAAATTGTAAAGAAACTGAAATATAAATATATCTTACTGCAGTCAAAAATATTCATAATATGTAAGTATCCAATTTCTCCACTTATTTCTGTACATTTTAAAAACTGTAGCTGAATGCAATTTTTTATATTTATAAACGAGACATAACAGCTCTCACACTCGTAAAAATGTCTTTATCATTTTTAAATATACTACTATAAAACGTATATGGATTGTAAGATCAGTTGTAAAATCCTAAAAACTTTTAGAGGAGCTAAAAACATGTAATTTTGGATTGATCAAATTTTTAATATAATACACAAATATACATGTTATTAAGCAAATACATTTGAAAAATCAAACTTCCTTTTGAAATAAACGTAATTGAAAGAAAAATGTTTAATTGCAAATGAGTGGAAAAACATGTTTATCTAAGGGGTATCCCCAAAGTGAGGTAATCCTCAAACTTAAAACTCAAACTCAGAGGCACAACAATCCATGAGGGCCATGAACTACTGTGCCCATCATAATACACGTGACCATTGGACGCTGAGGTGCATGAACAAATGTCCCGATTTGGTGGTCTGTCTGAAGAGAGACCTTCAGTGTTTAAAACCCGAAGCAAGCTTGGTACTCATTTATAGACCCAATGTAGCGGGGATGAAAGGCAGAGTCGACCTTGCGCAGCCCGTTAATAGAACCCCAGACCTGTGGTGTCGAAGCACGATACACTACCACTCGATCCTATTCGGTGAAAAATAAAATTTAATTTTAGAATCTTATATAAATCTCTAATGAATGAGGGAGTCCAAACTTCTTTTTTTTTTCATGTAAACTGTTTAGACGGAAATGGTTAATTATGAATATTTCACAAGTTGCATAAATTAAAATTAACCGTTATAGTTTATTAAATTTTTAAGGGTGCAAAAGGTGTATATCGGCAGCACGAATTAATTTTAAAAGGAATACGGTTACGAAAAAGTAGTACAAATCTATCTAAAGTAGGGTTGGTTACCTTACATATACTCAAACACAACAATGTATTAGAAGCCTTTTCCACAATTCGTTGTTATAAAAAATGTATGGAAAATTACAAGACTTAGTTTTTGCATTTGTAATTTATATATATTTTTTCCTAAGAGATTTAAAAGCTAGAGCGGCATCCATCAAAACCGCGGTTCCCTCTCTGTTTTTTCAGATCACCCCTGACTAAGCCGGCTCTGCCATAGTAAGTGAAAATGCCGGATTTTGTTTGTCAAGATCATTTTATAGCAGACTGCATTTTTCATGTATTTTAGATGGTCGTTTTATATTTTCTACATCAATATCTTGATGTCTGAATTTAAAATTACATAAAATTCTTGACATTCGCATCAATGACCATGATAATTTTTATTAGTATATGAATGTTTCATCACACGATTATATGACTGTTATTAACATTTTATTTTAACCATTTAATTAATATTGAGTATAACAAAATGCACACAAATTTTCTGCGAACTTTAAAATAAATATTTCGAAAACTACTTCATATATACTCAAAATTTTTCATTCCTACCCTTTAGCTTCTCAGTTTTGCTTCTATGTAAAACTTTATTGTATATTCCTCGGTTTTTTTAGTATATTTTTTGCTCTTAGCATGCATTTTCAACTGAATTGTATGAAATCTTCAAAATATATTAAAAAATACCAAAGAAGCTATATAATAAAATTTGAAATTTATATTATACTCAAAGAGTTGCTAGAACTTATGGTAAATAATTTTTAACTTTGCGATACATTTTTTTTTTCGAAATTTCAAATGGAATTTCTAACATAAAATTTCTAGCTTTATACGGTCGAGATTTCAAAAAATATCCAGATTTTAATTACTTATTCAGTTAGCCTTGAAAAAAAGATAAATGTTGAGGTATTTTGCATAAATAGATATTTTTGAAGAATAATTCGAATGTTTTTTGAATAGCTCGAATTTAAAATTGATTTTTATGTTTATTTATATGCATAAATGTCTACTGTAAATGTTTCCGTATATTTTTGATTACCATTTATTTAAACATTCAAATTATAAAAAAAATGTGTGAAAATCTTCATTCATGTTGTCTTTGATGTAAACTGAAGTTCAATCACTTAAAATTCAAATATATTTCGGTGTATTTTAACAATATATAACTAGGCACTGTACGTAAACTTCCCTGAACACTTGGGCTTTGAAATCTAAAAAATTAATAGATCTTAATTGTTTTTTTTTTTTTTTTTGTTATTATTTTTATCAAAGTGTAAGAAAATGTTTCAAATGATTTGATGAAGTTTAAATTTGTTCATTTTTAGTGGTTGGAAAGTTGAAAAGGTTTCAAATTTTAAAGAGTTTGGTGTTTTATTATATTTTTTGGGGGGCATCTTATAATGAAATAATCATGTTTCAAAAACTGAAAGCATTGATTAAGATAAGAAAAATGAAGCGAAAGAATATACTTTAAAAAAGATAATTTGTCTAACTATATAAAATAGCAGATTGCCCTGACACGCCCCAACTTATTACAGTTTGAAATTAATATGAAACGAAAAGGGAATTGTAACATATTTTACTTATGCGTTGGGACTTTTGAAAACTTTTAAAATACACAAGGTAGCAAACAAACACTTCTTGGATTCTAAAGAAATTTCTCCCCGATTTTTTACGATTGGGGGGTCAAAAACACGGGGTTCCCTGCGAGCCATAAAACTCCTGCTGTGTTGCTTCCTCCGTCCCTCATTATCTTTCAAGATGTTAAACCTTAAAAGGGGGAAAGGATTTTAGAAAAGTGCGGCTAATCCGCTTTTGAAAACGTTACTTGAAGGCAGAAAAATCAGTGTAGTCCATTTTCGAAGCATCTTTACACTGACGGAATTTTCCGTGCTATCCGGTTAGAGGGTTAATTTTAAAGTCTGCCCGTGACTTGCTTTAAGTGCAAAAATTCTTCA